>JANTNU010000005.1:34113609-34135461 GCA_024752395.1 Erythroxylum havanense | reverse complement strand
TCAGTGGCTAATATAATTATAGCCATCGGTAACTAGCACAAATTCAGACATATGTACGTATATATATTATATATATACATGCCTCAATTCTAGCAATCACATGCTAATTAAGTAATACACGCATTCAACATAAATTACCAAACATGTCACAAGTATGCTTCATAACAACAGTTCAAATATGCAATGCACATCACATGGCTCGAGGGTTCCATGGAACAAAAGGGAGAAGTCGAGGTTTACACCCTGAACAAAATGAGTCCATTCGGAGCTCATAGGCCACAAGCGGGCAGTCGGGAGAAGGCTCTTGTCGACGTGCACATGACGAACGAAATGGTTCCACTCTCGTCCAAATAAAGCATATAATCATACTCAGAATCATTTTATCAAATAGTATGCTTTCATACGTTTCATAGATTCAAAATGCCATGACCAAAATCGAGGCATAACATGCTCAAAATCATATTTACTTTTATCAATTCTCATGCTTTTTTCAAAGAATACGAAATCAACATCATTACAAATCATGTTTAAACATACGTAATATATAACATATATTCACACATAGGCAAGAATTTGCCTAATCACACAATAACTATAAGTACATTACCCACCTAATATTGCTTGAATATCCAACTCACGGTTGTCCTTCCTCTTGTGAAGGGATCAGGTCAGTTTGGTTTCGTAAAACAAACCAAGTTTTCATTTAATCAATATCCCAAAAGAAATATTCAAAAAGAGTGAAAATAAAAAATACTAATACCTAAAAGTCTACATTTGACTTCCATTGAAATTCCCAAACCCTACGAGGCTAAATCCGAACTTCCCTTCTTCATACAACTTGTAGCCCTTTATTTCTAGTTCACAACGAATCTGAAATCACCTCAATTGGACATCTGCATCAAAAGATATGCCTAAAATACCAACATATTTCTCTTTCGGACAACCTAGGGCTCACCGCGGCGAAGGTACGCTCGCCGCAAAATACCAACATACTTCTCTTTCGGACAACCTGGGGCACGCCGCGGCGAAGGTACGCTCGCCGCGGAGAACGACCCCAGCTCGCCGTGACGTGCACCTTGTGCACGCGACGCCTCTCTTCTCCGCACGCCGTGGCGTGCTCATGAGCACGTCGCGGCGTGCGGGTCAGAGGAGCGACTCCGAACCCCATTTTTCCAGTATTTTTCAACTTCAATCCTTCCCTCAACCAAATGCAACACATCTAAACCTTAGATCATGACTTATACTACATTTCTAACCCAGCAGCAACTCAAAATCAGTCATAAACGCATCAACCCAAGAAATCTAGCCATTTTTGCCCAAAAACCCTAAATCACCGATTCTCACATTTTCAACCTATCTAAGGGTTTAATCCAACTGAAACCAGATTAAACGAAGAGAAACTTACCCGAAAAACACTTCGAATCTGTTGGAAATCACCCGGATCGAATATCCAACTTTTCTCCTCCTTCTTCCTCACCTACGACTTCTCCTTCTTTTCTTTTCTCCTTTCCTCTTCTTTTCCTTCTTCTAATTTCTTTCTTCAAGCCTAAATGGGTAAGAAAAGACCCAACTAGCCCTCTTGGTAAAGCCTTAACCCATTCCAACCTAAGCAATCTCCCAAAAATGCCCTCATATTAATTTACCCTTTAATTCTTATTTAACCCACATTAAACTCAACAAAACCTCAATTATCCACTAATCCTCCCAATTTAAATCAAACTAAGCCTTAATTATACAATAAACACAATTCATGCTTAATGACATAAATAAATAAAAAATTCGGGGCCCAACAGGGAACGAGTGAGGGCGTGATAAAACTGAGTATTCCGATCTCCTTGAGCGAGCCACTGACTCCTAGACCGTTGGTGCCAGAAAAGTTCTTCTTGATAAAGCATGGATTCTAGTTTGTTCCGCAGGGAGGACTCGAGCGCCTGAAGGGAGGGGGAATCTGAGTTCTCCTCCGATTTCTAAATGCCTTCTAGCCGGGCCATGAGTCGTTTCTTCCTATGGAATATGTTACCAAACTCGGTGGTATTCTAGTGGTGGAGCTTCTCCGAAAAGCGTTGGATCGCACCACTGAAATCCGAGGAGGTCGGAATCTAGTTATCAGCCACCACATGGGAGAAGGACTCGTGAGTAAGCCAAGCATATTGAAAATGGAACGGCCGGCGCGAAGGGTAGTGGGGGTTAGGATCGTGGAACTTAATAAGGAGAGGCCTATGGCCCGACTTGAGAAAAGGAAAATGGGTAACCCGGATATTCGGGAACTCTGCGAATCATGCGGGAGAACCGAAAGCCCGATCGAGTCAGGCTCGGATCGTACCCCGCTTTCAAGTGAAACGCGGACCAGAAAAGCCAAAGTCCTGGAGGCTGCACTGAGACATACAGTCGCGGAATTGCTGATTAACAATGGGTTGGGTGGGGGAACCCCCGCGTTTATCGGCACTTTCCAGCTTTGCATTAAAATCCCTACCCATAAGCCAGGGGATGGTGATATGCGAAGCAAGGTTGGCTAGATAATACCAAAGATACTTTTGAAGCGTGTAAGTAGGGCTCGCGTAGATGGCAGTGAATTCAAAGATCTGGTGGTCCGACTCTACATGAGCATGAATAAATTGACGGTGTGCTAAATGGATGCTAACGCCGACATTCACCTGCCAGAGCATCCATATTCCGCCCGAGTATCCCGTAGACTTGACCCGAAAGGAATGGTGAAAACCCAAAGACCGAATAACCCACCCAGCGCGATCTCTGCTAATATGAGACTCAACCAAGACCACTAAACGGGGCTTATGAAGACGGAGATAATTCCTCAAAATGGGCTTAAAGGTCCGACCTCCAGCCCCTTGGCAATTCCAGATAAAAATCGTCATAAACACAATCGAAAGAAAGGGAACTAAGTCGATTCGGTCGGAGCCGGGACAACGGGCCCACTGGGATCATGACTAGGAAGGAGCAGAAGGGGAACTGACTCCTCCATCGTGGTATCGGGAGGGGCTGTCTCAGCCTCAGCACTCTACGGTACGGGATCCGGGTCCAGGGGTCGGGGAGGAGGAACCTCGTGAATAGGATGGGGGATAGGTGACGTGTCTATAGGACTGGGGGGATAAGGAAGGGCCACGTCCATGGCCTCCGTGACTAGGCCCACGGGGATAGAAGCGACGAAGTCGGATCTGGGAAGACCAAGGCCGCATGTGACGGTAAGAAAATTGCCACATGGGACAAGAGGGGCTTGGAAAGGCAATGGGTTGAGGGCTGGAGTGGTGGCAAGGGAGGGTTGGTAGGCAGTGGGCCTGCTGAGGAGGGGGCCTGGGGGAGAGGAGGGGAGGCTGGGCCGGAGGAGGCTATCTGGCCCAGGGAGGGAAGCAGCTGAGGTGGAGTAGAGATGGCTGGGCTGTAGATCTTCGAGGAGCTTCCAGACTTGCCTTTTCTCGAGCTCCTCGTGGGTCTTACGTCCCTTCTGAACGAGAATCGAGAAACTTGCGGAGTCATCTGGTCAGTAGAGGACGAGCTTAGGAACGAGAAGCGTCGACCGTTGGAGGGACACCCGTTGGAGTGTCAGACTGCTCTTCGTGGGAGAATGCGACGAACCTCGAACCACGAGGACCATCGGACCTCCCCTGGGGCGGGCTTTCCCGACGAGAGCTGGATACAGGTGGAGGGGGCCGGCGAGTCCGACGTGTCACCTGCATCTAGGGGCCATAAGCATCGGCCGGTGGAGGACTGGTGGAGGGAGCGTCTGCGGAATTGACGGCTACTGGAGGTGGGGGTACATCGGAGGAGGTCCCTGCATCGAGCGTGGTCGCTGAGTGCTTTGGGCATTGTTTGGATCCATGTCCGACCCGGCCACAGCTGAAACAAATTTGCGGGAGACCCTCATACGCAACCTGTATGAGTTCCCCGTCCAACTCCACAACCGAACGAAGAGGGACACTGAGATCCAGGGTGACTACCACTCGCACGAAGCGTCCCCGAGAAGTGAGGAGCGTTATCTCATCAATCTTCACTGTTTTCCCCACCAGATTACCGAGTGCTTGAAGAATGGAAGGATGATAACGAGCGATAGGGAGACCGGGGAAGTGAACCCAAGCTACCATATGTGTGACGCGTTCGGAGGAAGGGCGAAATGCAGGTGTCCATGGTTGGACTGACAGCACATTGCTGACGACAATCCATGGACCCTGCGTCAAGGTATGTATATAGTCCCTTTCATCTTTGAAATTCACTAAGTAAAAATCGTTGTCCAAATCCATAAACTTCACGGGACCAGTCAGATGCCACAAGGAGAGGAGACGATCCCTGAGTAAGCTGAACCCCATTTTTCTTCCTAGCAGCTTGATCACAATCGCCTGTGCCCAGATTGTGTCCAATTTATTACGAAAGGTAGATGATAGATTAATTCCCAAACCATGAGGACCCTGCACCAGGTTAATATCTCCACCTTCAAGTTCGATTTGGGGGTCTTCGGACCAAGTGAAGTTACTGATTTGGGTGGCTTGGGTGGAAGGACCCGAGATGGCAACACTGTCTGTAACTTGGAGGAGCTTGGGACTCTGGTTGTGCGATAGGAGGAGAGTCCTCTTCCTGCTCGCGCAGCTTGACTTTTTTGGCGGAGTGGGTAGTGGAATGCATGGCAGGGGAGAAGGTTTAGTGGCCGGAAGCGTCTCAAGGAATAGAGTAAAGTTACTGTAGCAATACTCAAACTTACTGTAGCAATTCTCACTTTGCACATTTACTGAGGTCTTTCCTAGGCATTTTTAAATCATAACAACATAATGCATTTGAAATTTTAAGAAGGCTAAATTTAATTTAGATCGGATCTCAGATTTGTGACCGAGCCCGACTCGCTAGTTGTCAATCCTATATTGAAGTAGGGCGAGTGAAAAATTTCATCCTCTGCTCACCTACCCTGACCTTTGCACGCCACATGGACTCCTTTCCAAGCTATCCGTCTCGTTTCTCACTGCTCCATCTGCTCTCCTTTCCTTCCTCTTTAACGCCACAATAGACTTGTTGTTGTTAGCCACAGTCCTGAGTCCTCTTCTTTCTCTACTGCTTCTTTTCAAGACAACAAATTCTTCTATACCGGAAAACTCAATTTTTACTAATGGCTGATGTCCTTCTTGTTCGTGTTTAATCTTTGCATTTTCTCTTCCAAATAACCAAAATCATCTTCTTTCTTGGAAACCCTACTTCTGCCTTTTCCACTTCATTAATTTTGTCTATCTTCAAAGACGGTGACAGAAGAGTTCTTCATGACCCCGTGGTTTGTAATGTGTTTTGTTTTGGTTTTTTTTTATTATTTTTCTAGTAAAAACTTACTAATGTGCAAGGAATTGGCACCTCGTCATTTTTGTTTTTTAAAAATATGGTTTTCATCTTTCCTTTTAATTTATTACGTTTACATAACCAATGTGCTACAGATTTTGGTTTGTTAACGAGTATTGCAAGTTGTTAAAGGAATTCATAAACACTTACAACTCCGTCATGGTTTTGCAGAGAAGGTGACATCTCAAGCTCAGGAAGCCAATGCCGGAAAGTAACATTAAGGTAATTTGGTTGTGAAAGTGGTCTTGAAAAGGTAAAGTTTTTCACATATCATTTATATAGATGCTATTTGTGCCTATGTCTTCTTGTGGCTGCAGCCTCAGTACGTCTTTACTTTCTTGATTTGTCATTTGAGATGTTAAAAAGGGCTATAAAATTCGATCAGTAACATTTTTTTCTACTCTTGTTATTCGGAAACTTTGTTTGGATATTCTTTTGGCATCATAGGTATCCCTATTTTCCTCGTGTTGACTTTGATTGTTTTGGTTCTCTTTCTGATTCATCATTAAGTTTTTGATTTTTGAGAATCAGTTTCTATAATGACTTCTGTTTGACGGGTATTTGGGAAAATGGAACATCAAATTGTCGTGTCAATTTTCTGATTGTGTGATCTTAAAATGTTGAGAATGCGTTATACATAATAAGACACACTTTGAATTTCATGGACAATCAAAACATAAAGTGCAAAAAACAAAAGCAATGAATTGGTAACTAAGCACTGGCATGCTGACATAGAAAGTAATAGTTAGGGCTTGAAATTTGGCATGTTTTTGTTGATACTTCTTTCTTAAGTTTCACTTATTTAACAATTTGTGTTTGGTGGCTAGAAAAAGTTCGCAAATGAAGACTCAATTGAATCGATGTGGAAGTCAACCTCACTGATCCTTATTGTGTTATCTTATCAAACCCATTATCAAGATCCTAGAAATTTAGTTTTCATCCATTAACACTCAAATCATTGACTTCCACGTCGATTGACTATCTAGTAGTCTTCATATGCAAACCTTTTCTAGCAACTAAACACAGGTTGTTACATAAGTGAAATTTGAGGAAGAAGCATCAACACAAATATACAAAATTTTAGGCCCTGTTACTTTTTGTCTCAACATGCCAATGGTTAGTTCCCAATTCTTTGCTTTTGTTTCTCGCACTTTATGTTTGATTGTCCATGAATTCCTTACTGTGGATGTTTTGATTGCCTACTAAGTTTGATTTAGTTTGGGTAAGCTAGTAGAAGCCAAGTAGCTGGTTGAATTAGGGTACTTCATGGGTGATCTTAAGTTTAATCCATAAGAATTCGATTTTAATTTCTTACTTGTCAAATGGTCATGTTCTTTTATTTGATTAGTACTTAATGGGGATATTCCATTTTGTTGCCTCATAGTTAATATTTGGTTCAGGAATAGCTTCATGAGGCTGCCTCTTGAGTGAAGTTGGTGATGGGGTTTTAGTTGATTGCTTTTATTGCTTCTCACTCTATTTGAATACCATTGTTTCCCTCAAAATTTTGAGTGTAGTTTCTTATTTGTATTCTGTGGATACATTCTTTTTTTAAGTGGTACATCCTCTGAATGACCTCCTTATGATTGTTCTTGTATGGGAGGCTGCTAAGTTGTGAAGTATTCTGAAAAAAAACTTCAGGAAATTTCTATCTTTATGTTTCTGGTGCCTGAGTTAGTTCAAACATTTCAGTTTGTTATTTCAAATTCTCAGTTTTTTTGTGTGTTTCCTTTCACGTTACCTATTTGTTTTTGTGTTAAAATAAAATATATCTATTTAGTGTTACTTTTATCATAAGTTTCTCAGAAAGATAGGGTTAATTCAACTAGAAGGTTGTGGGAGACTGTGATAGCATTTATCAGTGTTATACTTGTCATCCTGGTGTTTCTAATGCTTAAATGAAAATTATAATATGGATTTGAAGATATTTACCATTCTCCAAGTCTATTTGCAAGTTTGTGTTTTGTGTTACCTTATTATTGATTGTCTGTCTTGTTTTGTCAGTCTGCATATGCTCTCATATATATGATAGTTCACCCGATGTTGAAATCCAGTCATTTGAATTGTGTGATGCCTTTCCTTCCCTTGAAAAGGCAGTTTCTTTCTATAAAATTTGCCTCTTCGACCAATGAATTCAAGCTTCATTTGTACCACCTCCAATGTCCAAATAATGGCATAGTACATTTTCCGATGTACCAAAGGAATTGCATCCCGAGAATATTTGTTCTCATTCTTTGTATTTGATTTTTTCTCCTTCACCTGCATGGCCTTACAGTTTCCTAATATGAAGCCAGTACTGCTATGTTGAAACTACAACATTTTATCTATCTGGTAATTAAAACAAACTCAGGAAAAGTTTTAGCATTTGAGCACGAACCTGAGAGCTGTTTGGTTTTCATGAAAAATCAATCTGCACCACCTTTTTACAGATAATTTATGCTCAATTAGCAGGTCTTATAATCATCTGTGAATATTTATAAAATGTGGGTATAACTGACATGTGTGATATAGTTAAAAGATAAAACAAAGTTTGTGGTGCGTATTGTTGATCAGTGAAATTTGTTTTGTTGTTAGCTCAATTCCTATGTAATGTTCCATGTTCTTGTTCAGCATTTTTGACTGCAAGATTGCATCATCTTTTTCTTATATTGTTTAATCATAATGCACAACTTTTTTGTAATTATTATTTTACCTGTATCACTTTTACAGTATTAAGGACATGAAAGAAAGGAATACTAGTACAACACTCAGGCATATCTTAGTGAATTGTGCTTCCCAGGTTTGTTGACACGATTTTATTCAGTCATTTATTAACATTTTTCTAAAAATTAGAAGTTACAAACTTCCTTTAGTGACGTCTATATATAATGGCATAAGGGTTTAGGTAGATATAACCCAATGTTTTGGTGATTGAACAATTGAATATGTGCATCTCTGCCGAAGTAATTCTGAATCTTATTTATGCTCTACAGGCAAAAGAATATGGGAGTTGTGTTGCAGCAAAAGTTCCAGATGTTGAACATGATATGTGTTTGAAAGAATTTCTTGCTCTAAAACTTTGCATGCAGAATACGGTAATAATTTTAATGAAAAATTGATTCTGTTGGACATAAGGACTATAATTTAAGTGAAGAACAGCCTTCTCGTTAATCTTCTTCTGCGTAAACTTATCTTATGTGCATCCTTTTTCCCAACAGCTTAAAAAAAGAGCTTAAGCCTCCTTGCGATCCAATTAGACATATACTGAAAATCACAATCAACCTATTGAAAGCTTGAAGAGAGATTCAATGCACACTTGAGGTTCTTTTCTCCTCAATGCTTAGAAAATATTGTAATATGGCTTTACTGGAGCGTTTTGCCAGTTTATTACCTGTGTTTCTTGCAGTTTTCATTACTGAATTGTCCTTTTTCTGTGTATTGAAGCATGGCACCCTTGCATATAATTGACTGCTTCAGTTCCTGCTACTGGTCTTTACCTTGTTTTCAAGTTTAAGAGATGTCCAATAAAGCTTCAACTTCACAGCCTAGCATTGGTTTGAGTTTGTCCGGCACCATGTCACATGCTTATATACAGTACCCACCTATGAGATGCTGCATTACAGGATCAAGGGGATTATTCTAGGATGACGGGAATAAGTTGCTCATATCTCCAACATCAAATCAGGTTGTACACAATCAAAATTAACATAAGCATCATCGACAGTGTTGAATGAGATCCATCCTATCTCATTATCTGGCATGCTGATTGTTTTTGAACTAATAGTTCTGTGACCGTTCCTTTTTTCCAGTTTTGATACAGCTTTACTCATGGAAAACTGCTCCATTTTCTCCTCATGAAGCTCCTACATGTGATCCAATAAGTGAAGGGCCCATTTTATTAATTTGTTATTCCTTATATGCAAAGTTTGGAGCCATCCAACAGTCTAGTCAAGAGATACAGTTTTGGCGGTGAGAAACAGCGGAACTTTTAATCAGAGCTGCAAGTCAGAGTCAGAGAGCATGTCGGGATTCTTTTGGACAGATGTCCTTTGGGTGATATTGTACTTGTGAAGACCAGGTATAGAAAAATAGAAATCTTGTATGTAACTATTGAAGTGTAATGATAGGAACCGAGAGCTCCTACCGGACTGGGCTGCAGAAATGAAGAACAAGCACAACCATAATCACAAAAGAAACAGTACTCAAGAACAAGAATAACATATCAGTGTAACAGATGACACTTTGTAGATTGATTTTATTTAATGTAAAAGGATAAACAGCTATTCGAGTGGCTGCATCACTCCTATCAACATTTTGAGAGGTTGATTCTCTCTAGAAAATCCATTTACTAACAAAATTTTACTCTCTCGTCCTTTTTTCCTCTGTCATCTTATATTCATCTTCCATTACCTCAGCACATTCTTTGCGTGATGCTTGTTGTCTACATTATTTTGTTGTAACAAATTATCCACATCAGCAGGTATACTCCGAATCTTCTAATTCTGAATCAACCCTTCCAAATCTTTGCCTTTAGGGCCATACTTCTTCCCTCTACGCTTATACTACTATCTAATAGGAGGCTTATCATTACTCTTCCCAACAAAACGAACCTTGTCCTGAAGGTTGAAATAAGGAAACTACTGGTCAATCATGTCAAAAGGCTCCCAAGTGATTTCAAATTTCGGAAGATCCTTCCAAGCAATTAGAACTTCCATGGTAGACTCGCCTTGAGTTGGGCAAACATTGAGTACTTTATTCGGCTCGACGTTCCACTCCATGTTGCTAGACAAAATTGGAGGTATATCTTGTGGTGGAAAAGAAGATTCCACTGTTGCCTGAAGTTGGGACACATAGAAAACTGGGTGCACGGATGAAGTAAGAGGTAACTTCAACTTATATGCCACTTCTCCTATGTGTTGAACAACCTCATACGGCCCATAATATCTCGAAGCTAACTTCTCATTAAACTTTCGAGCCAAGGATTTGGAATGATAAGAACAGAGCTTCACAAAAACCCAATCCCTAACAGTAAAAACCACTTCACGTCGCTTGGCATCAACTTGTTTTTTCATACAATGTTGAGCTATCTCCAGGTACCCCTTCAATTCATCCAACATCATATTACGAGTTAGTAACTGTGTTTCCAACTCTGAATTTGCAGTTTCATTTAATCTGTCGCGAATCACAGGTGATGGATCTCTTCCATAGACAGCTTTGAAAGGAGAACAGTGGATAGTAGTGTGGTGAGAGGTATTGTACCATAACTCCGCCCATGCCATCCATTTTGCCCACGAACGAGGTTACCCATTTGCAAAACAACGAAGGTATGTCTCAACACAGCGGTTCACCACCTCCGATTGCCCATCCGTTTGAGGATGATATGCAGTATTATGTTGCAAATTTGTTTGCTACAACCTGAACAACTCACTCCAAAATCGACTCAAAAAGATCTTATCCCGATCTGGCACAATAGAGCATGGAAAACCATGCAACTTCACCACATTATTAACAAAAATTTCCGCCACTTTTGCAACCGTATAGGGATGTTTCATAGCTATAAAGTGAGCATATTTTGTCAAACGATCAACCACAACAAAAATAGAATCATACCCATGTGATGTTGGAAGTCCTTCAATGAAGTCCATCGACACATCCTCCCAAATAGTCTCTGGAATTGGCAAAGGTTGTAGTAACCCCGCCGCAGAAAGCGTCAAATACTTATTTTGTCGGCACACCACACACTTGACGACAAACTCTTGAATATCTTTCTTCATGCCCTCCCAACGCAACTTTGATGCAATCCGCTTATAGGTTTTTAAAAACCCAAAATGACCATCCAAAACACTACTGTGGTATTCCTACAAAAGCTTCTCAATCAATTTAGAACAAGAAGGTATAACTAATCTACCATGGTACCGCAATTGGCCTTGTATCAAAGTCCAACCAGCCTTCCCATTTGGATTTTTTTAAAATCCTCAATAACAGTTGAAAGCTTTGGGTCTTATTGAATTTTTTTCAAAATTATCGCCGTATCCAACACATTTGTCACTGTAATTGCCTGCAGAATAACCTTCACATTTTCCCTTTCATAAATTCTAGACAAAGCATTCGTTACTTTATTTTACGAACCCGAATTGTACTGAATTTGAAAGTCAAAACCTAGCAACTTAGACAACCATTTCTGGTGCTCCATAGAGACTAAGCGCTGCTCCAATAGGAATTTTAAGTTGCTCTGATCGGTCTGAACTATAAACCTCCTCCCAAGCAAGTAATGACGCCACTTTTGGATCGCTAGCACAATGGCCATGAGTTCCCACTCGTATATAGATTTGAATCGAGCTCTTCCCAATAAAGTTTGACTAAAAGACGCGATAAGATACTTATTTTGTGTCAAAATAGCCCCCAAACCATTTCCTAATGCGTCGGTTTCTAGGATGACCGGCTTCGTGAAGTTAGGCAGCGCCAAAACAAGGACTTTAGTCATCGCTTCCTTCAGTTGTTCAAATGTTGTTGTCGCCTCTCCATGCCACACAAATGCGTCTTTTTTGAGGAGTTGTGTCAAAGGAAAAACTATTTTTCCATAGTCTTTAACAAAGTGACGATAATATCCTGTTAACCCGAGGAATCCATGCAAACTCTTCAAGTTTTGCGGCAATGGCCAACACTTCATGGCTGCGATTTTTTCTGGATCTGCTGCAACCCCTAAGCCTAAAATTATATGACCCAAGTATTCCACCTGTTGTTGACAAAATCGACATTTCTTTTTGTTAACATACAAACTGTGTTTACTAAGCAGAGAAAGTACCTCTGTTAGATGACAAACGTGCTTTTCCAAGGTCGAGTTATATACTAAGATGTCGTCAAAAAATACCAACACGTATTTCCGCAACAATTTTCAAAAAACAAAGTTCATCAAGGATTGAAAAGTAGCTGATGCATTGATCAAATCGAAAGGCATTAGTAGGAACTCATAGTGTCCCTCATGAGTTCTAAATGCAGTTTTGGGAACATCTTCAACTTTCACACAAATTTGGTGGTACCCGGACTTCAAGTCTAACTTTGAGAAATATTGCACTCCATACAACTTGTCAAGAAGCTCATTAATGGCAGGTATAAGGAAATGGTTCAGAATCGTAGCCTTGTTTAAAGCCCGATAATCTACACAAAAATGCCAACTGCCATGTTTTTTCTTCACTAAGGACTTGAGAAAGGACTTTCACTTTCTTTAATGATCCCAGCCGCCATCATCTCTCCCACCAACTTCTCAATTTTCAACTTTTGGGCATGCAGATACCGATAAGAACGCACATTGATTGGTTCCACTCCCTCCTTCAAGACAATCGAATGTTCCTTATCTCGTATAGGTGGTAATCCACTTGGCATATTAAAAACGCCTGCAAATTCAGCCAAAATTGGTTGCACAGCTGGTTCCTGATGTACATCCTCCATGATCAACTGAGCTTGCATCTGCCCAAAATCAATCATCAACATATGCCCCTCTGGTTGACAAACTTTCCATAGCGATTTGAAAGAGATCACGGATTTACACAGCCCTGTGTCACCTCTCAAGACCACCTCAATGTCCCCTATTTTCGCTCTCATCGTTAACTGTTGCCAATTATTATGTCTCCTCCAAAGTAGTAAGCCATTTCATTCCCAAAATTACATCAGAGCTTCCAAGTTTTAGAGGCAAAAAATCCTCAAATACAACCAACTCCTGTAACTTAACTGCCACCCCCTTGCAAATCCCTTGTCCTCTTACGGATATTCTCGTTCCCATAACAACCCCATACTACTCCGTCTTTGTCTATGGCAATACCATCTTGTCAGCCAATGCTGCTGAAATGAAATTATGTGAAGCTCCGCTATCAATCAGGACCACAACTTTTTCACCTTCAATCTCCCCATTCAATCTCAAAGACTTTGGTGATGTAAGGCCCACCACCGAATTCAGCGACACTTCTACTATACCTATAGTCAAATTACCTTCCTCAGCCTGCGCATAGGTCATCTCTGGTTACTCCTCCACTTTCGAGTCGTCATTCACCACCAAGATATGGAGTTGTCGATGCTTACAGACATGACCATGATGGTACTTCTCTTCACACCGGAAACACACTCCTTTTTCTCTTCGTGCCTGTACCTCTGCCCCCGTATACCTCCTAAAAGTCCCACGACTCCCTCTTTGGAAGGGTGAACTGGTTGTAGAGGTAACAGTGGATGATCTGTTTTTTGAATTTGAATTTGTGGTGAGGTCGGGTTGTGGGTTTGGACTGGTAATAGAGTTTTGGGTGTTTTTGTTTATGGATGACCAGGTTTGGGTTTTATGGCTGGTGTAAATTGTTGTCACTGGTTTAGGACAATGGTGTCTCCATGGATTCATATTAGTGAGAACAAGAGCTCGGGCTTCTACTCTTTGGGCCGCATCCATGGTCTCTGCCAGATCATTAGGATTCAACAAGATTACTTAAGCCTTGACATTCTTATCCAACCCATTGATGAAAGCAGCCACCATGGTGTCATCATCCAAGTTTAATGGCAAAGATAGAGTCTCAAAATTTTCCCTATACTCCTATGCAGTCCCTTCCTATTTCAACGATAAAAAACGCTGATGCGGGATGTTTGCATTTCCACCCGGAAACCTTAACAAAATTTGGTTCTTAAGCTCTTCCCAAGTCAAGAATTTCCTCCTCTTCTCAAATCTCATTCATGAAAGGGCTCCTCCTTCAAGGCAAACAGTTGTCGCCTCCAACTTCTGCGGCTCAATTAGGTTGTTCGCTGAGAAATAGCATTCTACTCTAAAAACCAAAGAGTAAGGATCTTCTTCGGAAAATAGTGGCATCTCCAACTTCCAATTATACTCCTTACGTTCACAATAATTGGTGTGGGTATTGTTTGATGTTTCAAAGGTTGTATTATCTGTTTGGTTGATTTGGTATGGGTGTTGTGGGTTTGATGAGTTGGGTGGTTCATTTTGGTTATCTGGTGAAGGGTGGAATAAGTTGATGTTACTGGGTTCTTTGGTAGAGTTGAAGTGTTTTGTGGCATTTAATAGGTGTGTAATCTCTTCGAACCGTTTGGTGCTTTCTTCGAAGTTTTGCTCTGTGTTTGCCACAAAAGTTGCCAACGATGTAGCCAAACTAGCCATGCTTTCTTCAAGTACTGGGATCTGTTTCTCCATCGTATCTATCCTTTTCGTCATCTTTGTATTGGATATCCATAATATCCAGAATCGAACGTTGCTCTGATACCAATTTGATAGGAACCGAGAGCTGCTACTAAACTGGGCTGCAGAAATGGAGGTCAAGCACAGCCACAATCACAAAAGAAACAGTACTCAAGAACAAGAATAACAGATCAGTGTAATAGATGACACTTTATAGATTGATTTTATTGAATGTAAAAGGATAAACAGCTATTCGAGTGGCTACATCACTCCAATCAACATTTTGAGAGGTTGATTCTCTAAAAAAAAAAATCATTTACTAACAAAATTATCCTCCCTCGCCCTTTTTTCCTCTGTCACCTTATATTCATCTTCCATTACCTCAGCACATTCTCTGCATAATGCTTGCTGTCCACTTCATTCTGTTGTAACAAATTATCCACGTCAGCAGATATAATCCGAATCTTCTAATTCTGAATCGTCCCCCCCAAGCCTGTGACCACTAAGTTATTTGTAAGATGCACAACTAAGCTGAAAAGGCATCATGTTATCTCATAGCTTCTGGATTTGCCTAGGCATCTTGTTCTGGTCTCCTCTTGTATTTACCTGGAGAAATTGTGAAAAGACTGAAAATGAACACAAATGTCTTTTCTATTCTATATTTTACAAAAGTATACCTTTGTAATGGCTAGAAACATTTTTCTTTATGATGTTTCTGGTGCAGATAGGAGATGGTTTGATGTGAAAGCTTGATATTTTTTTGTTCCGAGTTGTTGATAACTCATGTGCGTTAATCAAATTAATAATAGTGGCAACGATAACTATGTAACTAACATCTATTATGGCTAAATGGGGGAAGGCTATTTTCACCAAGCAAGTATTAAACTCGAGTGGTTATCTTCATTTGTCATTTTTTTTTCAAAGAAATGCTTCAAAATTTTGAGATTCCCTATTGGTTCAGTTACTCTCAGAAACATATCTTGCATCTTGTGATGTTCCTCATTACCTGATTTTAGGATGTCCTCTGTTTTACTTGAGTAGGTGGGGTTTCCTAGTGACATTTAGTGCTATGGAGGAAAAAGATTGGTTTTGAATTTTGGTCCTCCCTTTTGTTATGTCAAGTATATCAGAGTTGATTTTTCTGGTCACTGATCAAAGAAAAATTGAAACGTTTAAGAAAAGATAATGACTATGCTGGGACTTCTTCACTTTTATTTGATTGATATTATCTGGCCTCTTCATTCTAGTTCATAAGTTACCCAAATCTTATCCTTCCCGCCTCATCAAATTGCAATTTATCTACTGTGGCTTGGACTTACTTTCATATGATACTGAGTCAACATCACTTCAATTGGTAGGGACAAGAAGATTAGACAGTACAGTAGTTGGTATGTCTATACACAAGAGAGCTGTTTAGTACTGCTTGCTTCTGGAATGCAAGGCAAAGTCCTTCACCGGATTTCAGGTAGATTCAGCTTTAACCCCTGTTTACTCTCTAATATTGTTGAAGATTGTTGGAACTAACTGGTTCATCTGTATATTATTCAGTTATTTTGTTTTGTCTACTAGTTTTCCTGCAGTTTATATTGCTGCAGCCAAACCATGAAACTGCTTGTTATAGGTGAAATATGAAGAGAGCAGTGACTGTTGAATTGGCATTCAGTTTCCAATAAGCTAGAATTTCAGTTCTAGTAGGATTTTTATTCAGCTTCAGTATGGTACTTTAATTCCTATTTTTAGCAGATTATTTGCAACTGTTCTTATCTGTTGCAGTTAACTTTATCTTTCTGTTATAGTAGTTGATTTTAAGTAGGAATGTTTGTAAGCTTTCATTATTTAAAGGCTTGAAAGATTAATAAAGTGTAGAGAGTTTTTGAATTAGTTTTTCCAAATTCAAAAACTCGATTCTTTCTTTTATTCTCAACAGTCTTTTTAAATCAGTTTTCATAGTAGCATCGCTGCAATTCGCCAATATGGTATCAGAGCCTTAGTTGATCTTATAGGGTCTACAGAAAAAAATTTTGATCTAGTTTTTTTGAATCACAAAACCAACGTCCAAAATTTTTAACTACTGCAACTATTTTGATCTAGTCTCAGTAGCTTACATACTTCTGTTTTAAACTTGCTATTGCTACTATTTTGAATATGTTTTAAACAATTTTACAGTAGAAACTTTCTCATATTTTCAACTTGTTTGTTGCTGTTTTTTGAACAATTTTTTAAAACCTTTTTCAAACTTGTTTTAAACACTTTGCAGCAGCATATCTACATCTATTTTTAAACCTTTCTTTTAAACCATAATCAAAATGTCCTCTAGCTAGTAGCATTGCTTTAAATCCTCCAGAAATCTTTAATGGTGAAAACTATCAAATATGGTAAATAAAAATGCAGTCTTATTTGGAGACCTTTGATCTTTGGGAAGTTGTAACAGAAAATAGGCCAATGCCACCTCTACTCAAAGATCTCACCATGACTCAAATCAAGCTGGAACAGGGAAGAAGAATTTCAACAAAAAGAATAAGAGCAACAGCTGCGAATTCCCACCTTGTGCACACTGCAGTAAGATTACTCATCTTGAAAAATATTGTTGATAGAGGCCTGATGCAATGTGTGGTACATGCAAACAACTTGGGCATGTTACTAAAGTTTGCAAATTCAAAAACAACGATTGTCACTCTTAACAAACACAGATTGCAGATGAAGTTTACACACAGGAGGAGCAACTTTTTTGAAGCTTTGAAGAGTTTGTCACCAGAATGCCAAGGAGGAGTGTTGAATTGGCATTCAGTTTCCAATAAGCTAGAATTTTATTCTAGTAGGATTTTTATTCAATTTCAGTATAGGACTTTAATTCCTATTTTTAGCAGATTATTTGCAACTGTTCTTATCTGTTGTAGTTAGCTTTATCTTTCGGTTATAGTAGTTGATTTTAAGTAGGAATGTTTGTAAGCTTTCATTATTTAAAGGCTTGAAAGATTAATAAAGTGTAGAGAGTTTTTCCAAATTCAAAAACCCAATTCTTTCTTTTATTCTCAACAACCTTTTTAAATCAGTTTTCATAGCAGCATCGTTGCAATTCTCCAACAGTGACGTGATTCTTGGTTTGACCGAATGGTTCTGTGGATTGTGTTGTTTCATGATATAATATCTTTGGGTGCATTTAAGTAGACTATATAAATTTCAGTTTCTGTTTCATGTTCACCTCTCGACTGCTGGGGTCATTCACTTTGCAAGGTTTGAAACAGTAATGGCCAAAACAGAAGCTAACAGTAAGCAAGGTCGTTCCTATAGTTTTATAGACCCCGGGCAAAATTAAAAAAAAGGGGCCTCAATAAATTGAAAATATACTTAAGTTTACATATTTATATAAAACATAAATGACTCAATTTATAAGTTTACATAACCAACTAAATATTAAATGATCATAACACCAAACAATACACAGATAATCATGATTTATGAAAAACAATTTTTTCATGCATTTTTAGATGCAAAATCATTAATAATATCACAAAGATATATAAATGGTATTATATCTGTGATATAGAAAAAAATAAATAGCAAAATTTAATATCTAATATTAAAAATAAAAAACAAAGAGTAAAAATATATTAAAAAATTATAAACTTTACCATTAAATTATACTCAGAATTCAGAAAACAAAATCGAAAAAATTTTATTGCTAATTTTTGAGTTGGAGTATTTTAAATATATATATTAATGAAAATAAAAAAATTAGAAGGTAAAAGTATACTTAAAATTTTCAAGACTATTTTAAGTATGAGGATCACAAAATTACCTTTACTTAAAAAAAATTATTATAACTATAACGTTAAAGATGACTATATAGTTAAAAATTACTTTAACATTATAGTGTTATAGTTGTTATAGTGTTATAGTCGTTATAGTTAAAGTCATTATCTAATGACTAAGGTTAAAATTTAAAACACTGCATCACTTAGAGTTTAGAGGGGAGGCCCTCTCTTATAATAGGCCTTGGGCAGGTGCCCTGCCGGCACTGTAAGCCATTCCTATCTGCTGATGATGTCTATATTGTGATTGTATAGGTCTCATTTTGAGTTTCTTGAATGAACCTTAGTAAGCTTATTGCTGGTCATTTCAGCTGTGGGAGGATATACTATACTTGCAAATTGATAGCGTTGCAATGCTGCTTCACTCTTACAGATTCTGCCGTTACGCTGTTGCAGCGAAGAAAATTGGAGGCTAGTAAGGTGGAAAACTTTCTCTTGATTTTTATTTTCATTTTGTTAAATATTGTGCACTTTGGAGTTGTAACTGGATAAAATTGACTACCCAATGAAGATGTTCTACCTGTTGATATTCTCACTCACCAGAAGAGAAACGACAAAGCAAAAAAGAAAGCATATTTGGCATGTGCAGAAAGCATTTGCTGTAGTTTTCCTCTTATCAAAATTTTCAAATGAGTAGCTACTTTTTTTTTTTTGCATGCTTTTGCTATTTCAGGGTAAACAATTCTGCTTGGGAATGGCACGAACTGCTATCTTGGAATGGAGGCCACTGACAATGGTTTCCGGAGTAATAGAAGTACTGATTATTTTGTATGCTCATACGCTAAAAACAGGCACTTACCTCAAGGGAACAAAACCAGAAATGACTTCATTTTGTAGTGAGGAGCATAGTGGTAGCCCAAGAAAAAGTGTCAGCGCATCAACTGGTTGAGTAGATTCACTTGGAAATTCTACTAAACATGAGTCTAATGCTTGCACTAAAAATGAATCTTTTGAATGTTGTGTGCAAATGTGGAAAAGATAAAAAGTGCATCAAAACCTTTTTATATTGACAACACAACTTTTAGCTCGCGGTGAGAGATATTCAGAACTTGTGTTGTCCATCATTAACAAGGTTTGGGATA
This sequence comes from Erythroxylum havanense, assembly GCA_024752395.1. Lineage (NCBI taxonomy): Eukaryota > Viridiplantae > Streptophyta > Magnoliopsida > Malpighiales > Erythroxylaceae > Erythroxylum > Erythroxylum havanense. The sequence continues at coordinate 34,116,094 of JANTNU010000005.1, read as the reverse complement.
CCACTACACAACTGTGCTTGCGAATGATGGGGCTCTTTAAGCGTCTTATTTTTTGATTATTCATGACTGGAATGGAACCACTTATTATTACTTGGACTGTTTAGTTATACCTCTGACTAGGCTCGGGTCATCTTTCAGGTCAATACTATTCAGCCAACGTTGTTTCTTGAAGCAACTTTGGCTTCCAATGATTCACAAGTTCATGCTGCTGTTCTAAGATTCTTTGGAGATTTTATGCCTGGATTTAGAAACTCTATGGATCACCGGACATACTCCCGCATTTTAAATGAGATGTTCCATCACTGCTCCTTAAAATGCCAGTTAAAAGGCATTCTAACTACAGAACGTAAAATAAACATTGTCTTGGTCTAGCAAAACTATGGATATTTATTTTACAATTTAGTTGCTGTCAATTTTGCCAATTGATGTCGTGCACGACTCAGAGAGGAAACATTCATATATCCATTTGGCTTATAAAGACCCTTTATTAGTTAGTAGCTTTCAAATTCTCCACACTAATAGCATTTTGTTCATAGCTTGAGTTGGAAAGATGTTTAATCCCCTTTGTCTCTTTGGTATATGTAAGTCTGTCCGCTTCACTTTAATTCCGTTGGACTTGTTTTCTTGGCTAGACAATAAGAAGTTTCTTGTCATTTTAATAATGGTCTTTATGATTTATTAAGGTAAAGCAAGGTGGGAGCTCTAATAGATGTGAATGCAATCTACTACCATATAAAAGTAGTTTATCCCTGAAGGACAATCTTTTAGTAGTTATCATGGCTCCTTAATACTTAAATAGGAGTTCTTGTTTAAAGCCTGCGAAGGAGCTTATGTTGTTAGCCAACAGTGAGCCTTTAGAGGATAAGAAGAAGCTACTTTTATTGGTGTTTATAGTTAAACCAAACAGGAGCTTGACTTCTTTGTACACAATAATAGAGGACCTTGAGTAATTTCATTTGGCAACACAAAGTAGGGGTTAATTATTAACAAATGCTAAATTAAAGATCCACAATTTTTCACATTTATAATGATACTTTGAGTTGTTTTTCCGTATCAATGTTGTTAGCAATGAGTTAGGTGAAAGTATTTATACAAAGAGAAAATAGAGAAGGTGAGAGGGGATCACCTTGTTTTGGGCCTTTTGCACTTTTGAAAGCTTGAGTAGGTTGTCCATTCATGATTACATTGTAAGGTGTTGCGGATATGCATAGCCTTATCCAACTTAAAGAATTTCCTAGGTAAACCCTATGCCTCCATGATGCAAAATAGAAATCTATAGCTTACAAAATCAAAATCTTGATTGAAATCTACTTTAAGGCACAATTTCAAATCTCCTTCATTTGACTATAATTCTTGAAGATATTGTATCCTATTGACCTTCCATAGATGAAGGCTCCGTGACTTGCATTGATAATCTCCTTTAGAACTAGTTTTGACCTAGAGACAAACAACTTTCCAATAGTTTTGTAAATCACATTTACATTAAGAAATGAACCTATAATCAATTAAGGAGCAAAGATTAAGATCTTTAAGGATCAAACAGATGAAGGTATTAGTGAGGTCAATAATCATTTTCCCACTTAAGAAGAACTCCTAAGCAACTTTGGTGATATAAGTACTTATGTGATTCTAGGTTTTATGGAAGAAGAAAGCAATGAACCTGTTAGAACTAAGAACCTTGCTAGGTCCCAAGCTAAAGAAGGTTTCCTTTAAGTTAGAGAAAGGCCTTGTCTTAGCTTTAATTATTTCATTAAAAATGGTTAAATAGATGAAGCATTTGACTTGTTACTTGTTTCCCACCTAGTGTGCCTTAGCACCAATAGACCCTTTGAAGAAATCATAAGTCTTCATCTTGTGTAAATGATGGATTTCCCTCTTGATCATATTGAGTGACTATTTTATTCTGGCTTCTCCTTGCAAGAATTTCTCTTTAAAAGAATTGAGTGTTTCTATCACATCTTTTAACCAATTGTTTCTTAATTTTTGTCTTATCTAGGACGAGTAAACTTCTAGTGCCTCTATGTAGGTATTCAGGCTTATTTCTTAGATTGTAGTTGAGCTAGTTTTGTATAAGGTCTAGCTTAATAAGAGTTTTATTTTTAATTAGGTACATGCCACCGAATCTTCGGTTTCTTAATGTCCTCTCTATCAACCTTTGGCTTTTGCATAAGTTTGAAAGCTTTAAAATCGAACAAGAGTGTTAAGGCTCCATAATACAATTTCTTTAAACCCACGAATATTAGTGAGGTAATTGTTAAACTTAAAGGGAGTGTATCTCCAAACTATATAAGCTATAATAACTCACTGGCATATTCTCCCTTTCCACTAAAGGGTAGTTTAGTCATCTTTTCTAACAAAAAAGATTCATAAGTTTCATATGATTCATAATTAAAAGTATACAAATGTCATTCTGTTAGAGTAGTGCCCTAAAGGCAATCCCCTTTAGCGCATTTTGTTCATAGTCATGTACAGACTTTATGAATAA
>JANTNU010000005.1:34068279-34083342 GCA_024752395.1 Erythroxylum havanense | reverse complement strand
TTCAACTCATAATCACAATTAAATGCTGGAATAATCATGAATGCATGTCACTATATATGCATCTGCAATTAACTCATGTCACTGATGCGAAAATCACTATACGTGCAAGCTAAGTATGAATGCACTCACTACTCAAGCCATCCAAATTATCGATATGCCCTCACATCGGTAACGGGATATTACAAACTGTGATTTTAGCTATTTCCCAAAAGTGGTGTCGAAAATCTAAGGCATTTGAAGATTTAATAAACTTTAACTCTAGAGCCTAGCCACTTGTCAACTTTTCAACATATTAAAAGTTGTTTCTCTTTTCAAAATTAATTCCAGTCAAATTCGTCTCCACATTCCAATGGCTCAACAATTAAAATTCCTAAAATTATGTATCTAATTTTTTCCATTGCCATTAAACAGTTATTCAAATACTATTAAGTCAATTTGTCCGTCACTTATAACATTCTCCAGTCCAGACATTTTCTCCCAAAATTTCTAGTAAATTTTCTAAGGGTCACTAACAACTGAAAATCACTCCTAAGACATTCCAATCCAAAATTTCAAACACAATTATCTCAGAATTCATAAAACACATTATAATCACAAACAATTCAGATTCACACATAAAATGTCGGGAATGTCAGAAATGCATATACATATATGTGCATGTGCAAAATGTCTCATTCCTCTCTATATCGAGAGGCCAAATGAATGAACAAATGAGAATATGCAATTTAACTTGAGAATATGCAATTTAACCTACTAGTCAATCTCAATTTACTAATTTACCCTTCCCATCAGTGATGGGATGTTACACTTTTGTCTAATTATTTTTCCTTTTGGCTGATTGTTTTTTGTAGTATAAGGAAGCCATTCTAATGTATTCGATTTTGCTTAGAAAGAAAAATGCTCAGGTAGAACCTGAATTAATGGACTCTCTGATTCATGCTACTAAAGATGGTTACTAGAGTAGGCTTCAGGGTTTGATAGATGCAGAGATGGCAATTATTAGTGCCGATGACATAGAAATCGAATCCAATGAGGAAGAGGAGGTACTATAACTATTAGTCCATCTGGTTGTCTGGGATTCTTGTGCTTATTTCATCACTTCTTCTGGTTCGTTTTGGAATGATGTTCTAGTTTGATTTTTTTCATCTAGAACAACTTTGTGGTCATTTTTCTTGTTTTCTTCCTTTTCCAGTTTAATATGGTGAGACTAACTTTTAGTACTTTTGTGAGGAATTAATACAGATTATAGGTAGCTATAATAGTTTTCAATTTTTTTGTTGTGATGCTAGATTGCTTTTGCATTCATGTTGTCAGCCTTCGTTAGCAAATCATCTTCAGCCACCACAGTGGGTTTCTCGTTATTTATTGTTGGCTTTTTGACACAGGCAAGACTCCATGAATACATTCTCTTTTTAATAAAATCTTGGTTGTCATGTAAACGTGAGTCTAGTAGAATCAAACTCATGATATAATACCTTCCAATTGAAATATTGCATTCACTGTTCAATAGCTAGATGGAGATCAATTGAAGTGAAGTAGATAATGTGCTTTTCAAACTTCTTTAAACATTTTCTTTATATTAAAATTAGGATCATAAGCCCGATTGAAGTTTCTCTCATCAAATGGGTTAGTCAGTTTTCATATTTTTCAACTTAGCAATAATTGATTCCTGATTTCTCTCGTCAAATATGTTTGTCAATTTCATGTTTTCCACTTAGCAGTAATTGATTCCAGAAATAAAAGCTATGCAATGAGCAAAAGCCACAATCCTCAAGAGCTATGCTACTCTACAACATTTGAAACAAAAGATATCCGTTCTCTACTTATTGTAGTAACATATGTTACTTTTATATTGCAGCTTGGCAGAATGATGTCTACAAATGGCTGATCAGCACCGTAGTTTTTCTCCTTTCTTTTAAAGGGTGACATTTATAGTTGCATAGGTTCAGTCCCACAGCATGAGCAAATTTCTCTAGATGACAAAGATGTCCTTGAAGAGGAAACAATTTCAAGAAAGATGCAAGGGAAGGAACAGTTGATCCAAATGTATGAATTAGAAATGATAAGAACTTATAATTTCCAAAAGAATACCTACCATGTAATTGTTCTCTTATCATATCTAGTGATCCTATGAAATATGCAAAATATGTTTAATGCTTCTCAAAAAATGTTGATTTTTCATAATTAATTTATTTTATTAGCTAATTGTCATCATACTTTATAAGTTTATTATGACATATTTGCGAATTGCAATTAAATCATACATTGTCTGTAGGTATGAAATTCTTGTGATACATTAATAATTATTAAAATTAATTATACACTAAAAAATTGAAGAATTATTAAATAAATAAAATTCATAAATAATATTGAATTATTATTAAACAAATAAGATTTAAAATTTGTATTTTAAAAAATATTTATTAAAATTAAAAATTATTAAATTAATTTGATTTAAAAAATAAAAATAATACAAATAATAATAAAAACGTCATGGAAGGCATTCCACGACGTTTCTAAAAACGTCGCGGAAGACATTATGCGACGTTTTTAAAAAAACGTCGCGAATTCCTTCACATTCTGCGACGTTTTAAAAACGTTGCGGAATGTTAGACAATCTGTGACGTTTCTTTAAAACGTCGCGGATTGTCCAAACTTTCAGTGACGTTTTTTTTAACGTCATGGAATGTCAATATTTTTCGTGACATTTTTCATAAAACGTCGCGGAAACCATTTGCCTACACCATATTTTGCGACGTTTTTTGTGATGTTTTTTAAAACGTCACAAATGCTATTTTGCGACGTTTTAGGACTTTTGTGATATTTTAAAAACGTCACAAAAGGGCTTGTTTTCTTGTAGTGTAAGTTGGTTACTTTAGAAGAGTTTTGTAAATTTATTTGTAATTGTGGCAAGACCTCTATATTGTGGCAAAAGTTAAAGCAAGAAGGAAAAATGATTCAAGCAGTCACCATTATTAGCTTGTATATTTTTAACATAGTTCTTTTCCTTAATTTGTGCATTAGCAAAGTTTGCCAACTATTGTCTACATAAAAACATAGTAAGTGAAGAAAGAATGTACATTAAACTCACAAAAATAGAGCACAACAAATGATCAAGTTAAACTCACAAAAATAGAGGTCAACAAATGTCCAACTGCAACTCTAATGCCTACTCAGTGAATTTCCCAATGAATTACATCAAGTGGTTCTAATACCATACCCCTACAACTTAAACTTTGCATTCCTAGATCAACCAACAACCTTAAATAATGCTTGTTCAATTAATAAGTGAGGTACTTCAGATTGAAGTTCTTTGTGAAAGTGCAAACTAATAATTTTTAAGAAGGACATGACAGACTTAAAGAATTCAAAAGAAGTTATGTAAATAAGAAACTAATGAGCCACAAGGTTGTCATCTCCTCGTGTAGCTCTCTTGTTCTAACATTAATTCATTGTTCCAAAATAACGCTCGAGTGAAATATCTACAAGAAAGCATTCGAGTGTTAGTACTTACAATCACGAGAGAAACCATTAACATATCCTATTCAATTGTCAATATTTTGCATTAATATGTAACAAACTACATGCAGGAATACATGGAATTAAAAGTACCTAGAAGCCATTCCAAATAATGGAAAAAATGAACACCCATAATTAGGAAAGAATCGTAAACAAAGAGAACCATAAATGAAGAGACCCATAATTAACTGTGTCCATTGCGTCTTTGTTGCTTGCCGTCTCCACTACTGCTTATGTCCCCACCGTCTTCTTCTCCACCGCTTCTTATGTCACGCGAATTAACATTGCCACATCACAACTTTCCGTTAATTCTTTTGTAGACGCCTTTTTTTGTTGACATGCTGAAACAATAGGAGCTTTTTCCAAAATTTCTTCAAGTATATGGGTTGTTTTTGCTTTCTAACTTAAAATGTATTAATCCTTTCAAGGAAAAAAGAAAAGATTTTTAGTAGTATTTTATGTACGGCACAATAGATTATACCAAAACAAAACCACCTATCTCGAGTCTCGACTCAGAATGTGAACAGACCACCGACCTTTAGATGAATAGATTCATAGAGCACCACGGGACTACCTATTTCGTGGAAAAGAAAAAGAGGAAACAGGAAAAGATTCGGGTAGTATTTTATGTACAACACAATAGGGAAAGAGGAAAAGCCACCTATCTTGACTCGGAATTCATAGAGGGCCGCAGGACTACCTATTTCGATTTTGAGTGGTTTCAGAGTCAGCACTCGCTTCTCTTGGCTTTTTCGCATTGACCAGTACCCCAAACACTGCATATAAAACCTCAAGTATGTCGTCGATTGGGGCAGACGCTCCAGAGTTGTGTACTTGTTTATTACCCAAAAGCAGAATAAGTCTGAATCTTTCGATTCCATTTCTGGAACTGGTGGTTCCAATGTTGATTTCTGGCGCAACATGCTTTAGGAGAATAGTCAAGAGGGATGGTGTTCGAGGCTGGACTAGGATTGGGGACATGTTCTCAAAAATAATAAGAGAGTGACCAGGAAGATGAAAGGAAGCAGGAGCAGTACGATGAATAGTGGGAGCGATATTTTAGATTTAGAGTTTTTGTCTTTTATCTCCACTGAACTAGGTCTTTCTTCTTCAACTTCACGTAGTTATGGTGTAGCAGATGAAGATGCCCAGAAAGATCAGGATGCTCATAATCTTCAAGAGGTAACTAATATCATCCTTTGATGTATTTATCTATTAATAATTGTCCAATTGCATCTTACCGTTAATATGTCGTCTAGCGTCCAACTGTCAAGTACATTTGATGATGGTTCCCCTTTTCCCCTGTTACGAATGAAATTTCTGATTCCATCGTTTTAGGGAAGAATAGAAAACGAAAAAGGAAAAAATATGGAGGGTTGAAATGGGGGTTTTCTCTGGTGCCGGAGTACAAATTTTAGCGGATCAGAAAAGCTGGTGTTTGTATCAATTTTCTTTTTAGGGTGGCTCTCTCAATTTTCGAATTTGTTATTAATATTGTGGTCTGTTTATGACGAAACTAAATAAATAAGCATGGTCATAATGGGATTTCAGTGCCACATTCTTTTTCTGTCTTATTTTCTTTCGGGAAAAGGATTTCTTTGAAGTTCTAAATCTATTTTCTTTTTAAGAATAGATGTTAACAAGGAATGGAAAGTGAGGGAAGATTTACTTCCCTCTCTTGGACACGTATGCTTTACGATCATTCTTGAAATGACATTACAATGATCCTATCCTATGTATATAGAGAATCTGATGCTTGAATTCTTTAGAGGCTGTTTCGAAGTGCTATTCCATAGTTCTCTAAACACTGGAATGTCCCATTGTAGTATTTTTCTCTCGTTGCTACAATGAAGTCCCATCTTCACAATGCACATTCTTCCTTTCCTTCTATTCAAACCAACCAAACAGAAGAATGCTTTCTTTCATGATCTCTTACCTTTCTCTATCCCTGTGCTGCCCCAGACAAAATGGTAAGATCATGACTAATAAGAGCATTTGGAGATAGGAGAATGAAGATAGAATTGTATAATTTAAAGGAAAAGGCGAAATATAAGAAATTGATTTTAAAGCTGAAATTGTCAAATTTGTATTAACATACAGAATAGCCATCAGTAACATCGAGAAGTTATTATGTTGCTCCATATGATTAGTATGCAGGAATTCCTCTCAAATCTGAGCTAGTTGGGTTGATATATATCGTTGTAACTATAGAAGTTTTTAAACACAAGCTTATTGTTTTAGCATCCTGTGATAATTACCAAAAAATGGTAACTTGGATTTTGTTGTTTTCTGTTTAACCAGAAAATGGATGTGTCCATTGAGCAGCTTTCAGGTGCCAACCATCTTGAGTATCTGCCACTGTGTGTTGTGGGTGATGTACCATTATTAGAAAGCATTGAAGGTGACACTTTTAATGCGAGTGGAGAAGTAAATAAAGATAATTTTCAAGTACCTAAACTGGGAATGACATTCTTGACCGAGGAGGAGGTTTATGAATTTTACAAAGATTACGCTACGAAAATTGGTTTCAAGGTTAGGAAAGCAAAGGTGCAAAAGCTTTCAGATGGTACTATTAGCAAACGATACTTCTTTTGTACAAAACAAGGATTAAAGCAGCCATCTAAGAAGCTAAGAAAGTACACGAGAAAAGTAACTAGAACAGGTTGTCCGGCCAAGATTCAATGCACAGTCAAAAATGGAAAATGGGTTATCTCCCAAGTTTGTGTCCAACACAATCATCACCTTGAATGTCAGAAACAGGTTAAAAGACCTTATTCCAAAACTTCCGAGGTTCAGTTGACTATTCATTCCGAAAACGAGACTAAGGTGATTTTTTCTCATTTCTATGCCTAATATTTATTATCTCTGTTTCTGCAAGATCTAAACATTCAAGCCTTTAAAAGCCCATAGCTTGTTAGGTCAGGCTTTAATCCCTTTGTTCATAATTCATCCGCCTATCAATCAGGAAGCTACCTTCAACCATTCAGTTTTTCTCCCTCTTTGTTGAAGGTCCTGATGTTTTTCTCTTCTGCAGCATTATTGATTACCTGATACTTTCTGAAGCTACTGCCCTTATTGGTTGCATTTGATAATAATAACTATTCTTTTTATTCTTATTCATGTATTGAACAGACGATAGCCTCTACAAGTGGGAGTGATTGGGAGGAGCAACTAATGAGGAAGCGAAAAAGAAATAGAATGTTGTCTAATCGCGAATCAACACGTAGGAGTAGGATGCGGAAGCAAAAGCATCTAGATGATCTTATGGCCCAAATAGGACTTTTAAGGAAAGAAAACATTGAACTTCTTCGCACCGGGAACATCACCACCCAATACTTTCTAAATGTTGAAGCGGAAAACACAAGCCTCAGAGCACAGATATCTGAGCTCAGTCAGAGATTGGAATCGCTTAATGAGATCATAACTTTGTCTGAACCTATGCAATAGTACTCTTGACGTCGAGCGTAAAATCATTTGTCAACCCATCGCGTAGCAATGTAGGAAGGTCGAATATAATTGTGCTGGTGTTGTCTGTGGCATGTTGTTAATGAGAGCAGTGCTTCTTTCTTGGGTATAACTTAGTGAAGCCTGTAATAGCATGTTCAAATCTATAATTACAGGCTTGGAAGTGGGATAGATAGAGAACTCGGTTTTTTGTGCCTCTGGTCCATAGATTTCTTGAATAGCTTTGCAGAAAGGGACCATGCCAGAGGTTTCATGGCATGGTTCTTGAATATTTTGTGATCACAATCAAATATTATGCGAATTACGAAAAGTTCTTGTCCGTTTATTTGTCACAAGGAAAGTATCCTTCAAGTGATGGTCGTCCAAAACGAAAACTACCGTCTTTTATTGTTTAGATTGTAATAACTAAAGATCCACCTATAACTCAAAATTATAAAGGAAGCATTTTTAGTTAAAGCCTTCGCTAAACAAAAGGAATTTAGTCAAAGAAGTATACCATGATTTCGGGAAAGCAGGTAGAGAACAAGTTTAATTCGTTAAGCTAAAGAGATTAGTTTTTATAGTAATCAGATTTTATATTAATTAAATTATCTTTATATATTACAAAATTCTTTTAGAAATTAAGAAAAAAATGGATTCTAAACAAGGAATTAAACAATTTTGTTTTTACCTTGTCTAACCGAATAGGTAAAGAAAATTATCATTTTGTGCACTACGTTATCAAAACTTTCTATACCATCGTCTGAGAAAATTATCATTTTGTGCACTACATTATCAAAACTTTGTATACCATCAGACGATGATGATGAGTTAATTCTTGAAATTGATGCTTCTGATCATGTATGAAGTGGGGCATTAAAAAAGATAGATTATGATACTTCTAACATTAAGATAAATGAGTCTTTTTGCAAGTATACTCTCGGAGCCTTTACCGATACTCAACAATAATACATATAAACGAAAAGGAATTATTAGCGATAATTATTTTTATTACCTAAAAGATTTTTATTAAGATATGATAATACTAAAAGGAATTATTGGCGATAATAAAAAGTTCTCAAAAGTTTTATTATTTTTTATTATCTACAAGGTTTTTATTAAGATATGATAATACTCAAGTTAAAACTTTATCCAGAATAATTTACCTTCTAAATCTGAATGTAAAAATATATAAACTGATAGACTTTATTAGTAGAATATACCTTTCATATTGAAATTATCAAATCTAATAATATCATTCTTTTATATTTTCTAACGAGAGGTGGTCAACCTCATAGAAGAGATATTGGACCAAATGTCTTAAAATATCAATATTTGCTATGTAACACCCATATACGGAACCTACAAGCATCCATACAAGTAGCAACCAAATTTTTGTGCATGCATTTAATGTATATAATTCTATTCAATACTATACATATGCACATCACAAAATTCTCAATATCATTTAAAATTATCATTGAAAAATAGTATTACATCTTTACATTAACATGATAATCCAAAAGAAAACATACAATTTCCTTTACTATATATACAACCATTCTTTAATCGAAAGACACATCCAAAGGTACTTTTACTCCTATCTGTTGACCTTGGTCCTTACAGATGTTCCATGTACCTCACTCTTATAACCTGGACCTACACAAATCACATAAATATGACCATATCTTGGCCAAATCACATAAATATGTTCAGTAGAACATATCCATTCAGTAAGTTACACATCCCAAATCAACTAACTTCGGTTTTGTCATTCAAAAGCAACACAAAAACACATTCAATTTAACCAACAAAATCCCATTTACTTATGGAATACTTTTTTATCAATTCCCCTCACATCATGCTCATAATCCAAGAAAACATATCAAAAAAGTTTGTACATATTTCACGTCTAAGTATATATGTCCATGTCGAAGCAAACAAATTATCTATTTAGTCATGTCTTTTACATTAAGTATCATTATATCTCTTACTATACTTAGATGTACTTAATTTATTATGTTTACTCCTTAATACACCCTAGACATGCTATAATACTTCCAGGGTATATGTTGGTGCGTTATATGCCAAGAACAAATCAAAAATTTATTAGATATTGCTAATTTTAACTTGATTCCAAAAGAAGTTGTTGACTTCTTTCATTTTGCAATATATGGCAAGCCATGATAAATCACTACAATTATTCTAAATAAAAACTTTATAGACCAATCAATAAGGTTAAGATAGTTGAAGATACATCGTCTTCAGGCTCTTCTTCTATGATAAAAGAGTCTATTAGTCAACAAATTCAACCAAAAGAAGTTACTCCTAATAGTATCTTGCTACAGCTTGATACTATAAGCAAATCAAGGATTCAAAAAAATGTCATGATCGATAGCATCCCTAAAGGTTATCCTACTGCTCAAAAGCATTATGAGGTAATGATAAATTTATACTCTCTAAAAATAATGATACTTGCTGCATTAACTTTTTTAGGATATATCCTAGAATACACTTTTTGCAAGGAGCTTATACTCAAATTATTTGAGATTGGTATGATTTTAAAATGATAAATTCTATATACTTGACTAACTTAGAATTTTCTGAGATAACATTACTTCCCAGATGGATCAAAGAAGGGTTAAGGATTGTTATCTAAATAATCCTAAAGATACCTTGTTATTGAAGATATTATTTGTTGGTCTAGATTTTTATGAAGAGGAATGATATGATGTTTATCATTTTATTACTATGGAAAAACCATAACATTTTCTCATTATGGTAGGAACTAAATTACAAAAGGAGTTTTCTAAATACAGTGAAAATGATATTCATTAAATAAGAGGTAGTAGGATGAGGACTATCATTTTTGGCATAAAGGCAGCATTTAAGAAGGGATTTGAAACTTGTTCTCGAAAAAACAACTTTTCCTCACTAATGATAGCCCCAACTTAAAGACACCATTATTTTTTGAAAACATTGAGAGAATGAAGATAAGCATGATTGAAAGAGGAAAGATAAGATCTAGACTTAAAACTACAAAAAGATTCTGCCGTCTCAAAAAACATACAAAAAATATATGTTTTTCTTGTATAAATGGATGAAAGACAACTAAAAGAAAAGATAAAGTTGATCCATCTGGGGTCTATACATATAGTGATTTTAACTCCTAAAAATAAAAAAAATAAGATGGAAATCTCTCCAACCACTAAGATAAAAGAGGATCCCAGAAAAGAAGATAAGAAGGAAATCTCTCTATCCATTCATAAGAAAGAAAATCTTAAATAAAGATAGAGTCTGTTTTTTACAAAAAGTTAATAAACATGTAATTTTTGTTACTTTTAGAATCCGAACTTCAAATTCACCTTTATAAATAAGCTTCTTAGGGTAGTAGATGGGGCATGAAATCTCTATGTATTTTGTCTTTGTATCATATGCCACTATGAAATAAAATATCTCCTTTCCGTAGATAAAGTTTACAATTTCCAAATTAAAAACTATACTCTTTTCCTATCAACTTTAGTACACGCCTTAAGGTAGTAAACGAATTAAGGCTATACTGGACTTTGTTGAAAGAAGTGTCAAGAGTAGTTACCTTACTTTAAGGTTAGAGCTAAAATGCTCGATAAAAGACTCAACGAAAACTCTGTAAAACTACAGTCAAAACACTAAAGATATAGGTATGGAAACGTAATGGACCCTTTAATTTGGAATTGTAATTTATTCAGTTTTTCTATCATTTCTTCAATATCCTTGATTTGTTTTTAATTTTTTTCTATATAAGAAACAATGTTATTTCCATAATATTCAATATTTTTGAATTTTTGTTAAATCATTTTCTATTTTTAATCCTTCAGGTTTCAATTTTAAATATTTATCTTCTATCACGTAAATGATAAACTTCATAATGTCTAGTCATTTCTAAATGAGTTTTTATCTGCAATTTTTCACACATCTGCTATATTCTATCTGATTCATCCATCATTGCTTTAACAACTTTTATAGCTTTTTTTAATGACAATTGGTAAATAATATATAATTATATCTATTTGTATGATGATGTAATTCAATAAGGACTTCTTGTGTATGAATATCAAGTTTATTTATTTCAAAAAGTAAATGATCACAATAAAGACACTCTTTTATGGTTAAAAGCATAAGTTGTAACATTTCTGCTATCCTCTATCTAGATGTAATCTATAATGCTCAGAAAAGCTAAGGTGTAACATTTTATCTTCCTTTATGTGACGATAGTCTTCTAGCTCATATTCTCTAGTTGTTTTAAAATTTAAGAAAGCAGTTACGTTGACAAAGGGTCAGGTCGACCTAACTCACAAACTGGGTGACCCATGACTCGATGGGCCACGAACAAACAGTGCCAACGCATTCCACCTTATATATTTGTTTTAAATGTCAAAAACGACATTATTTTTTAAGTTACGATCGGGCCACGGGTAGGGCAGGGCCGACCCATGCTTAGCTTGTGACTTGATCAAGCCGACCACTTTAATTGACATCCCTAAAAGTAGTTAACGAAATACAATTAGAAATTTTCAATTGTGAATACACCTTCTTTAGCTCTTATATGCAATTATTGTTTCTGTGTTATCACTATTGGTTATTATGTTAACAACTTCTTCAAAGACACCTGTAATTATTTCATTTATAGATTCTATCTATTCCAATTACTTCATATGTAAATTTTTCCAGAAATTAAGAAGTCATGATAAAATTATATGCAAAATAATTTTACAATTCCAAATTAAAGGGTTCATTACACTTCCATACCTGTATCTTTAGTGTTTTAAATGTAGCTTTACTTGATTTTCGTTGAGTCTTTTATCGAATATTTCAACTCTAAACTTAAAGTAAGGTAACTACTCTTGACGCTTCCTCAACAAATTCCAGCACAATTTTAATTTGTTTCTTACCTTAAGGCATATACTAAAGTTAATAGAAGAAGAGTATAGTTTTAAATTTGGAAACTCTAAACTGTATCTACAAAAAGGATAGATTTTATTTCATAGTGGCAGATGGTACAAATAAAAACACATAAGGAGCTTATTTATAAAGGTGGACTTGAAGTCCAGATTCCAAAAGTAACAAAAATTAAATCTTTATCAACTTTTTCTAAAAAGCGGAGTCTATCTTTATTTGATATTTTCTTTCTTCTAAGTGGTTAGAGAGATTTCCTTTTTATCTTCTTGTCTAGGATCCTATTTTATCTTAGTGGTTGGAGAGATTTTCATCTTATATTTTTTATTTTTAAGAGTTATAATCATTGTATGTACAGACATCAGATGGTCAACTTTATCCTTTCCTTTAGTTGTCTTCCATCCATTTGTATAAGAAGGAAATATATTTTTTGTATGCTTTTGGAGATGACAAAATCTTTTCTTTGCTTCAGGGCTAGATCTTATCTTTCCTCTTTCAATCATGCTTATCCTCATTATTAAAAAGTTTTCAGTAACTAATGGTGCCCTTTTAGCTAGGGCTATCATTAGCAAGGAAAAATTGATTTTTCTTGCATACAATCGAAATCCCTTTTTAAATGTTGCCTCCAAGCCAGAAATGGCAGTCCTCATCCCAATAACTCTTCTGTAATGAATATCATTTTCACTGTATTTAGAAAACTCCTTTCATATTTAGTATCCATCGTAATGGGAAAATATTCTGCCTTTCCCAAAGTATTAAAATGATAAGCTTCATATCGTTCCTTTTCATAAAAATCTGGACCAACAAATAATATCTTTAATACCAAGGTATCTTTAGGATTTATTATAGGATTATTTAGATAACAATCCTTATCATCTTATTGGATCCATCTAGAAAGTAATGATATCTCAGGAAATTTTAGGTTAGTAAAGTATATCAAACTTATCATTCCAAAATCATATCAATCTTGAATAATTTAGGGATGAGCACCTTGCAAAAAGTTTAGTCTAGGATATATCATAGAAAAATCAATGTAGTAGGTATCATTATTTTATTAAGAGTATAAATTTCTGATTACCTCATAATGTAGTTGAACAGTAGGATGACCTTTTAGGATTTTATTAATCATGAGATTTTTTTGAATCCTTAATTTGCTCGTCGTATCAAGCCATAGAGAGATACTATTATGAGTAACTTCTTTTGGTTGAATTTGTTGATTAAAAGACTCTTTTATCAGAGAGGAAGAGCTTTTAAATGATGTACCTTCAACTATCTTAGCTTTATTGATTGAGCTATAAAGTTTCTATTCAAAATAATTGTAGTGATTTATCTTAGCTTGTTATATATGGCAAAATGAAAGAAGTAAGTCAGCAACTTCTTTTGGTATCGAGTTGAAATTTGCAATATCTAATAAATCTCTCATTTGTGTTTGGCAGGTATCGATATCTTCAGACATTTGGTCTAATAACTTAAATATCTCTTGTCTAAAGTTGACCATCTCTTGTTAGAAAATCTCCAAGAACGTTATTATTAGATTTGATAATTTCAATATCAAAGGTATATTCTGCTAATAAAATATGTCATTTCGTATATTTTTTATATTCAGGTTTAGAAGGTAAATTATTCTTAATAAAGGCTTTAACTTTAGTATTATCAGTTCTTAATAAAAACCTTTTATCTCATAAAAAATAATAAAATTTTTGATAACTTTTACTACCGCCAATAATTCTTTTTCGTTTATATGATATTGTTATTGAATATCGGTAAAGGTTCCAGAAATATACATGTAAAGAGACTAATTTATTTTAATGTTAAAAGCATCATAATCAATCTTTTAATACCCCACTCCATACATGATTAGAAGCATCAGTTTTAAGAATTAACTCTTCATCATTTGATGTTAAAGAAGCTTTGGTAATGTAGTGCACAAAATCTTATTTTTCTTTACTTGTTCAATCAAATAAGGTGAAAATTCAATTCTTTGATTTTTCTTCAAAAGCATTTGACAAGGTTTTCTTATTTCAGATAGGTTTTGAATAAAATCATAAGTATAATTTAATACACCTAAAAACTTTAAACTTGTTTTTTATGTTGTAACTTATCATGGAATTGTGAAAATTTTTCGAGAATATGAGGTTGGAGCTAACTCCCTTACCGTCTATTTCCATTCCAAGAAATTTTATTTAAGTTTGACATATCTTAGCCTTTTTTTTTTTCTGAAAGTGCCAAACCATGTTGTTCACTTAAAGTTGCAAATGTAAGGAGATGTATAATATGTTGAGCAATATTATTACTAGCTATTAAAATATCATCCACTTAACAATGTATGAAATTTTGATATTTAAAAATATTATGCAATTTTCTTTGAAATATTTGTAGGGCATTTTAAAACCAAAATGCCTGACTAACCATTCATAATGACCTTGTGGAGTTGAGAAAGCAGTATATGGAATGCTATCTTTATTCATTTTTATTTGCCAAAATCCACTCTTACGGTTAAATTTAGAGAAACTTTTTTTTCTCTTATTAATTTTTTTATTTTTCCTCTGGCGATAAGAAATACCCATCAAATATTGTATTATGATTTAATTTTTATAATTTACTACCATTCTTGCTTTATTTCTAAGGATTTTTGTGTGGTTTCTAACAATAAAAGCTAGAGAAGAGTGAGCGGATTTACTAAGCCTAATAATTTTTAGATTTTCTAGTTCATAAAACTATTTTTTGAATTCTTCTTGATCTTCAAGGCTATATCTCATAGTAGTAACTCTAATAATCTTTTTTTTATCTATCATTTCTAAACTTGCTTCTTCTCTGTTTTATCCCAAATATCATAATAATTTCTTTTTATTTTTTATTTTTCTACTTCTAGTCCTTCTTTGATGGTTTTTATCTATTGATATTTGTTTTCTATGATATTAATTTCCTTTTGGAAAGATCTATTTTTCTTTATATCCTATGTAACACACCACTAACATAGAGTATATACCTAAACATCCAGAGGACATTTAAGACCATACTGTTGGACCCCGATTTTTGAGTAAAAATAAAAAATATTCAAAAGTGGATGAGTTGATTGAAATGAAGATAAATAGCAAGAAGTAAAAAGAGAAAGTGTGAAAATATGAGAAATTGTGAAATAGTTGACTTTTTGGCCTTTGAGGT
>JANTNU010000005.1:34029558-34042976 GCA_024752395.1 Erythroxylum havanense | reverse complement strand
TTGATCTTCTTCCCTACTCTTTTATATTTAAATTTGTTTAAATTATTTTTGTGTGAATTAACTTCTGATTTTATTGTGAAAAATTACAAAAAGCTTAAAGATCTATTCAACCCCCCTTCTAGATCGCTAACAAAGATAGCCATATATGGCATCAGACATTTATACCATTATCATTATCCATAATATACATATTTTTATTTCAAAATTCACACATCAATTTAAATTGAAATACAACAAAGTAAAATAATTAGAATATAAGTGTAAAGTTTAGATATTTACAAGACTCTCTACATGCTCGTGGTGGGTAATAGATCCTCCCTATATACAAGAAGACTCTCTTTCTCTGGTCCTCTACGTTTGTTGGTCGAGTTACGTTCTAAAATGGACATTGCCTCAGGTGATGTCTAATACTGTTGCCAATGACTCCATAATTGTCTTATGTCCTTTTGGAAAATTAGTCAACCCCCAAGTTTTGCTCTGCTTAATGGCTGCAATTTATTCATCCATTTTCCATTTTGATTATTTGATAGCCTTTGCAAAGCTATAGGATCACAATTGAAAAATAAAACAAAATGTATAAGTGGATCCTCAAATTGATCAATTCCAGTTACCTCATAATCGGCCATCCATGCAGGTCCTCTTCTACCACATTAAAGTCTTTCTTCATTTTATGCTATTATTACCAAGCTTGAAAAATGTACTAGACCATCTAGTGAAACTTGTTCTTCAATTTCTGCAGGCTACTGCCTTTCCTCTTCGTTAACTCTATCAAAGTTAATAGGTATTTGTTTTTCATCAACATTATAATTCCATGACCAAAAACTTTCATAAAACCTACATCATAAATGATAACAATTTTCTTAGTGAAAGGATAATAAAGGTTATAAGTTTTTAATTTATCATTAACTCCAAGAAAATGCATTTATCTCCTTTGTCATCTAGTTATGTCCTCTTCTAGTCTAGAATACGAGCATAGCCAACACATCCAAAAATTCTGAAATGATCTATCATCAATTTTTTTCTGCTTTATGCTTCTTTTGGGTGTCATATTTTGAATAGCAAGTGTGGGAATTCTATTCAAAATATGAATGCTCTAGTTAACTACTTCATGCTAGAAAGTTTTTGGAATGCTACTCCTTATCAAAAGGCTTCACACCACATTCAAAATAGTACGATTCTTTGCTCACAAACTCCATTTTGTTGAGGTGTGTAAGATGTCATAAGTTGCTTTCTAATTCCATGGTTCCCACAAATTTTGCAAATTCTTGTGTGATATATTCTCTGCCATAGTCAATATGAAGAACTTTGATAAGATTACCCATTTCTTTCTCAACCGGTGCTTTATAGTTTTTAAAAACTTCAAAAGCTTCATATCTTTCTTGTAAAAAGTATTCCCAAACTTTTAGACTAAAATTATCAATGGAAGTAATTATATATCTTTTACCTCCATTTGAAGATGGATTTATTGGACCACAAAGGTAGGATGCACTAACACATTCTTTGCTCTCTATGACTACCCCTGTGGAAATTGATTACAGTGTTGTTTGCTAACAACACATTTTTCACAAACTTGAGATGAAGTAGTAATATGAGAAAGGCCAATTACCATAATTTTCTAGGGTAGGGTCTTCAAACACCAAAATTTAAGTGACCATAGCAAAAATGCCATGGTCATGCCGCTTCCTTCAACTTGCTAAGAAGCATAAATGAGTGATGTTGCGGAGAAAAAGTGGGAATATACGATTAGTGTCATGTTAACTTGAGTAGTTAAGCCCAACTTTGTTTTTTGGATTCGACTTACTCCATCTTTGATAAAAATATCGTACCCCTTTTCTTGCCGCAGACTCACACTAAGCAAGTTAGTCTTTAAAACTGGAACAGAAAAAAAACATTAAAGATAGCGAGGATAGAATTTTCCTTGGTTTAGAGAATGACCCTTCCTTTTCCCATAACAGGTACTATAGAGTTGTAACCAAACTTGCCAGTATTCTGAAAAGATTCGTCTAAGTCAAAGAATACCTACCTATCTCCACACATATGATTGCTAAACTAGAAACAAATACTATATATTTTGTCGAGTTTCTTCATTTGCGTTATGCACCATCAAAAGAGACACCTCTTCCTTTTCTACAAAGGTAGTTCTTTCTCCATTTTGCCTATTCTTTCTCCATTTTGCCTAATTTGACAATTGATGCGTAGGATGGCAAGTTGAACGTAGTTGTCAATAATGTTGTTACTGCAGAACAAAATAGAGTAGAAAAAAAAATAGTTGCAATACGTCACTTTATCTCAATTAATCTATACTTCGGCTATTACTTAATAACACTCCCTACACTTCTCTCTCTACAATTCCAAAGACAAGAAAGAAAGCTACAGGGCTTTCTCTAAACATAACACTGATAAATATACAGAGAAAGAAAAACAAAATGGAAATAAAGAGCTTAACTTTTGTTACTCTTAACAATTGACATCTTTTCACAATAAGAAGCTAACCTATTTATGGAGCGAAACCTATCGGATATATGCTTGAAACTAAAAAGTGCAACCACTAACTCCTAATAAAGGACAACAAACTTCAATAAAACCACCTAAAGCTATGTATTCTCCTAAAGACTAGGTAAATCCAAGACAAACTAAAACCACTAAAAAAACAAACTCCTATCGACATGGACAACTAAAGTGACACAAATATGTCCCACAAGAAGTGCCCCTGGCCAAAATGCCATTGTCACACCACAAAACAAACCAGCAAAGAACTTCCCCTATACAAGCATTCACAGTACATTCATTACAAAGCTCATACATATACCATCAACATAAATGAGCCAAATCCAAACAAATTTTTGAGGAACACTGGAGTCATTTGACAGTAATACCATTCATTCAGAGTGAATCTCACCACAGTTACGTCAAATTGAGGGTTCGTTATAATGTTTCATACTTGATAATAAACAGTAAGCCCCCTCTGCAACAGTAAACGCAGAAGGAACAAACTCAAGAAGCAAGAAACTTGGGATAATAAAAACTGAATACGGTGGCAATAAACATTACCACAGGCGATCTCGCAAACCTTGCATGGTCCATTTGAGATCACGGAACTGGAGACTCGACAATGAATTTATGTTACCGTAAAATAGTACAATCAATCAGATGGGCACCGATACCAAAGACAGCACACAGCACCAGACCAGTTAATATTAGGCCAACCCAATGCTTCAAATTCCATTCCTGAAAGAAAGACGTGACGGAAACATTACACTTTTATATGACATTCATATGCCAAAACCAAAAACTCCGCGAATCCGATGGAAAATAAGGTCACGCCATCCTCGTTCTGTGTTCTCTGCCACAGTTGCATTCCCATATCTGCATATAATACAACCGAAAAACAAAAGAAATCAAGAAACCAAGTCGACCACGTCATTACAATACATCCCCAACAGGAAAGGAAGAACAAACCTGTCTTCTTCAGGAATATCAGTATGCATTAGCTTGACAACCGTAATGCCAGGTTCAGGCTCATCAAACGTCAGTCTCACCTGCAACAATCATCCCAATTCCATTAAAGCTAAAATATCACTCTAAATTACAAAATTCAGCTTTTCAAAGATCACGCACAAGCAACAAAAACAAATCAAAGCAACAATTTTTACCGTGGAAATAGCCCCATCAGGCCAGCTCCCAAACCTCCACTTCTGAACTATCAACTTGCCTTCCTGTAACTCCACATTGCTTCCAGTAACCGAGCCGTCGAAGAAACTAACCTCCCCACCAACCTCTCTACTGATCCTGGCATTACTTTGAGTAAACCCTCTCCACCTATTGTCATCCATCAATATCTCATACAAATCCCTAGCTCTACAATTAAACTTCTCCGTCATACTTACAGTCTTAAACCCCCTCTTCGACTCCTTTTTCTCCCCCTTCTTCTCCGGCACCACAACCGGAGCGTCCTTCAACGCCGTCGCCATCGTATCCTTCTTTGGGGCTATTTTCTTGGTCTCCAATTCATCCTTACAAGGGCCGCCTTTGGCCATACTCTGCACATAAACCCTAATTTTCTCTTCAATCAACCCCTTTCCCTTACTCAGCATAGCCTCCTTCAACCTCTTTCCCACAGGCCCCTCGTCCTTAACCGTAATCCTAATCTCGGGGTCCTCATCGGCGTTCTCGTCGGAGATGTAAGGAACCTCCACGGACCCATCCACCTTGAGAAGCGTCTTCCCCTCGGCATCCTTGGCCTCTCCCTCCCACGAGAGGCTGAGACTGAGCTCGTAGCCGGGAATGATCTTTCCCTTGCGGATGTTCACGTAGGCCTCCCCGTCGAGCTTTTCGATCTTCTTGGTCTTGACGAAGAGGTTGCCTTCGTCGTCGAGGAGGGTAAGGTTGGAGAGAAGTTTGGAGAGGATGTTTCGAGAGTATTCGAGGCAATCGGTCTCGGCCCAGTGCCAGTTGTGAACGTTGGTGCCGTCGGGCCTCTCCTCCACGATCCACCGCTTGTCGCCCTCTCCGTACCTGGCCATTCCACAAAAAGCAACTTCACTACAGTAGGAAGCGAAGAGAGGAGGGAAAATAGAAAAGGAAGGTGGAGATCTGGAAGTTTCTTTAACAAACAACAGAACAGAAGAGTCTAAATTTTCCGAGTCCTCCTGTAGTTATTATTACAAAGAGAAGCCTTTGTTAATTTTGAAGAAGAGTCTAGAACGTGGCTTTCGAAATTTAGGGTTTTTGAACGCCTCAACTCAGTCCCCAACCCCAACGTGGTTGACTCAAATCACCATCTTACTTTTCTCTTTGGACACGATTACGTAATATCATATGTCGCTGTCGCATGGTCTTTTTTGAAAAGTTAACTGTAAAAAAGCATTGAGAAGTAGGCATTGAGAAGTAGGCCTCTGCTAAATAGAGAATTGAAATAATCAAGTATTCGAACCAACAAATCATCTAATATATAAAGATGATATGCAAAAACATTCTCTCCCTATTTTCTATATTCATATCATCAAATCTCATATCAGTCACCCACGTTAACTGCTTTAGAGTAAGGCTCTGTATCAATTCATATACATTATCCAAATGATATCTAATTTGACAAGTATGTGAAATAATATTGTTAACACCAAATAGATTCATACTTTATGAACAAAGTTTAGTAATTGACACTTTAGTTAACAACATGGAAGAGAAGAAGTTGTGGTATGTCCTGAACCGTTAATAACAGATAAGATAAGTGAACAGCCAATCTTAAGATGCGAGGTAACATTAATGATAGACCAAAAAGAGATTTAAGAAACTAGAATATCTGGAAAAAGCCTTCTATACATTTACATAATAGTTATAATGATTTTTAACTTTGTATTTGAAATGTAACGATCGAGAAAGAGATGGGGGGAATATGACAATAATGGATAAGTAAGTCACAAAATAAAGAAGAGACAAAAAAAATTAAGGTGTGAATGAGGGGACAAGACCAATAAAAATTTAGCCAAGTACTTGTATGTATCATGATGAAGTTAATATCACAAATATTGAATTTCAGGGAATTAGGAAAGACAATTTAAGGCTTTCAAGTGAAAATGAAGGTGATGTTACATGTTCAAATTTGGCGAAAGTTAAGAAAAGTTCTATTTCTTGTATTAAACTTCCAAATGATTCCATATATGTTAAATTCATACGAAGAAAAGCTACATCAAAGAAAAGGTATTGTTGCATACTTATAGGATAATATTCTTAATATTGCAATTGATGCTTTGAATTTAAAATTGTATATATAATATTATTTAACATTGATTTAATTTTTATTAAATTATTATCGTAGGTTTGTTAAATCTAATGTTGTTTAGGACCTTAGGTTTAAGCTAAAATTGAGCGACTTCCTTTTATATTTTAAGTTTGGGAGCTACATATATAAGTAACATGGTGGGAGACTATGTGAATTAATTCAAGAATTTATAATTTCAAATTTTGGTTACAATGTCTTTATACCTTATTCTTACGTTATGTACACCTATTAGTTTGTTAGCAGGTTTTCATCTATTTGTCATTTGATACACTGGTTTTTGTATTTCCTTTGGGCAATTACACGTTGGATATACGGTTTGTGGGAAGTAATCTTATGTTTAAGTATTTTTGTTAGTCAAAAGAAGGAAAATAAATGTTCCACCGAAATTGAATTTGATATTTTATTTTTTTTTAAGCAGAGGTAAACTTAGATGAATCTATGTCAAATATTAATTTCTTACATATTATTACCAACTACACGAGAAATATTGAAAAGGATTTGAAGATAAAACATTGAATCACCAACGGCTACATGGTTATATGTATTGTCTTTGATGTTTATTTTTCAAGCAATAAGTGCTTTGTAAGTTTATAATTAAAATAGTAATTTGGAGTTGAATATGTTTTTGTTTGTAGCTTTCATCCTTTTACTTCATAGAAAGCACTGGCGGAGTTTCTATATATAATTAAAAGAAGTAGATAGGATGATATTATAACTAAATGGTGCAAAGGAGCACTAGTGGGTGGCAACATAGTAACATAAGAAAATTATATCATACTTAAAGGCACTTGTTTTATAGTAAGTTATAGTCTCATTTAATTTTCAATTCTCAATATCTAATTAAGGCACTAATGGGTGGCAACACAATAACATAAGAAAATTATATCATGCTTGTAGGCATTTGTTTTATAACAAGCGAAAGTGTCACTTAGTTTGTAGTAAGATGTTTTAATTCTTTGTTATATATTTCTTATCTCTTATCCAGGAGAATTATTGACCAAAAAAAAAAACTAAACCAATTTACAATTTTTTAGTAAATAACCCTTATCTACATCCACTCTCCCGGGAACTTTCTGGAATTTTCACTAAGTCTCCTTTTTTAACAAGGCAACTCTACTTACAATCTTTCCCCAAAGTGAAGAGTAGTTGGATTCCTAGCTAAATTTATAACTCAAAATATCTTTCATGATCATTTTAATAACCCAAAGGTTCGCTCACTTCAAAATGCAATAATAAATGTTCACAAAATCTTTTTAAAGCGTATTTATTGAATAACAAAATATTTTTTTATTGCTAAACTAATGAAAGAATATGTATTTATAAGATATCAGTGTTACATTAGTTGTTGGAATAGAAAACTACCTATTGTTGACCGGTATAGCAAATTAGTTAACCAATGTATATATTGAATGCACATATTTATAGTTGTTGGGACATTGGTCGAACATTTTGATAAATTAGTCGACCAATTTATTAACCAATATTACTATAAACTCTTAATGCAAAAGTTTTAACAACTTTAGGTTATATTACCTAACCACTAACCTATATTAGTCAACTAATATACTCAAAATCATGATTTCAACATCTTCAATTATCAAAACTTAATTTTCTTAATGTAGATTGGACTTAAATCACTTCTCAAAATGTTCCTAAAAGAATATTTAAGGATTAAGAGAGTTTTATTATATGAAATCAAAAATTTAATTCCTTTTGATGATTAAAAGACATTATGAAATGAGTTAAAATGATGATGTATTTTTGTATTGTGAGCCCTTAAAGCATTAAAATAATAAAGTAGGAAGTATAACAAACATTTCACATTCATTTATAACATTGTTGTTCATTGTTCTTCCTTTGTCTTGATTTTGTTCTTCACTTGAATAAGTTTAAATATAACTTTTCGAGTGCCCTTATGAAATGTATCTAGATTTGTGTCTGAAAACTATTGCTTTCATATTTCTTTTATAAAAAAACTCATTATTAGTACTTATATTTTGGTATAATAAAAAATAGATTATAATTTCCCTTGGTTCGATATTTACAAAAAATACTATGACCTTATAGAAAAAGTACCACAATTACAAACAAAAAGTACCAAGAATCTATATAAAAATTATCATAATTTTATACAAAAAATCCTTAACTCTATAAAAAAATATTACCTGTTTATACAAAAATATCATAACTCTTTACCAAAAAAAATACACTTAGTTTATATAAAAAGGACCATAACACCATACAAAAACAAGTATTTATAGTATACAGTAACAATATTTTTTGCATATCATGGTGATATCTTGTATATAGAGTACTTGATTTTTTGTATATATTTGCAATATGTTTTATATACAATGGTGATTTTTTTGTATATAGTTGTGGTATTATCAATATGAATTGGTGGTATTTTTATAGAATAATATTTTTTTATAACATATGGTATTTTTTTAGTATAGATATGTGGTATTTTCCATGTCAAATGATGGTACTTTTTGTATAGACACGTGCTATTTTTCTTATAAGGTGATAATGTTTCTTGTATAGATACGTGGTACTAATAACATAAACTAGTAGTATTTACAATATAAATTATTGATATTGTTTATAGAGTGGAGATATTTTTGTATAAAGTTATGATATTTTTAAATAGAGGAGTAGTATTCTTTGTATAAAGTTGTGATATTTTATGCATAAAGTTATAGTATTTATAAACTAGTGATACTTTTTGTATAGAGTAATAGTATTTTTATAAAATGTCATGATGTTTTTTATATAGACAAGTGATATATTTTATATAGGATAGTGATATTTTTTGTACAAACATATGATCTTCGTAATATAAATTATTGTTATTTACAATATAGAATTTTGATTTTTTAATCAAGTAGTGGTATTTTCATAGAGCTATGTTCTGTTTTTTTTATAGTGTTGTTACCTTTCTATAGAGTTATGGTATTCTTTGTATAAAGTTGTGTTTTTTTATACATAGTGGTAGTACTTTTTTTGCATAGAGTAATGACATTTTTTGTATGTAGTTATGGTATTTTTCCACATAGTCATGATATTTACAATTTATAGTAATGGATGTATATGTATATACATGTACATACACATATATAAATGAAACAAGTGATAGTGATACATTATAATTTATATTTCTTTAAGTAGTTTCATTTTCATAATTGTCATTTTGAACCTTTTTTTGAAAACTAAAGTGAATTAACTAATTGCCAAAATATAACAAGGAGCATGTACAAAAAAGGCTTGATGTACAATTAGCCTTGATTTTTACTAGTAGGAATAGCCTGGTTCTGAAGGAGATAATTCCTTTGCCTTACATTGAATACAAGTTAATTAAACTAATATGTAACGTTTGATAAGTCTATAGTCTCCATAATGCTTTATGCTCCCTTATGCAAAAATGTTGTAGATTTAATGCCAAAGGGTGTTCACTGACCACATTTGTAATTCCAAAAATTAACCTCTCAATGTTTTCTTCTTTCACCCTAAACATCTTCTGATTTCTCTCAATCCAAATTGCTACATGTGAAGTCTATTATGATCTTATAGATGATCCATTGCATGTTCTTTTACGTGGCATTCTGTCAACACCGATGGAGGATCTCAGTCCACTATTATAGACCTATTCTATTGTGACACATCCCCATTATGTAGCTCCAAGGGCATTCGAAGAAAAGGTGGTTCTAGATTCCTCTCTGTAAGGTACACAATCCTCAGGTACATTCATGAACTTCTTTATTATATCCCTAGTGTTGAGTTTCCCTCTAATTAGTAGCCACGTGCATGTTACATCTTTGGGATTGGCCTACTTAAACAAAACCAATTTGGATTAAGGAATATTTGGAGAGTGACTAGAGTTTAAGTTTTAGTATGCTTTATTGTTGAAGAATTTTGACATGTGACCCCTCCACATCTTTTTATCTTGTATGTGTGGAACCAACTAAATTAGTATCTCCATTTGTCGAGTGATGTTTGCAATCAAGTCTTGGTATATCGTGAAGACTTCTTTTATATTTTTCTTTTCAATTGTTTCATTTATTAGCAGTTTGAGTGTTTGAATCTCTGTTAATGGTCTCAGAGGGGACCAATTATCATACGAGAATGAGGTAGAGGATCCATTCCCCCACCTTACTTCCAAAATCCATTATATATGATTGTTTTAGTATTGGGATATACTTAAGGGTCCATGAGACGCTAGGCTTTGGCTTCCATTTCCACATATTGCCTTTGTGTGCGTAATGTGAATTGACCCATCTCACCTATAAAGTGTTAGAGTTTGTTAGGAGCCTTCAGAATCTTTTAAGCATCTGAGTCTGAATAGTGGACCTAATGAGAATTATTTCAAGACCACCCTCCCTCTTAGGTTTGCA
This sequence comes from Erythroxylum havanense, assembly GCA_024752395.1. NCBI lineage: Eukaryota > Viridiplantae > Streptophyta > Magnoliopsida > Malpighiales > Erythroxylaceae > Erythroxylum > Erythroxylum havanense. Next base: position 34,032,803 of record JANTNU010000005.1, on the reverse strand, counting down.
AACCTCAGCCCACTTAACCTTTACCAATGAGTTATTACTTCTATGTCCCACGGGAACCTATGAAATATTCTATTGATTTCCTTGTTTAGAATTTTAGGAAACCATATATGGGAGGTCTAGTAAGCATACAGGTTGCTAAGTATTGTATTCACTAGTTGGATTCTCTATGTCATAGAAAGTATCTTGCTTTTCTAGCCTGCTAGGCAGTTCTAAATTATTTCTAATAATGATTTAAAATATGAGCTAGATGGTCTTCTTGAGGTAATTAAAATTCCTAGGTATATGATTAGGGGCTTGGACCATCTTAGACTAGTCAAACTGGATAGAGAATTTACTTGTGCTTCAACTCATCCTGATATTAGCAACAAACTCTTGGTTTTGTTTATGGCAAGTCCATATATTTCCATAAAGGAATCCAACACTTCCATAAGTATACAAATTAAGTTCTTGTCAGCATTATAGAAGAACATTAGAGCAACTACAAAGGATAAGAAAACTGTTTGTAGTGCCTTACACTTTGAGTGAAACTTAAAGTTACCATTCCTTATAGCAGCCTTAACCATCCTTATGAGAACCTCTATAGCTAAAGTAAATAGTTAAAGGAATAGAGGATCCCCTACCTATATCCTTTAGCTCCTTTAATAATATTTGTAAGTTTACCATTAATTAATATGTAATATGAGATAGTGGTTATGCATTGGCCTATCCAATGGATAGAGGAATCTAATATTCCAAAAGCTTTTAGGGTTTTAAGTAGGAAACTCCAATTTAATGTGTCAAAAGCCTTATGAAAATCTACCTTAATTGTATAATTCTTGCTTAAATTTATCTTTTAAAGCCTTTGAGGAGTTCTTGTACTAATAAGATGTTATCTACTGTTAACCTAACCTTGATAAAGGCAATTTGTGAGACATCCACAACATGTTCAACAACCAATTATAGGTAGGGATTTTTACAAAAATCTTATTAGAACATTGCAATATGAGATAGACCGATAATCTTGTATGGCATTAGGAGTACTTACCTTTGGGATTAAGGTAATATGTGTCTTATTTATCTCCTTTAATAAGGATGTATTTTTGAAAATTCTATGATTGCCTCAGTTACCATGTATTTAGTTTTCCCCCAAGTTTTTTAGAAGAAATATGCATTATAGCTATTAGAGGCTGGTGCCTTATGTGGGTACAAGGAGAAGAGTGCATTCTCCACCTTATCAACTTCTATAGTTTTAATTAGGCTCTCAACCAGCTTCAATGAAATTTGTTCTCTGATGACGTTATCCACATACTCGAAGTTGGAATAAGCTTTTAAAGATAAGCCAACTGTTTTAGAGAAGTAATTGTAAGCCTCCAAGTGTAGTTCCTCCTTTAAAGTGAGTATCTTGCCATTTTCTGTCTTTAAAGAAGTGTTTTTTTTTATATTGTTTCTTTCCAGGACAGCTTTGTGGAAAAATTTTGTATTCTTGTCTCCATCTTTTAACCAAGTTCCTATATCTCTATCTAATCAGTGAGCTATGCATTTCCAAAGTCTTGTTCTAATAATCCAAGGCCTTTATTTCAACTTCTCTTAATTTCTTATCCTGAGGGGTTTTATCCAGCTTTATTTGGATTACTTCCAACATGTTTTTGGCTTCTATAATGGCATTTTAAATGCTAAGTCCAAAAGCCTTTTTTAAATGTTTCAGCTTTCTTTGATTGGTTGAAATCTTCTTATACATGAGAGCATTTTGATTCTAGAAATGTTTATTCTTATCCCTTTATCAATGACAAATTCAAACCCAATAACCCCGTGTTACATAGTCGTTGAATCTAAAGCGATATCTTCTAATTTGCAAATTGTATATATTATGGACTAATATTAGAGTGTAATCTAATAAGAGACGGTTATTGAAATAACCTTTCTTTTTCAGAATCTCTAAAGCTATAGATCATTATCCAAAGCCTGTCAAGTTCTAATCAACCACTTCCCTTTCTGCTTATTTATCTATACGAATGTCTATATACATTTCCTTAACTCCTCTGAATGGTTCCTTGGGTAGGCAGTATCTCTCTCAACTTCACTATCATTTAACATGCATTTGAAGTCCCCAACAATCATCCAAGCATCATTCATATTTTCTCCTTTTTTGTTGAGAGAATTCCATAAGGGGTCTCTTTGAAAATTATGATTGAAGGCATAAGTAAATGTGACTTGATAATTGATGTCTAATTTTTCATTCAGACTTTAGTGTGAATTAGTTGTTCGTGCATCGACAAAGGTTATACCTATAATTCCTTTATATATAAGGCAATATAATTCTACCATTATAATGACAATCCAAGTTAGTAAGGACATTCTAACCTCTCCTTAGAAACGCAGGTTTCCTTCCTTCAATATCCTTTATTTTTATTTATGAGAGTCTTATCAAAATAAGCTTGGTTTCCTTGATATAGTGTGCTATCATTTATTGTTTATTAGGACTATTGAGCCCTCTGGTATTCCAACATAAAATAATCATGAGGGAGAGGATGTTGAGGCTTTTTCTTCTTCTTCTTTTTAGCACTTTTTCTAGTAACCCTATCTCTTTTTGTTTAGTATTCATAGTTTCCTTAGTTGTAATTGTTTTCCTATGACCTGAGGAAGGGAAGTTATGTAGTTGGGAGTCCAATGAGCTTGTTTCCTTAAAGAAACTCTTCTTCTTATCATCCTCAGAAAGGGGATAGTTTTCCTATATCTTCACCTCCTTTCTACCAATATGACTAGTTCCTTCAATCTCGTTTAGGTTAGTTCCTTCCTTTAAATTTGATTTGTTTAGTTCCTTCCTTTAAATTTGATTTGTCCAATCCACCATCAGTCTGTATGTCCTTTATGGCGTGTTTGGTTGAAGGGAATAGCAATTCTATTCCTAATCTATTCCTTATTAATTATTAAACCTGCGTTTGGTTAGAACCAAACGTAGAATACCCATTCTTTAAGAATATGTATTCTTCAATTTTAAAGAATAGGTAAAACCAACGGATAGCTATCTTTATCTAATCGACGAATCTGTAATCTCCTCGGCATCTGAAGCTTGTTACCTTTTTACAAACCTATCCTTTTTACACACAAGCCTTCCAAAACTTGTTTTTCTTCTTCAACATCTGAAACATCGTCGAGCCTCTCTCCCGAAACTTCTTTCTCTTCTTGACGTTTGTGATTCCAGGGTTCTACCGCCAGATTCTAGGTAAGTTATTTGTATTGTTTCGATTGGGTGATGGGTTTCGATT
>JANTNU010000005.1:34019400-34029458 GCA_024752395.1 Erythroxylum havanense | reverse complement strand
TCCTTTGTCATTCCAAGTTTATATTTTCAAACCAAACACAGGAATAGAAATTCTTTTTCTATTCCATTCCTTGAACCAAACAAAGTAATACCTATTCTATTCTATTCCTCATATTTTCTATTCCTAAGAATAACTATTCCATTCCTTCTCTATTCCATTCCTTGAACCAAACAGGTCATTAGGGTGTTGGTATGAAAATACCCATCCTCTCTTATTTTTAGGCTAGTAGCCTCGCCCTTCTCAAGTTTCCTACGACTAAGATTCCATAGTTGTTTAAGCTCAGGTATTTTAGGTTTCTAGTTGTAAAATACCAACATCTGATCCTTAAATGGAAAACCCTCCTCATTTAGTCTTAGGAAGGGGATTATTTATGGTAGTTCTTTAGCAGAATCCACTAGGATGCAAATACTTGCATAACTAAGCCTCTTCAGAGTTGTTGTGGGTTCATCTATGCATAAAGGGTTCCTTATATAGCTCCTTAGATAACTAAGACTCCTAATGGTCCAATATTCTAATAGAATATTATGAATATTACCCCAAACATGTATCTTTTGCTACTTGAGATCTTTTAGTTTCTGCCCTAGTTTCTAGGACTAGAAGAGCAGGGGTCCTAGATTACAAAACCATGGTCTAGATTCAAAGTAATAGCAAAATTTTCCATTGTTTTGCAGCCAAAGAATTCAGAGCTTCAAAGTATGGTCATGAGAGATTTTTTTTTTCCAAATTGGATTAATTCATTACATTTCTTGCTACTTAATGAAATAGAATTACACAATCTAATGGTTGATGGAAGTCATGCATCTGAGAATTCACAGTGACCTTAGCCACAAGCTCACTTGCTTCCCGTATGTAACAACTTTATAATAACTAATGAGATTCTAGAAATTCAATATTTGAATTATTTCTTGCTCATTCTAAAATTTAAAAACAACTAATACTTGAATTTTTTGAAATTAGGTCTGTCTATTAGAATTGACAGTACCAATTTTACTTCTAAGAATAACGAAGGCAACTTGTACATAATTCATGAGTATCAAACCCAAAGTTGGTGGACAAAAGAAAACACAAAGTGGGTACATTTTAGCATAATCTACATTTCAGAATAAATTGAATAATGGAATAAAGGCAATTTATAGAACTTCATCAGTACATGAGATAAATATTGATCACATTGGTTGAATCTTTCATAGCTTCATTCAGAATATTGGTCCAAACAACCGAATAAGTTATTTTTCTCAACCAACCAGCCCAGTACTAGTAGCTGCAGCATGTACCTTCGCATAGCTTCTGGGTTGAATCATAATGAACAAGAACCATGTGCCTCTTGTAAGAAAAATCCTGAACATAAAAAAGCAAGCTCTTCATGCTCGGAATTAAGCAAGATGTCCTCATGTTTTTCACAAAAATGAACTGATCTAGGTCCTATTCTCTTGGGGGTACGATACATCCATGAGAAATCTTATACAGTGATACTTTTGCCAAACTTGATCCAATTTCCAACTATCATAATGAGTTAAACTAGGAAACAACTCTCTCCAGTACTTCCTGATCATTTGATACTAGAAACTTCACATCAATCAACTCAGTGCCCTTTGAAACCCTCAAAAGCTATCAATAACAAATTATCGCAGAGAAAGAATGATACAAGTCTAGAAAAGAATCATGAGAAATTTCATTCCGAGAAACCTGAAATATGAAGCACTATGTAAAAGAAGAAATTCTAAAATCAAAGCATATCACTTATCATTCAGCCAGGACGGAACTATGGTACAGATGTACAAGCTCAGGATATACAGCTTGTAACAATTAGAAGGAAACCAACACATAACAATCGAGTTGTTGTCTTGAAAAGGTTTACCACCATTTATCACCCCCACTTACTGATACAAAAATACCTCAAGTATGCAAACTTCCACTCCAGTCATCAGAAAAGTGCAAACACTATCTGAAAAGAAAAAAAAAAGAAAGTCAGATCCCCAACAAAAGGCAATATAAGGAATGGAATAAAGCAACCAGGAGCTGAGAAATGTTCAAGGACCTAAAAATCAAGCCTCCAAACACAAAAAGGTTGGTTTGAATGTCAGCAAGGTACAGTAGGACTTTTCAGTCACTCCACAACAAACTTGTCAAATTGAAGTATTCTTCTGTGCCTTGAATACAAATTAGTTTGATCTTAGACAGATTAGAGGCTTTTCTATATAACAGAATGCAACTGAGTATAGAATTCAGTGAAGTCAAGCCGAAAGAGAAGGAACTTCAAGTCCACATGTTGCTGCAGAGGCAACTGAGACAAGAAACCTTCAAACAAATTTGTATACTCCTTTGCTGTCGCATCCAGTTCCTGCCCCATGTTTCGAAGAAATTCCTCAGCACGTTGCGTTAAGGCCTTCCTGCCATCACTAATCCAAGATCCAGGATCTGAAGAATTATCTATTGTCTGCCTCCGTGATTTATTTTTGTCTAGAGTAGGTAAAGAGGATGCCTTAGTTCTGCATAAAGTGAAGTACAGACATTCTTCAACAGGAATATTGAAGAAAGAAAAATAAACAAAACTAGAATTAGCTCATCTGTTATATGCTGACACTACAGAAAATCTTCACCTGGCTTGTAACTCATGAATGCCTTCGTACAATCGATCTACCTGACTTCTGAATCGTAATATGAGGTCAAACAATACAAAGAGCGACTTGTACAGTGGTTGAGACCGCTCACCAAGAAGAGATTTTTCCACAATAGAATGGAGGTACTTTTCATGTGCTGCAAGTAGGTCATCCAGATCCCTTGCTATGTCCATCTCATTTGAAAAATCAGACCATGAAACCTCCAAAACTTCAAACATGATATAGTATTGTAAGTTTGTAACAAAGTGATTCATCTCATCCCAGAGAACCTGGCATCGTCTCAGAGTTGAGAGTAACTGTAACTTTACAGCTCCTTGCAACTTAGTGAAAGAATGTGAAGTAATACAATTTGGCTTCATAGTCTTCCAGGCACCGATAAGTGCATGCTCTACACGTCTCAGCTTCCACAGAAAATTAAATATTCTTAAATACCTTGCCATAACAGACTCTGTAAACACAGTATCCAATGGAACTCTAGCATCATACTGCAGTGAGAAAACATCCCAGCCCCTGTCTCCGATGCCATGCGACATCATTTTGACCTTCAACCTATCTAATATGTCAGGATCATCATACTGGGCATTAGATGATCGAATTGCAGTTTCCAGCAATCCAGCTAATTTAAATGAGCTAATAGTATTAGCAGGCTCAAAAAGTTCTGGACCAACAATGTCCATTAGGTATTGAACAAAGTCACCTTGCCCCAGTAGCAAATAACGCTTGATTGCAAGACAATGTTCTTTAAATTTGAACTTTGTGTACATGACATCCAGCAAATACTTATCAATTCTCTTTGCTGCTTCAGCAACCAGATTTTCAAGTGCATCTGATTCACCATATCCAAGGCTTCCTCTTCTTGTTGTTGTCCCTGCGGCAGCAGCAGCCTCGGTTGCAGCATCAGCCCAGCCACGGTCATCACAACAAACCCTAAGGAAATTTATTGACTTACCGGTCCTTAAAATTCTCTGAGCAAGGGTCTGTGAAATAAATGAAGGGAGCATACCAGAATGGAGCCTGTAACCTTCCCTCCAGAGTGATTCTGCTTTCACTGGCTGACCAACAACAAAGAACTCAGAAAAAATGTCTTCTAGCTCCCCCTCCAAAACCCAACTCCTAACCATTTCAAAAAGTGGAGAACATACTCTCTGGAGTAAACTCCTCATGAATTGGCGTACAAGTGGATCACCATGCTGGGCATGCAAATGTATAGACCCAGCCATAGCCCCACCTCTTAAAACTCTACACTTATCCACCAACACCGCCATTAACCTCATTTTAACCATCGGTTCTGCAAACCAAACTGACAATCTCCTAAGCGACAAATAGTTCCCTGAACTAGCAGTCTCTGAAACTAACGGAATTGGATTCATTGCCTGTGCTTCAAGCACAGCCAGCAACTTGTAATAGTCCGTAAGTTCATCTTGCAAGGCAGCACTAAAAGCCTGCCCTACAGTTCCTACATCTTCAGCCGGAAACCGGTCCATACTTCCGCAAATGTAATCTTTAACTTTCCTAAACAGCCAACCCAACTCACACAACTTCCTAACCATGAGTCTAGTGCCCCGAGGAACCTTAACTGCATCAGGCAAAACGTACCCATCAACATCTGCGTCGAATTTTACATACTTCCCATCAATCCCTTGGCAAGCATAAAGCACATCTCTCACCAAAACCTCCTCAGAGACCTCATTTTCCTCTCTAACCAAATTCACAAACTCTTTAAACGCAATCTCACGCAAATTCTCTGGATCCGTAGTGACCAACAAAACCCCATTATTCCAACCTGTGTCATCTTTCTTAGGAACCCGCGTGTCGTCGCTCAATTCAGAGTCATGTAATCCCAAATTAGGCAACAAAAACGTAGAACCAGGTGGACTTTCCGCAGACTTTCGATCCTCAGATACGATTTTGAGCAAATAAAGAACTGCCCATTTGTTATTGATGCTACCAGGCCCCGTCTTGGAAACGAACTTGTTGTAAAGATCAGCAAAGGTAAGGGCTTGAGAGGACTTACCCTGAGTAGCGAGACGGCGCTTGACGGCTTCGGCAATGGCGGCAGCATCAATCGAAACGGAAGGGGTTAATCTACTCTGCAAGATGCGAATTGCGTAGCGAAGAGAAGAACTGAAATCAGGAGAGTTAGGGTTTTGGTTAGGGTTTTGGGAGAGCAAGCGATGAACTAGCTCTTTGACTAGATCTAAAATCTTACGTTGGTCTTCTTCTTCCATTTTGCCTAATTTTTGTTTAGCAGTGGCAGTTGGCGTGGAAGTGGGACTGAATATTGAAGTGAAGAAGTGAGAGGCCGAATACGTGTCGTCTGGTTAATTATTATATGGGCGGGGAAACGTGAATAATAATTTTGAAATAATGGGGACCTGCTCACATGTAGCCAATGGAATTTGGGACAGTTATGCTCTTCACACCATGGAAACCAGCTTTCTGATTGCCGGCTGAGTTTTGTTTTAGTTTTTTTTTTTTTGTGTGTGTAAAGATTTACCAATTTTAATTTTAATATAATACAATATTAAATAATATCTTAAATCATTATATATAATAATATTAATAACAAATAGATTTATATTTCTAATTATATCTCTTCTTCTTTAATAATTGGATTACTACTTGTTTATTTGAATTCTTTATAAAATTTTTAATCACATTTTTATTTCTATAAATCTTCATTAAAATAGTTAAAAGGCTTTAAAATATTAATGAGAAATAATACGAAATTTATGTAAAAACGACATATTATTATTCTAATCATTATATTAAATTTTGTCATTAAAATTGAACTCTTAACCCAAATGTCAAAATAGGTGCACAATGCACACTTCGTATGTTTTTCAATCATAAAAATTTTTCAAATCTTCTAATATTATTTAAATAGTCAAAAAAATGTACTTTTGAAGTAAAGTATTTGCATCAACTTTTTATTATATATAAATAAATAAGTAATATATGAGATTATTTTAATAATATATTCTACTTTTACTGATAAAATAAGTTTAAAATTATTCTTAATTCATTTAAAATAAAAAGTATTTTCTTCATAGTTGTTTTCCAAACTATTACCGAGCCTTCTAAATATATAATAAAGACATCATAAAATTATTTAAAACTATAGTTATTTTTGAAAAGCAAAAATCAGGTAAGTTTATCACCAATTTTTCATCATACAATTATAAGTAACATATTAAATTTTAATATTTCAAACGATTTCTTTTTTATGGGAATATATTAAAAATAATTGAATTATATTCACAATTTGATGCATAAATGGTTTGATTAGTAATTTAATATGTAAAATGAAATGGAATATGCAAAAATAACAATTCTAAAAAAATAATTCAAAATTTTGATAAAATAGAAAATTTTGAATTATTTTCATTATTTTACAATAAATTATTATATTTAGATAATTATTATATATAGATATATACTATATATAGATAACTATTATATATAGAAATAATTAGAATATAATAATGATATATATAAACTAAAACTGTACAACTGTACAATATGACAATGAACTATTTTATAATTTTTAAAAGAATTCAGGAACTATTTTATAAATTTAAAAAATACTTGAAATGATACCCGATATTAACCGGCACCGGTACAGTATTATATCAGAACTCAATCTTGTACTAAGTCCGGTACGATATTCATAACATTGACTAATAGAGATTAACAAGTATGTAAAGGTATAATTATTGACTTCACTGTAACTTAAAAGGATGGTTGGAAAAGATATTTTAAGAAAATTAAAGAAATAAAAAGTGAACAACAACAACCACAAAATAATAATAAATTTTATCAATACTTTAATAGTTTCTATATTAAATTATTTTGTTAGAGAAATGCATGTCTTCAAAGAAAGAAATAATCAAATATTATAAAATATAAAATATTGTAACATTTTTCAACGGTATAAAGATGTTTTCTTAGTTAGGGTTATGTAAAGAGATAATTATGGTAACAATTTTTGTAAAGAAAAATTTGTAGCAGAATTACCCTATTATTTGTCGAGAGATGATTTACTAGAAATGGAGTAGTGGAGAGACTGTGATTGCTTTTGATTAAAAAAATATACTAGTATTTTAGATAATATGAAGCTTATAGAGTTGGATTTGCAATAATTGATAATGCGCGTACAACTTTTTACGAATATGGGCTTCAAATTCTTCAATTTAGATAATATTATAGTCATTAAATGGTTAACAAATAAACAAAGAAGTCTTAAGTAAGAAATACTATAGGAAAAATACCTTTTTAAATTTAAGGTTTTCACTAAAAATATAGGTTAGACCCTAGTGGTTGCAAATTGTTAAAAGGAATCCCATTATTTTCAAAACCTATTGAATCTAACTCCCAACTAACTGAACTCTGAACTTTTTTACAACTTATTAGTTATCTAATGACATGACCTTTTTCTTTTAATAAGATCCTCCATTGTCAATTTGGAGTCCAACTGGCTGTGGTGACTCTATTATTAGAAAAGTTCCCCTTCCAGAATTATTTGATGACGTGACTTTTTTCTTTCAAAACTCATCTTTTACTTTACCTTTAATTTGAAGCTAGCAGAAAGAAATCTCCTTTTAGATTTAATAACTAGCTATTGGGATTGCTAAGCTTTGAAGATATAGTTTTATGAGTCTTAAAAGTTTAGCTCAATAGGTTTAAGGCCTTTAAGTTATGAGGAAGCTTCAAGAAATTAAAAAGCAACTCAAAATATTGAATAGCTCCTCCGTGAGCAATCTATAGCCAACAATTAATGAATTTAAAAAGGAACTAAACTTAGCTCAAGATAATCTTAAAAATGATTTGAAGAATATTCACCTAAAGCAAATTGAGAAGTGGTAAAAAAAGTTCGCTTTTGATCATTTTGAAAAGTTCATTAAGCTATTTAGGTCAAGGTTTAAGCTTTTTCAGGGAACTTCATTTATTAGACTATTTTTTGGAAACAAATGGCCTCTATTACCAACCCTTTCCACTAGCAAAAACATTGAAAAGTCTTTGTTAATCTAAATGCTAATAAGGCACTAGCCTTGATGGTTTAAATACATATTTTTCCAGAAGGCTTAACACTTGGTTGGAAACTTTATATCTTTATCCATCCTTAAAAATTTCTCTAATGTTATTTCACTCTATTAGATAACAAGAAACTTACAATACTTATCTTTAAGGTGCCATAACCAATAAGACTTCAAGACTTTAGGCCCATCTCATATTGCAATGTTTTTTATAAGATAATTTCTAAAATTTATGCCTAATATACACTCAAGGAAGTAATTAAAGCTTTGATTAGTCCTTCCCATAATGCATTTATTTATGGTTATAACATTAGTAACAATATTTTACTTGTCCAAAAGTTATTCAAGAAGTACCATAGTAAGCCTTCAACTAAATGGATTGAAACTTTTTGTTTAGCACTATAGAATCTTTTGAATCATATCTCATCTTTATCAATTGGTTGAGTCAATGTGTAACAACTACTTCCTTTTGTGTTTTGATCAATGGGGTGACATCTCAATTGTTTGCAAAATGGTTAAATCAAGGTGACTCTCTCTCTTACCCTATTTATTCATCATTTGTATTGAATCCCTTGTTCGTTTGGGCACCAACTCTATTAAAAGACAAAAACTTTAAATATTGTAACAAGTGTAACCTTCTTAAACATTTCAAACTCTTTTCATAAATGATTTATTTTTATTTAGCAGAGGTAATGTTGAATAAATTGAATTATAATTTTAACAAAATTACTGGAATTCACCAGGCTTTTAAGCTTACCATCAACCTCAATAAAAATATACTACTTTTCTTCAACAGAGAATCAAGAAGATGCAAATTTAATTAGAAAACTATGGGCTTTAGACTTAAGGAGCCTCTTTTTAAGTACATAGACATTGCCATTATTGCATCTAAACTAACCCATTATGAATACTTACCATTATTTGAGCTAGTTCAAAGGGAATTACAACAATAAAAGTTTTGCATTTATAGGAAGACCACAATTGATTTCCTCAATTTTTAGTGCTTTACACATTTATTAGGGCTCTCACTTATTCCTTATTATAAATCTAATGAAATATAATGAAAAATTCTAAGAACTTCTATAGGCTAGAGATAAAAGGATACAACTAAGGGAAATATTAAATGAAGTAAGATATTCATGTTAAAAGTCAACAATAGGTTGGATTTCATTGAATTAGAATGAAGAAAATGATGATCCTTGCCTAGAGAATATAAAAAATCTTCTATAATTATGATTCCAATGGGTTCAATAGATTCATATCACTTTTTAATAAGAAAAAGTTTTGGATTGTTAAAATTTCCAAGAATCTTCAATGGATACTTAAACTAAGAGAAAGGTCCAAAATGATGCCTTAAAAGTAATAATAGGAGATGGAAGAAGAACTTAGTTATGGTATGATAATTGTGTTGGGTCCGAAACCCAACTGCTTGAACTTAACACTTTAAACCTTGCTTTAATACCACAAATTTTGAGACCCGATCTCGAAACTGGACCCCAGCCGGAAAATGGAAACAAATTATAAAAAACGGATCGGATTCTGAAATCATAAAGCGGAAGCAAAATCATAAGCAAATCGAATTCTGAATGAGCCATATAAAAATCAATAGGCTCAGATTTACAAAATCTCGGAATCAAAGAATCAAAACGGGTCAATCAACCCCAATTGTTGGATCCCGTGTCTGGAACTCAACCTCGGAATCATAAATCATAACATATGTACAAAACGTGAGCAAACTTATACTTGGCGAAAGCGAAATGAGGTGGCTCGAAAAATAAAACAAACATGTAGTTGAAGGACAAACTTTAACTCCGACATCCGAAACAATTATTTATGAAAACATCGCGTTGGAAACTCCTAAGACTAGACCCATCCGAAAATCAAAACTCAATTCATAATATTCTTCATAAACATGCAATCTCTCAAAACTCATCCTTAACAAATCTTATTCTTATTCTTATTCTTTCTTTGCCAGAAGACACTTAATACACATATCTATAAACCCACAAATCATATCAAAAATAAGTACTTTAAATATTCCCAATTAATCCACATCATCGGACCTCCTGTCTAGAATTCAAACGCAATCTATCATAATCATTACACATACCATAATTCACTGTTCCATTCTTTATACAAATCCATAAACCAATTTCATCACGATATATATGCTTACAAAATCTTAATGGCATTCCAAGCCATGTTACAACATCAATATCAAAATCCAAATGCACAAAATACAAAAAATCCCAAAGTTTTCATCATGTTTGAAATCTGAATCTTGCAACAAATTAACTTAAAAGCTAATTAGATACATAACGAACGGATGTCAAAACTTTCTCTCATCCGATCTCCATCTTGATACCTGGCGGTGGGGATGAAGGGGAGGGAGGGGGGGTTA
>JANTNU010000005.1:33991334-34019300 GCA_024752395.1 Erythroxylum havanense | reverse complement strand
CTCTCATCCGATCTCCATCTTGATACCTGGAGGTGGGGATGAAGGGGAGGGAGGGGGGGTTAAGCTATAAAGCTCTTGGGAACATATTTATAATAAAGAAACAAGCAAAACTATTTTCAAAAGATACTCATTGTCGTGGTACACTTTTAAAACCATAGAACTTGTGCATGCAGAAATCATTATCTAGCAATGCTTGATTTTTAAACAATTCATGAGTAGAATTCAAAACATGTATGCATCAAACATGTTAACAGATCATATGCACATAAGCATAACACAATGGTTTGGGTTAGTCCGGTTTCATGACGCACTACATATTCCCATCGAAATGATCCTGTGTAGTCGTAGTTTCTTGAGGGAGTTTTTGAAGGAGCTCCGTGCCACTAGCGGGCAGGTGGAAGAAGCCTATACATGGGTCAACGTGCACGTGACGGCTCTTGAGAGACTAGCACAAACCTAGATAACATGTATGTTTCAAAGTCTTGTAAACTTGTTGCCAAAATGGCACTTTCTTGTAAACTTGCATTTCATAAACTTGATATCCTTGTATAAATCATTTTGGAAAACATGATTTCATGAGCATGTATTCTTTAAAGAGAAACCATTTTCAAAGTCTTTTTATCAATCATAAATGCAAATCATGTAGCAATCATATAACAATTTCACAATAATAAATAAGGCAACATTGATTATGCAATTTAAATTATTAAATCTTTCTTGATTTGAAAAAAACAATGAGTGACTTATTTACTCTATTATAAACATGTATCCACCTGAATTCCTTGTTTGGCTACATGCTTAACAGATGCCTCTCCTCATGATCCTCTTGCCTTCCTTGATTTCCTTTATCAAAATGCAAAAATTCCCATTCAATAGGACTGACAAAAGCTGATAAAATTCTCTTTTAGATAAATGATCCTCATTGTCTTAAGTGTCTAATGACTCCAAAATCATTCAACTTGTTTCAGAAATCCTAAAGTTAAACTCCAAACATATTGGGACTATCCTTATGATGAAACAAAAATCTATACTCAACTTCCAACCAAAATTTAAGATTCTTATGGACTGAATTTCAATTTCATTGCTTCACAAAACATGTAGCTCAATGTTTGTAGTTTACAATAAATAAAAAATCACTTCATTTAGACCTTTATATCAAAATTTATGCTCAAATTACCTAAAACATATCTGTGTAGAAAAGCAGAAGCTCGCCGCGGCGAGGGCGCCAGTTTGTGCGCACCGCGGCATGCACAGTTGCGTGCGCCGCGACGTGCGCAAATGCGTGCGCCATGATGTACGCAATTACGTGCACCGCGACGTGAGCATGAGCACGTCGCGACGTGCGAGCCCGAAAACTTCCCAAAATCCAATTTTTCGACCTTTTTTTCATCCACAATCTTTACAACTCTCAAACATAACTCATCTTAACCCTAACTCATCATTCCTACTTCATTTCTAAACTCATTCCAACACAAAAATCATCCACAACGCACTAAAATCCTTAACCCTAAAACCACACATATTCTTTAACTCATCCGATAACTTCTAACACTTAATCCTCTATTAGATAACATCAAAACATGTTTCATTCATCTAGTGAAGAGGAAAGAGGCTTAAACTTACTTGACTTGGCTTCAAATTCTTCAAAATCTTCAAGGATTTCCAAACCCTAACTTTCTCCTCTTCTCTTCTTCTTCCACGGCTTCTCCTCTTCTTTTTCCTCTCATTCCTCATTTCCTTCTTCTAATTCATACTCTTAATGGGTGGGAAAGGTCCATTTTGCCCTCCAAGATAAGCCTTCTAACTCTTAGACTTATGTGTCATGCCCAAATTGCCCTTATATAATCTTATAACTTTAATACTTCAATTCAGAAATTTATAATCTTAGGGACTGAACTGCAAATTTGATTCCATCAAATAACTTGTATTCCCTAGTCCCTAATTTATTCAGAAACAAGAAGCAACTTAATTTGATCTCTACAGATCAAGATATCATCAAAATATCTAAACATGTTAAAAAAAATGTCCAACTCAAACTCTTTAATCAGTCATCTCACTTTGATTCAATCAATCTTTTTTAGATTAATTTCAAAAATCACAAATTGTCATGGAAAGATAAGGGATGTCTAAGGAATCCAAAGCTTCAAAAATCAGATTAATCGGATGTCGGACAGAAAAGTTTGAAGCAAAAGAACGGGCAAAGGTCGGATCACCCTTAACAGTAACAGCAACTTGTAAAAATCTTAACTTCCTATTCCATGGTCCAAAAATCCCATACTTTACATTAATGGAAAGATCGAACCATAATCTAATACTTTCATGAAGAACTTAAAAGCAATTGTAACCTCTAACTAGGTCAATTTCTCATTCAAAGTTTCTGTCAAATATGTGTCATCCTAAAACACATCCAAACTTTAGAATTTCATATCTTCCAATTTTCACATCCACAAATAACATATAATACATCATTGAAACGCTAGGAAAATCTTCTATGACTTTCATGAATACCACTTAACTCAATTCAGACCACATCAGTACATAATTTGTCTCAAAGTACAGCATACACAATCCTACACTTAAGAACATTTACAAAAGCAAAGTCAAATAAACTTAACTTTGACTGATCATAACTTTCACTCCTGATATTGAAAAATATCAAACTCTATGGCGACAGAAAGCTTTCAACATAATCTACAAGTTTCATGTAGATCATTTTCTCAAATTCTGCCTAAATCAAAAAGTCAACTTTTCTTAAATTTCTCCAAATACTCACTCTTTTTCACTTTATTTCTTACTTTTCAACGCTATTTCAATCAACTCATTCACTATCAATTCTATCTAAACTCAAAACAACATTTTAGGTCAATTAATCATAAACATCAATAACAAAAGCATTCACACACCTATACTCTCTCATCATCAACTTGCTAAATTCACCTATCTTAATCTCATATAACAATTCACATTCTTGAATTGTCTTTTTCTTTGCATATGGATAATTCACCCCAATTTCCTCATCTAATGTCAATTTATACTTCAAAATTTTTAAAAAGTTTGGGGTCCAACAATTTGGCACCTAATTAAACCCTTCTTAAACTTCTTAAACATCAGTTCCACTATTGTTGGTTTACTAACTCACTCAAAAGTGTCAACAGTTATCAATAACAACACCTAGTTTTGGGCTCCTACCTACATAAGCGGATTCTCCTCTATTAGAGATAACTTTTTCACCAACACTTATGATTATGTAGAGAAGAAATCTTCATTTAGATAAGGCATATTAAAAATGTACCACCAAAGCTTATGGTGAGATCTTTATAGGAAGCTAATAAACAATTTAGTGTTGTGATTTAGTATGATTTCCCAACTGCCTTCTAAATGTTTTTTCTTATGGCTTTCAATCAAATTCAAGCTATAGAAAAAGGACATAATTCCATTTTTTAGGTTAAATGATATTTCTTGTGTGTTTGTAATTAAGATAATTAATGCCACAATCATCTCTTATTTAATTCCTAGTAGTCTTCTTCAATTTGAAACAACTCCCTCAGTCTTTTTAATTTATTATGTGACTTAAATTAATGGGCAAATATTATAGAGTGGGATACTAAAGTGAAACTCAATAGTAAAGAAATAATCCATAGTCATCATAGTATAATGAGTGAGAAGCTCCATGTTCTCTCTAAAAACCCTCATCTGAAGCTCCTGCATTATCTTTTCTCAATTCAAAAAGAAATTTGACTTACCTTTTTTTACCTAATTTCTAAAGTCTTGTTATATCTCCTTCAATCAATTTCCCTTGCTATTCCTTCCTCATCTTTCCCTATTGTTCAAGATTTAGTCCTTCCTTCTTCTTCTTCTCCTTAAGTTGGTCACTTATTTATTCCAATTAAAAGATCTTGGCAACAGGTGCTAGGAGATTCCTCTTATATAGACAAACTAAAATACATCTCTCCTCCTTCTATATAGGACAATGTCATAGTTTGTTAAGCTTTGAAAATAATATAAGTAGAAGCCTCCAAATAGACCTCATCCCTAATAAGCTTCTTTACAAATAAGAAGCCCTTCTTCTTATAACTTCAAGCTAAAGCAAATAACTCCTGAAAAAATATAAGGTTAAAAAGAACTATGATAAAGGAAGATGAGATATTCATCTTCAAGCTTTATAATGACTCAAGTGCAACTTAGGTACTTAAATTTAGATCATAACATATATCTGGAAAATCCCTCTTATTGCAAAAGTAGGAAATATGATTGGAAATGTCAAAAAAAAAAGGTTGAGGTATTTGTCCATTTTTCTAATTTCCATAATATTCTCCTTATGTATTGCTCCACAGTTTGTGTAATCTATTTAGTAAGCTCTATAGAAAAATCACTTTGCTAGAAACAAAATTGAACTAAGAAGAATCGATTGTGAAAAAGTTTTCATAAAAATTAGCTTAAATAAAAATATGCTTGATAACTTAAAACTTATGAAGTTTGATAAAGATGGTAAGCAAATAGAAGATGAAATTTCTCCTAACATATCAATAGGAGCCAACAAAATTTGATCCCTTTAGAATTTAGAAAGTTATATGTAGAATTTTTTAAATAGACATATATAATAACCTTATGGGAATTGAAATCCCTAAACTAATGAAGAACATATTACAATTCCATAAGATATAGCTAATTCTTAAGCTAAAGTGAAGTGTAAGGAGATAGAAAAAGAGAAAAGGATGGTACTAGTTAATAGCCTAGTATCCAGATGGCTTGACAAAAGACTAAAAGGAAATTCTAATGAAGAAAACTACATTGGAGGAAATTAAGTAAACTTAGTCTATATGCTAACCAATTTAGAAAGTAAAATAGAGGCTACAATGCTTCCAAATCCTTAAAAACTACACAAAGAATTGGAAACAAAGGTTATGCAATATGTTTATGATTTTTTTCAATACCATAAAGAGGAAGTCAAAAAAAAAAAAAAGAAGAAGAAGATGAAGGAAGCTAATGGCAACTCTTCTTCTAATCAAATATGACAATTATAGTTTAAAGTACTAGGATTTTGAATAACCCAAAAATAATATGTTTTAGAGGATTATCTAGTCTTTAAGAAATCTTTATTTTTTTGTTCTTTTAGAGACTGAAATAAAAAAAGTCACAATATACCAAAAGGGCTTTGTTTTTTTTTTTAAAATTGGCAATAATCAAGAATCATTTAGCCTAGTGGCGGAATAATTATTGCTTTTGATATGAAAGAAATCATCTTGTACCAAACTCACCATACTAGTTATCTCCTATATTGCCAAATTATAGCCTTTATCAACAAAATTAATATCTCTTTGGTATATGCAATTAACTTGAAATCATAGATGAAATGATTATAATGAGATCTCACCACTGTATTGAATTCTAACTCAATCCTTTTAATTTTTTAGGGGATTTTAACTGTACACTTTTAGCTTAATAATAAAAAGGTAACAAATCAATATTGAATCCCTAAATTGATGATTTCTTAAAGTGCACCACTCTCTCTATATTATCTAATCTTAGATACATATGGCATTTCTATATTTGGAGCAATAAATAGATTAGAAGTTGGTTTTTTTTAGAAGAAATTAGATAGGGACATACTCCATTGGTTTTCATCCATACCAAATAGCTATGCACATTTCAACAACCCTTTATACTCTAGTCACTTGTGAATTCAATTATAGTTAACCAATCCTTCTAATAATAGAAAAGCTCATTTTAAATTCAACAATTACTTGTTTAGAGTGATTGGTTTTGAAAAAAAAAATCACCAGAGGACTAAATACCAAATTTGAGAGTAATGAGGCGTTTAAATGCATTCGAAGGTTGAAGGTAATCAAGGTTGAAATTAAAGCCCTTAATAGTATAAAATACAACAACAAAGAGCTAGATAAGAATGATGCCCTTGCAAAGCTTAATCTCATTCAGGAATAGTTATGCTTAAATCTAATTAATGAAAGCCCAGAAAGTAGAAACGAAATCTTTAGTTAATTACATTTAACTTTTAGAGACTCGTAACTCCCTTATAAGGAAAACATCAAGGAATCAATGGCTTAAATAAGGAGACAAAAATACAAAGTATTTTTATAACTCACATTTAACTGAAGAAAAACAAACAATATCATTAATGTATCAAATGCTAAAAAAATTCAATCACAAGCCCTAAAAAGCTTAGTATCTAACTTGATACTTCTTCAAAGAAATAATAGATACTACTAACAACTTTTCTTTTCTTTGTGTAGGATGTTAAACTTCTATTCTCAGCACTAACATCAAAGAAATAAATAGTGTTGCTAATTAATCAAATCACAAGTTTGGAAATTAAAACATTATAAGAAAATTACAAATTACAAATGGAAAATTATCGATGGTAAAAATGTTGTATTCAATTAGTGACAAAAATTAATTTTCATCGGTAACGTTGTAAAAAAAATACATTTTACGATGGAAAAAATATATGTTGGTGGAGGGAAATTATCCCATCAATGAAAGAAGAGTGAAATCTGTCCGTAAATTAGGTGGGAATGCTTAATGACATAAATAAGTGTTGAGGTGTATTGATGGGACTAGATTTCATCAGTGATTTACCGATAGAATTCCGATTTTGTCAGTAAAATTAAAAACTAAATGTCATCGTTAGCTTCGACTTCAAAATTTTTAATTAAACAAAAATGAAGTCATTTGGTTTAACACCAATCGATGTCCTTTTCGTTAAACATTAAACCTACCCACGAACCCCACCCCCTTATCCATCCTCATTTTCTCAACTCTCTTTTCTTCATTTTCTCTTCTGTCGCCATCGCCGTCGCCATCAAAGGTCCTCTATCATCCATCATGCATGTTTCAGTTTTCTCACTGTTTTCCCTTCTCAGCGTCCATCTTCTTCCATCTCGTGCCATCATTTTTGTCTTTGTTTAATCAGCAGTTGAGGTAAATCGTCCATCTTTGATTGTTTTTTACAATGACATTGGGTTTCGTTTTTTACTAGGTTTTGTGCACTGCTTTGATTATATGGGTTTTTGTTTCTAGTTTGATTGTATGGG
The DNA here is from genome assembly GCA_024752395.1 of Erythroxylum havanense. NCBI lineage: Eukaryota > Viridiplantae > Streptophyta > Magnoliopsida > Malpighiales > Erythroxylaceae > Erythroxylum > Erythroxylum havanense. Next base: position 34,012,248 of record JANTNU010000005.1, on the reverse strand, counting down.
TAATAATTGGTTTTTGTTTTTTATTGGGTTGAGTTACTAGTTTAATCATCGATTGAGGTAAAAATCCTATACATTGATATTTTTGTAATTCATTAAACTTTCTTTTCTATCCATTGATATTGAATTGGATAATTAGTCAACTACTTCTATACAAAATATATTTAAAAAATCTTATAATCAATATATACTTTAGAGGTAACTCCATAGAGATAATATTGTCAAATCTTATTTTGATACTTAGATATACCTTACTAATAAATTGTACTATATTGCTTCAGAATCATGTAATACTTCACAGTTCACAAATAAAGTTTCTGAAGATTTTGCTTTATTTTGGCATCTTGCTCATGACTGCTATCTCAAAGTCATGAGCAAGATAGTTCACTTTCTGACACTTAAGTTACCTTGATAAATAGGTAATGTTTTATCATTTTGAATCAAAACATACGCTAAACCAATTCAAGAAGCATTAAAATATAGTACAAAATACTCATATTTAAAGGGAAGGGATAAAATTGTCACAATAATAAGGCTTTATTCCAACCTCCAAAAGCTTTCTACATATCAATCACTCTAATTAAATTTGATGTTTTTATGTTTAAGCCTAATTAATTATGCAATAATTATTGAGAATTTCTAAATAAATCTCTTGTAATACCTTATCTTTCCTAAGACACCTTTTATCTTTGTCATTAAGGTAGGATTAGGTCATTATTTAACTATCTCAATCTTCTTTAGATTAACAATGACCCCATTTTTAAATACTATATGACTAAGAAAGTTAACTTAATTTAGCCAAAACTTACATTTAGAAAACTTAGCATATAAATTATATTCTTTAAAGGTCAAAGAACTTTTTTAAAGTGCTTAATATGTTCTTACTTTTAGAATATACCAGTATATCATTAATGAAAATAATGAAAAATTTATCCAAAACAGCTTTAAAACTATATTTATAAGAAACATAAAGTTTGTAATGCATTAGTAAAATTGAAAGGTATTACTAAAAACTCATAATATCTATACTAAGATCCAAAAGCAGACTTAGGTATGTCCTACTACCTAACTCTCAACTGGTGATAGATGACCTCAAATCAACATTAAAATAGCAACTCACTCCTTTTAATGGATCAAACAACACATACATACATATGGAAGACGGTATTCGTTTTTTATGAAAACCTTATTAAGTTAACTATAGTAAATGCATAAATATAAAGATCCATCTTTCCTATTTAGAAATAAAAGTAGTGCTCCCTAAAGTGAAGAGATTGTTTAGATAAACCAATATATTAATTGTGACTTCAATTTCCTTATCTCTGACTTTATCCTCTTATTAGAAATAATGGAAATAGGTTTCATCCTTAAAATAAAATCAATACATTACTTTATTTTCCTCTCTAATGGCAAAGTCAACAAATCTTATAAAAAAACATATAAAATTTATAACAAAATTTGTACTTACCACCTAATTCTCCTCACCTTTGTTTAACACATTGTCCAAATGTCCTTAACACTTCTTCCTTAATAGATAGGCTAAATGGTCTTAAAGCCACTTCTTATGACAATTAAGATAAGTAAAATGTGAAGCTAATTAATCCATCTCTAAGATAAAATCCCAATTCCAAACCAATTTTGTCTTTCAGGACTTAGTTAAGGCCTACTCAAACCTTTCATACCATAAAACTTCAAGTCATATGACTTTATCTCCTAATCCCAAATGAAACCTAAACTCTAATACCAACTTTGTCATATCCTAAACTCAAAAGGTGTTATTGGTGTAGAATTAGGTGTGATGTGATTTATGTATGGGTATTGTTTAAATTGAAACATAAAGACTTGAACTTGTAAGTGATTAATTCAAAATTAGTATTACTGTAAGAAATTGACATCATTGACATGACAATTCTTTTGCATAATAAACCCCTAGTATGGTATATAGGCTAGAAACCCATGATGCAGCTCCCATGAGGCTTATTAGTCAAAAATTCCACGAGCTTAAAAGTCACAATAAGAATTTGCTTTCTCAATTCATATGATGTAATAATGCCACTTACTATAGTGCTTGTTTAAAATCAAACTTTGGAAATCAACTTGTTGGTGGTTAATGCAAACATAGTTATCCTGGTTTTGTATGTTGTTGTTTTGGAATATTGTTAGAATGATTGATGGTTAGATGTATGAATTACATAAGTATTTACTGCATGTTGAATGAGTTCGTATAATTATAGATGATTTGAGACATATTTGAAAAATTCCAAGAGCCTAGGAGTCACAGCAAGAACTTGCTTTCTTGATTCATATGGAGTAACAATGTCACATACCATAGTTCTTATTTAAAATCAAACTTTGGAAATCAAATTATTGGTGATTAAAATATGGTTATCTTGGTTTTGTATGTTGTTGTTTTGGAATATTGTTATAATGACTGATGGCTAGATGTATGAATTACATAAGTATTTACTGCATGTTGAATGAGTTTGTATAATTATAGATGATTTGAGGCATAATAAACCTGTTGCACCCCGTTTTCAGAGCTCCAGAATTCGGAGTATCATAAGACGTGAGTGTATTTTCCTGTAGGGTTATTTCAATAGAATCTCCTTAGCCATCATCGATTCATCCGATTTTCATAACATCTCAAACCAGAAGGGAGCGAGCCCACACTAATCAAACACCTGAATCACCACTTGACTTCTTCATAATAATTGTAGCTCCATGTCTCTAGTTTATTTTGAAACAATAATCATCTCATTCAGAGCTCTAAGATCAAGATATAATTAAAATACTAAAGTATGTTAAGTAAAGCAACCAATTCATGCCCTTCCAATCGATTCCCTCAATTTCTCTCCATCAATCTTTTTCAAGTCAACCCCAATGGATACCAATTTTTACTGAGAGATAGGAAAATGTGTTAATAATCTATTGGTTTAAGAATCACTTCATTTGGAGGTTAGATGATGAAGTTATGGCCAAAAGAAGCAAACATGATTATGTCCTTAATCATATTGTACCTATCTTGGGACAATTGGCATAACTTTCACTAAAGATATCGGATTAAGTCATTTTAGGACGGTTTCAAAGAGGACTTCGAGATCTACAATTTTGTGAAGACCTGAAGAGAGTTTTTGCCATCTAGAGGGTCAAAATCATGAATTTATGAAAGTTTATAGTGTATGTTTGTTAAATGGACATACACCTCTACCTAACGGACATACATGACGTTTGAAGCATTTTCCAGACCCGTAAAGGTCCGTTTAATAGACTTAATGTACGTTTAATGGACATGGACTGGCTGGGGCATTTTTAGACCCAAGAAGGTTTGTTTATTGGACTTAATGTCCGCCTAACGGACATATGTGATACCCAAACCCCTCAACTTTTTTTATTGGTATCTTGGAGGATTATAAACATGATTATTGCTTTCCAATTGGCTATTTTTGCACTTTACTGCCATCATTTCAGATATCTATAATTCTAACCATAAAAGCTACCAAAGACACTATAGGCAGTAAAGAAAGATTTCTTTTGGCATGGAATAAGGGCATACATTGCAAAATTTGTTCACATTTGTAGTGTTTATCAATAAAATAAATGGGACAATCTTCACCTGATAGGTTTAATGCAACCTTTAGACATTCCCATATAGATTTGGGCATATATCTCAACAGATTTCATTAAATGATTGCCTAAAATTAGGGGTAAGTCTATCCTTTTTGTTGTAGTTGATCATTTTCTAAAATGGCTCACTTCACAACTATTGTTGGACCCCGAAATTTTCTTAGATTTTAGAGTTTTTAAATGAAATTAAATGAGGAATTGGTTGTGATTTTATTCTTGTGCAAAGAAAAAGAAAATTTCATGAAATGGAATGATATACAAGATTGGGTAGTGAATGTAGTAAGTTGTGTTCAATGTTTTATATGGGTAATGTTAATTGAAGCAAATGCATGAAATAGGTGTTTTGTGTATATATGTGTTATGGGTGTTATTGAGCTTTAATGGAAGTTTATGAAGGGTGAAAAAAATTGATTTGGGTTTTTGATGACTTTGACATTTTTTAGTAAACTTGTATGTGTAAGGGTACTATGACATTTATAGTGAATGAGTTGATTTGAATGGAATTGAAAAGCAAGAAATGAATAGTGAAAGTGTTAGATTTTGGAGAATCAAAAGTCTAAAATTTTTGGGATGAATAGTAGCAGAGAGACTTTTGATCTAAAACTTTTGTAAAATTTTCTGGGTTGATCTAGATAGATTTTGATACAATGGTCTTCATGAAAATGTAGCTTTTCTTGATAACTTTCTATCGCTATAAAATATGACATTTTTCGATATCGGGGTTGAAAGTTATGATCTTTTGAAATTTTGGGATATTGTTTAGGGTGAACTTTCGGGACAGTAAGTTTGAGTGGATTTTTGATCCTCATAAAGGTAGAATTTGCTTTTAAGTACTTCATGACAGTTGTATATGGTGCTTTTTTCTTTCCATTGATATAAAGTATGAAATTTTTGGACAATGGAATAGGAAGTTATGATTTTTAGAAGTTGTGTTACTGTTTAAGATGACATTTAGCGGATAGTCTTTTTAAAATGACATTTGACCCCTATAGAAGTAGATTTTGTCTTCGAGTCTTTCTTAAAAGTTGTAGAGTTTTCTTTTAACTTTCTATTGATACCAAATTTGTAAAATTTAGAGCTCTTGATCAAAAGATATAAATGTTGGAAGTTAGGTAGTTGGGAAAAAGGAAGCAGGTCTCGCGCGCATCGCGACTGCCACGCGATCGCCTTGCGACCCCATCGCGACTGCGACCCGGTCGCGGACGACCCGACCCTCTTCTATTCTTTTGCTTCTAACTTTTTTGTTTGACCTTCGATTAACCCGATTTTTGAAGCGTTAGATTCCTAAGGCATTCCTCTACCTCTCCATAAAAATTTGTAGGTTTTGATATTAATTTGAAAAATATTGATTGAATCAAAGTGAGGGGATTAGTTAAAAGAGTATGAGTTGGATATTTTTCTGAACATGTTTTAGTATTTTGACGATATCTCAATCTGTAGAGATCCAATTGAGTTGATTCTTGCTTCAACATAAACTAGAGACATGGATCTACAAGTTATCTGAAGGAATTGAATTTCAATTCAGTCCTTAAGATTTTCAATTTCTTAGTCGAAGTTGGGTATAGTGTTTAGTCTCAGATTAGTAAGAGCTAAAAGTGTTTTGGCCATAACTTTTTCTCTAGTCATCCAAATGAGATGATTCTTGATTTGGATTGAACTAGAGAGATAAGGAAAAAAGTTGTCTGATGAAATTGAGTTTTAATTCAGTATCTAAGAGTACCAATTTTTGGATGGAAGTCAAGCGCAGGAAGATGTTTTAGTATAAGAACAGTCCAAAAATGTTTGGGGTATAAATTTTGTACTATTGAATCAAATTGAATGATTTTTTATGTCTTTGGAAAATTGAGAGAATGAGAAACAATTCTCTAGAAGGAAGTGTTAACAAATTCCTTCAATTTGATGATTAGAAAAAAAAATTCTTAAGTTAAGCATGAGTTTGAGGTTTTGTTATATTCTATGATTTTGGGGAATTAATTAGCATGTTAATGTGAGTAATTAGCATGTTAATGTAAGTAAGATCATATGACATGGATTAAATTGAATTAAAGTGTTAAGAATGCATAAGGGGCAAAATTGGAAAGCCACTTAAGCTTTTAAGGTTATAAGGCTTATATGTAAGGGCAAAGTGGTCTTTGCTCATTCATTAATGGCATTTTTGTAATTAAAAGAGTGGTCTTGCTTCTTAAAGGAAGGAGAAGCACGAAATTGGGAAGAAAATTGAAACAAAAGAAAAGAAAGAAGAGAAGAGTGTGTTCGGTGGAGAAAGGAGAGAAAGAAGAAAGAAAAGAAAAGTTAGGGTTTTGATTTTACTAAGCTTTTAAGAGAGATTTTGAGTTGTTTCAAGAAGGAAAAAAGTGGAAGAAGATGAGAGCTTCCATATGAGCCATGAAATTTCTCATTTGGTGAAAGATTAAGGTAAGAATAGGTTTGTGATTTGTTGGATTTATGATAAGTTTTTGGTTTAGATAGCTTAAGAGAAGTATGAGTTTAAGTTTTCTAAGGCTAATTTTGGTGATTATGTCTTATGTGTAGCGCCCCCTTACCGTAGAGTATACATCGGGACGCCCGTAGGTCATACCGATACATACCCTACGACGAGGGTGCACTACGATACGATCAATTTCTAAAACTCTCATGGCATCAATATAATAAAGCAATAATAACAATTCCACTGAATTTTTAAAACCAGAAGGTATCCTTCATTTCATTTCTGAAAACTATATGTACATACTTCAGTTACGATTACAACTGTACAGATCAAAATAGATAGCAACAACTCCTATCCAGGTCATCCCAAAATATCCCAAAAGCCCCCAACTGACCGACCTGTGGGCCATGCTCCTCTCGCCGGCACACACACACAGCAGGAAAAGTCTGAAAATCCGGAGCTAGAAGTCACACTACCGCTGTCCTGAAAAATAGTCGCAATTGGGATGAGTTTGCGAAACTCAATGAGAAACCATCATCGATGGTTCATTCAATTCATGCATTACGCAAAATTGCGTACAACATAACACATATCATATTTAAAATCACAATTCCAAAAATTCATAATACCATAATCACATATTGGCAATCAATCCCATATCAAATTTGCAGTCAATCACAGAATAATCACAGACTGAATGCACAATGATTGTCCACTTCATTTTTAATGTTGTGACTGGGCGTCGGAGTTTTCCCATTTCTGGGCACATTTCACATCACACAGAAATCGCGTATTCGGGGGTAAGAGAGCCCTCTGGGTATGCACTACTGCCCACGCGCACTAGGGATAGGAGAGCCCTCCAGGGTATGCACTAATCTCTTATCACAGTATTTGAGCTTATAGCTCCAATCAGATCATAATGTACTCCAGTCACAACTGTCAGTTATTGATTCCTATTCATGCCTAGCATGCGTTCACAATTCTCAATAACATATCACATGCGAATCACGAAATCGAATCACAAATAGTTCACATACAAAGCACATATCACATCAGAGATTGAGAAACCAACTAGGTTACTCACCTTTAAACTTCCTCGCTATTGCCGGGAAGTCTCGCCTACGTCAAACGATCGGCGATCTGCTTGAGCCTCTATAACAATCAGAATAGTCGAATATTACTAAATTGATCACTTTCCATAATCAATTATGCAAATATATCAAATAATGTACGTACTATGCATGTTATGACATTTCCGACACAGATCCGAATTTTCCCAATCTCAAATCTGAATTCCCAATTCATAATCTCGAAATTGAATTTAATCCGCAATTAATAGAACCATCTAATTCCTAAATCCCATTCTTTAAATCCTCAAATTCATTTTCGGAACAAAATCAGCATTCCTCGCCGCGGCGTCAACCCCTTTGCCGCAGCGAGTTCCCCTTTCTCACCGCGGTCGCCGCGGTGTAACCTCGCCTCGCCGCGGCGCAACACGCGCCCTTCATCGCGGCATACGCACGTGTACGTCGCAACGTGCGCCAAACCTCCTCGCCGCGGCGCGCCTTCCACGCACGTCGCGGCGTTCGAAGTGCGTCGCGGCGTGCATCCACGAACACGCCCAGAAAAACCCAGAAATTCCAGATTTTCGACAGATATCAATACCAAATCCAAATTTTCTCCTTACAAATCACTCCTAAATAATTCCATACATGTCATACAACCAATCTTTAACCTTTATTTCATCAAATAATCATGTTCCCAAATTTCAACCCTAAACTAACGAAAATACTCAATCGGAAACCCTAATTCACAAATCCATTAATACACAAGTTCAATCATCAAGCTAATACCATAAATCAATAAATCAACCTACAATAGGCAGGAAAGAAGCAACTTACTTGGTTAAAAGCTTCAAATCTTGAAAGATCACACTAAAACTACTCCTTCAACACCCACGGCTATCCCTTAAGCAAACCCATCTTCAATCTCTTCCAACTCAAACAAAAAGGGAATCAATCAAGGCTGTAAGGGAGAACAGCCAACACAAAGCAAGCAAGAAAAACTCCAAGTAGGATCCACGATGAAGAAGGAAGGAAGAAGGAGAACGAAGCATCGTGGAGGAAGAGATTTTCAAAGGGTTAGGGTTTTATACCCAAATGGTAAGGCATTGTTTGGCAAATTTCAATTGCCACTGGTCCAGATCGAACAACCTCAATCCAATTTCTAATCCTAATTTCCCCCGAATTCCAATGGTTCATACCCTAATTCCTCAAATCATAATTTGAATTATCTCATATCGATTGTCAATCAAATTCGGAACCGAAAGCGAAATTAATCAGTCACTAAGCCATTTTTTCGGTCCGAGCCTAATACTCCGAAAATTTCAGAAAAATTCCTATAATTCCTCAAAATTAGAAAACCTCTAATCACATATTCAAATTTTAAATTCTCGATTTCTAAAATCAATTTCATACTCCAATTCACAAATCAAAGCATAATTACTCACAAAATCTCCAATTCCACACTCAGGTCGAAAATCTATCATACATGCATGTACGTACGTATACTCATACAATGCTAAACATTTATCAATGAACAAATACGAATGAAAAAACACGTATACAAATACGTACGAGGTGAACTGTACCCATCTCATCGGTGACGGGATGTTACATTATGTGTTGTTCAATTTGAATTCCTATTAATTAGGGATTTTGACTTGGGTGAAGGAAATTAAGAGAGGTTATGGGAGCAAGAGTAGAGGCTTTGGACAAGTTTCAAGAATGAAAATGAGGTGGGTACCATGTTTATAATTTGATTAATAAGCCACTAATATGTTTTCAAAAAAAAATCAAGCAGATAAAATGATTTCAAATTCATTGTTTTCGAATGATTTGATAAATTGTTACAATGATTTAATTCATTGTTTTTGAATGATTTAAGAAATTGTTACAATTGTTGAATTCCTTGTTTTTGAATGATTGAGAAATTGATATGTGAATTTAGTTGAAATTGTGGAATTGTTAATGGAAATGTATTGAAATATGACATGTTTATGAAAACTAAGTTTTTGAAAAGTATCATTGGGCAATCCGCTTTCAAATGTGAAATGTATGTTATGTGGGTTTGGTTAGGTCCCATAAGTTTGTCAAGTGCACTTGTCAATAGGCTTCTCCCGCCTACCCGTTAGTGGCATGGAGCTCTTTCAAGGACTCCCATAAGTTCACGGCTACACACAACCGCTATGCGGAAATGTGTAGTACATTCTGTTTCTGGACCAACCTAAACCATTTTGATGTGCTTATGTGCTCATGTGTGCTTATCAGTTTGATGCATACATGATTTGAAATTGCTCATGAATTATTTGATAAATTGAGAATTTTTGAGAAATAAATATTTGATAATTTCTACTATGAAATTACTATGAAATGGCAATGAATTTTGAAAATAGTTTTTGCTTATTTTTCTGTTATAAGCATGTTATCCACGGGCTGTAAAGCTCACCCCCCTTTCATTCCTATCTCCAGGTAACGAGCAGGAGATCGGATGAATGAAAGAAAAGACATCCGTTTGTTTATGTATATGATGTGTTTTTAAGTTAGATTGTTGTAAGAATAAGATTTGAAACATATGTTGAGAATTTTGAGGTTTTTGTATCTTGTGTATTTGGAATTTTGATATTGGTGATGTAACATGGTTTGGAATACCATTAAAGTTTGTAAGCATTTATTTTAGGGAGTTAATGAGATATGGATTTGAAAGATAAATTTGTGTATGAGATATGGATTTGTGTATGGTTTTGAAATATGAACTTGTGTATGAATATGTCATATGAATTTGTATATGGATGAGATGAGTTGAATTCGAATATTTGTGTATGGATATTTCATATGAATTTGTATATGGATGAGATGAGTTGAATTCGAATATTTGTGTATGAATATGTCATATGAATTTGTATATGGATGAGATGAGTTGAATTCGAATGTAAGGTATCGGAAGAAGTTTTCCGTTTAAGTTGTTGAGTTTTGTATATAAATTGTGGTTATATATACGTGTGTGGGAGATTTTTATGGAAAAAGAAAGATAAGTGTTTTTTTTTTAAAGATGAGATATGAGATATGATTGAATTGGAGGAATCATATAAATTGAGGCTTGAGTGAGATTGATAAAGTCCATTTGGCAATTGAAGTTGCTTTGAATGAGGGTGGATGAATCTCACATTTGAAATTGAAATTGCTTTGAATGATATTGAAAAATAATTATACCGATTTGGATTGGTTTAAACCAAATGTGTCTTTACAGTTTCCAACGTTTTTCTAAAGTATGCGTTTTCGGATGTCGAAGTTAAGAGTTTTGTCCTTAAACGTTTTGTTTTCTTTGATTCCGAGCCTTTCGATTCCTTTCGGTTTTTGATTTCTTTCGTTTTCTTCCTCGCGCGCTTTATTTGATTCCCCTTTTGATTTCTTTCGTTTTCGCCCACTTTATTTTTCGATTTATGATTCCGAGGTTGAGTTCCGGAAACAGGTGCCAATAACTATGGCAAACTCTTATACTACTACTACTATTGTTGCTCATGTTTTCTTTAAAAGTATTTTTCAATTGCATGGACTACCTAAATTTATTATTAGTGATCGAGATAAAGTTCTCACCAATACTTTCTAGAGGGAGTCATTTCGACTTTGTGGGACCAAGTTAGCATATTCATCAGACTATCATCCTTAAATAGATGGGAAGATGGAGTTGGGCAATAGAACAATTGAGATGCATCTACGGTGCCTTTTTGGGGACCAACCAAGGCATTGGGTATAATGGATTACTTGGAGTAAATATTGCTACAATACCTCTTTCTATTCAACAACACAAACTACACCCTTTTGGGTGGTGTATAGACGTGATCCTCCATGCCTCCTATCTTATGACCAAGGTGTTGCCAAGTTGCATTCAATAGATCAAGCTTTCATGGAGCGTGATGCAGTCTTGGTTGAAGTAAGGATTTGGGTTTTACAAGCTCAAGCTAGAATGAAGCAATTCTATGATCAAATCACAAGGAAGTCTCATTTGAAATTGGGATTTAGGTTTGGTTAAAGTTACACCATATTGCCAGCTCTTCATTGTATGGCGTAGGTCACAAAAAATAGCTCCTAAATTATTTGGTCCCTTTTAAATTGTCTAGTGAGTTGGCCAGGTAGCTTACTGCCTTCAATTGCCTCCTATTAGCAAGATCCATGACGTCTTTAATGTGTCACAACTCAAGGAGTATAAAGGGGAACCAACAACAACTCCACCCTCTTTACCGCCACTACTGGAGGACAGACTTAGCCTAATTTCGCAAGCCATCTTACGGGAACGTCTCAACCTTGGCCTGTAGTAGTTATTGGTTCATTAGTAAAGCTTGCCTCAAGAGGAGGCTTTATGGGAATCACTTTCTGATTTCTAGCAAGCATATCCCACTTTCAAGCTTGAGGATAAACTCTTTGTCTAAGAGGGAGTAATAATGTGCAAGACACCTCTGTAGGCAAACAATATGCGAGAAAAAAAAGCGATCAATGTCACAACAGGGGTGGATTTAGTTAAAACAGATTCAATTACCAAAAAATCACCAACATAATTTTAGTTAGTAGAAAATTGCCAACATAATTTAATCAATTAGCCTTAGTTTCAAATTTTGAATTTTAAATTCAACAAAGAATAAGTTTATTCTTTTATGATTTCATTCCTTAAAATCCTATGTATTTATGCCTATATAAAGGTCACCTTATTAAGCAATAAAGCATGTAGAAAATGATTAAATAATTTTTTAAAAGTCTGTCAAGGACGACTTCCATTATTATGTCATAATAGGGTCTCATAGAAGGGAGAAATTTAAACAAGGATAAGGATCTCGGCTATCTGGTGAGGCATCCTGTGACTAGATCCTTAGCCTGACCCATATTAGTAAGCCAATATGAAGTGGACATTATAAACATCTTTTACTTACTCTATTGTAATTCTATTGTAGGTTAACATAAGCAATAGGAATATTTCAAATAAATGGGTCTTTCGAGAGATAATTAAGCTAGTTCGTATTTTTTTAATACAATATCTTTTAGATCTTCTCATTGATCCTTCTTGTAAGCTGAATCTCTTTTGTGAACTTCATTCTTTAATGCAATTAACTTTAATTTTTGGGAAAAAAAGATAAGATTTCGATATTCTTATCAGTCTTTGTAACTATCAATTCCCTGTGTGCATCTTCTACATCCATCGCTCTCATACTCTTCTTTTGTATTTATTTTTCTAGTAAAGTTATTTTTTTGTGACTAGAAGGTCACGAGTTCGAGTCACAAAAATAATTTTAATGTGAGATGCATGACAAAAAAAAGATTACGTATAATTAATGACCCTTTTTAAAAGATGCATCGGGATTTGCCCCTTGGCCTAGTTTTCTTCTGATGACCTTCTTTGTAAGATGCACTAGTGTTTACCCCTTTCCCTAGTTTTCTTTCGAAGTTACTCTTAGCTATAAAATAGAGAGGACAAACCATTTTTTTCATTCCTTTTGTTTTGATCATGATGTGGTGACTTCCACTTGTTTTTTCAAAAAATATTTGTCAATCTCTAAATATAGATTGGGTCTCATATTTACTTTTCTATTCTTATTTTGATTTATATTTAAAATTTTCAGTCTTTTTTTTAACAAGTTTCATAAAGATTATATTTTCCCATTTTTATCGTGTAACTCGTTTGTAAGTAATTAATGGCAAAATTTATAATTTTACTCGTTGAACAAATTACTGAGCCCGAAACAAAAAGGCTTTCAATACGTTGGGAATTAGGAGGGCCATGATTTCTCCTGAGATAAATATGTAGTCAGATAAGTACATCCTGCAGACAATATTGGTTGTTTACTTGATTCACATCAATATTTAGCAGTAATATGATTGGTTGCAACTAACAATCTAACATGCAATTATTGTATACAGATTACTTAATCGAGATGACATATAGTAATCATACAGAGCCCATTATCTCTACATAGTTACTTAACATGGAATCTCGTGGAGTTAACAATGTGAAACTAAAGTTGTTGTAGGGTTGTTGGTTACCGATAAACAAAGCTTTGGTTGAGAAAATAGAGAAAAAGAATAATAACAATGCATGCAGTTTGGTAAATCAGCGCCAGCGAGATTTGAGAGGACGATAAATGATGCAAGAACCGGCGAGCACATTGACATTGATAATTAGTTTTTCCTTCTTTACAGCAATCAACTAACAAGTCAATTGGAACAAGGTCCTAAGTTTGACTCTTGATAATAAGAGGCAGTAGACCGCTCTGTTAAGGAGTTGACCAAGATCATACTGTGATTCAATCCTTCAATGATAATCAGACCTGTAACTGAAGGTCCTTAAAGTTAGAAATTCAACCTTTTGGAACAAGGAAGCAACAAATATTATGCCACTTGGTGGATGATTGTGACCAAAAGTGGACGACTGTTAGATACAGACAAAAATCGTATGTATAGCATTAGAAATTGCAGAAACCTCATGAACGTGTCAGAAATATTTATAAATGCACACAACCCTCATGAACGTGTCAGAATTCTTTATAAATGTTTTCCTGCCTCCTCCTCCTCTCTAACAACCCCATCTAAAAAATCGTTATAAATTAAACAACAATTTAATTAAAACGTAAAAATAGATCTCCAGCAAACTTAGTGTCATACACGAACCAACTGAAGTATGTACAGTTGAAAGTGTTGAGGAAGATGATAAGTTTTACTTGCTAAGTTTCTCCAATGGGATTCGAGACTCATTAAATAATGGGCAAACGAGTTTTAGCAACCAAAGGACTTGCTTTCCCACCAACCTGGAAAAGGACAAACTGGGTTGACCCCAATAGTTTTGTTTAGTAACAAAAATTTACAGGCAGGACCATCTGTTTATAATACATCCAATTTCGAACAGGATTCAACTTGTACACCTAATTTCTATCAACCATTTTGGGGTTTCTACATGGAGAAATTACAGTTGTTGGCTGGTAGCTTGGAGTTACGGACGGTCCTAGAAGGGGATTGAGTGGTCCCTGCAGTCCTGCTATGCAGAAATTTAAAAAAGGAAAAAAGAAAGCTGAAAAGAGGACTAAGCAAAACATCAACTAACCTCCAAGGTCGGTTGGTGCCCAATGCATTTGGACCACTTCGGTTTGAGACTCGCCTGCACATGCACATTTAATTGGGACACATCAAAATAAAAAGTTCTTACCTAGTTTCGCAGTTTCATTTTCCCTATTTAATTCAAAGCTGTGTCGTATTTCTCACTATATAATGGGACTCTCCAAGTTCTTTCTGTAACAAAAAATCAATAAATTATGAAAAGCATACAATAATTTACTAAGTGCACATTTTGTGAAGACAAAAATACACCTACACCATTGAATTGGTAAGTCTATAAAAATCAATTTTAACAAGTTTTAGTTAGTCGTCACCTTAAGTTGTATTCAAAGCCAGTCAAGTTCCCTACCGCCTACCAAGTTTTTGTCAGCTTGTCTTCTGCCTTACTAAATTTGAAGCAGATTACTTAGGCCAGTTCTACACACAAACCCTTTATTTCACCATGGAAAATGTATTCAAGTTTGAAATATTATGGGCCGCCAGATTCTTATGACACCTTTTGCTTCGTTAGATTTCATTTTGTGGGTAATATAAACCAACGCTAGTTTCCAAAGTGGATGCTTTATTGGCCATGAGATTATGAAAAGTGTTTTGAAGCCCTATCAAATTAATAATTATAACGTATACTCTTTTCTATTCAAAATAAGTGTCGTTTTAGAGAGATTTTAATTATTCAAAATAAGTGTCGTTTACGATTTTTTATGCATGTTTATAATTTTATTTCTAAAATTATCTTTTAATTTATCTCACATCCTTATTATACATATTACATTTTCAAGACAATTCAACATACAATTAACGAGGATATATCAAACATTTCACAAATTTTCTTAATAAATATGTATCTTTTTAAAACGACATTTATTTTGAATAAGAGGGAGTAATATATTAATTATCCGATATATGTTTTGAATTTCAAGTTTCACCTTAGGAATCTATACCAAGCGTTAACATCAAATGAACCTGAAACAACTTATTGAGATCATTCTTTTTGTTATCTTTACTTACAGTCGGGAAAACAAAAAAAAGGAAAAGGAGATGATCGTAGAGAAAGTAAGTGTTAAAACAAACAAAACAGTTCTTGAAACGTTGCGTGGGGAAAGAGTCACTTTTGTTTTGCTGAACATAGAATATTAATAGAACATATTATATCATATGATACCTAATATAAAAACAGTTCAATAATTGGATTGTCAATAATCTCAATATTAAAACAAGACACCGATGCTAAAGAAGGTGATGAACGATGGTAATTAATAATAAGGTAAAAGACTAGCGGAATAACATATACAGCGAGAGCGAGACAGAAACAACAAAGCCAGGCCGTTGATGTTCTCCACCGATGCAAAACTATGAGACAACCCACTTTTTCTTTCATTTCCAATTCCGGGTAATGCTGCTAATTCTTGTTTTTTCCTGTTTCCTTTCTTTTCTTTTCTTTTTTTCCTGCTTCTGTCCATCCAATTTGTTTTGGGTCTTCGAGCGCGTTTCGGATTTTGTTTGTCCGAATTCGTGGTGTGTCTCTGCTCCTTGCTGGAAAATTTCGACTGGGTGCCTTCTATTTTTATCGTAAGTGTTGTGAATGTCCATATCCATGTGTATGTGTTTTTTTTCTTGTTTATTTGTCTTTGGTTTTTGAATTTGGTGGTGTGTTTTTGGTCTTATTTTTGCGGGGAACTTTCGGTGGGGGTTTTTTTTTTTTCTTGTTTTGATGTTGGTCTTCTTTAATTGGGCTGCGTTTGGTGGTTTAATCTAATGCCAAAGGTGGATATTGGTGAAATCTAGATTGTGAGTTTTGTCCAACTGTGGACATTGGGTTCAAATATTTGAACGAGGTTTGTCTTCTTTAACTTCCTTTTATCTCATTTTCTGTCCTGCTTTTATCGACATTGTAAACGTCAAAGGTACTTCTTGTTCTGATTCAGGTTTGAATTATTAATCTAGATTTTTTTTTTACTGAAGTTTTTCTTTCCTTTGCCGTCTGGGTTCCGTTATTTGATCGCTTTGCTTGTTGATGTGTATAAAATGGCGTTCTAGTTGTGGTTTTGGCTTTTGTTTTATGGGAATTTCTGAATTGGTTAGAACTTTTGAAGAAGTTTATCTTTCCTTACCTTTTTCTTTCCTGTGTATATCTGAATCTTCGTTAGTTGCTGGACTGATTAGGTACTAGAGAGTTTCTCCCTTGCAGAGTTCAGTCTTCCTTGTTTTTATTTGGTTAAAGATGGAGATTCACTTTTATGAATGATGCTGGAGGAATTAGACACGTAGAATTTTTTTTAGGGTATTTTTTTCAACATCTTGCAACTCCATCTAAACCCAAGCATATCTTCCACTCTACTCTTTCTTTTTACAACTTTGCATTTTCTTTTGTGGATGGAATTTTTTTTTTAAATTTTATCTTTGCTATTATTGTTCAGTTTCTTTTGTTTTTGTATTAATTTGACAGATGCGATGCGGTGAATGGGTATGATAATGTTAAGGTGTCATACACCATAATATTACTTGAACTCAATTATATCCATTGCATGTTGATAATCTTAAACAAAAATCTTGCTGTTGTGTTTTCTTCTTGGATGGGCACTTTATTTATCTTTGGTTCTGAGTAGCTACATTGTTATGCAGTAGTGTGTAGATCTCTGGAAGTTAGGTGCATATTTTGGATATAGAGCTTTCAGAGACAGAAGGGCGGATGATAGTAAAATCAAAGGGATAACTTGTTGTTGTTGCTAAAAGTGCCATGGATGGGGTATGTATGTATGGTGATTCCTTGGGAGGTTGCAATTAGTGGGAAGCTTTACTGTTAACTGGTTCATATCCTGTTGGTTGTCAACAACAAATAGCAGCGGCTGTATGTCGTACTGATTCTAGGGTGCCCAAGTTTTCTAACTTTAAGTAGATTGATAGGGGGATGCATCTGATTCAGAAACTGGGCCTTTGTGTTATATGAATTGCATAATTTTGTTATCTTAAAAAACTGATATTTGTGCACATTTCGCAGGCAAATTTTTTTTGAAACCTTTTGATGGTAGACAACAGTTGTGGATTTATACAGCTAGAAAGTTCCAAGTTTGAATTAGCAATGGCACCTGGCGGAAATGTATGCAAAGATGTTCATGATTCCCATCCTACTATCTCAGGCTATGACATTTCAACAACAAAGGCAGAGTCTAATGCTATACAATCAAAAGGTACTGCTGGCTTGGCTGGAAAGCATGGAGTTTACTCAAATAATGGTGTGCATGAACTCCTTGAGTGCCCTGTCTGCACAAATTTAATGTACCCGCCAATTCACCAGGTCCTCTCTTAATTTTCCTTTGTTCTTATTCACTTATCATTTATTGTTCACTTCCTTTAAATTTGTATGCAAGATTTATCAAACTTGCCAAGTGCCCTTCCATCTTTACTTTTTAGAATTATTATAACATTTTCTAGTCAATGATCATATGGGGTTTATTATGAGTAGTTTAAGTGAATGTAGAAGTGGTAGGTAATGCTGGGGAAGCAAAGGTTGCAGTTTATTGTCTTTCTCTTGCCTATTATAGTTTAATTGAACACCATTATGATAACCTTTGAAATGTTTGTAAATTCTGTATACATGTTCATATACAGTGCTTCATTTTTTTCTCACAAGTTGTCATATGCACTTACCATTTGTTGGGTTTATGAAGATGCTAGAGCAAGTATTGCCTCGAATATTTGTTATAAAACGGATGTTTTAGAAGGAAGTATATTTCTTGGTTACATCACCTTAATGAATCACCAACTGTTATTCCACCAAAACTTTTTCAACTGAAATAGTATGCTTTTGCTTTTTCATACGTCTTTTGTTCGTGAGAAATTGAGGCAATTTATCATTTTGTTGTTTGAAGTCCTAAATGCTCTGTTGATCATGAAGATAGATACAGTGGCCGAAACTGTTTACCAATGGGCTATGAACAAGCAATTGTGGTTAAGAGTTCTTGGGAAAGTTGATGTTTAGTGGTGGTGTCATTTTGGGAAAATGTGTGACAGTCGTATATCATAGTAAGTTCAAAATATGGACATTTTGAATTTCTTTAAGAACTTGACAGGGTTCAGATACAGAATCTCGGGGAGATGAGTAGTTGTACTCACAGTACAACCTGAGTGGTTGATCAGCCAAGTCTGATTGAGTAGCTTGAGAGATTTTACATCTCAGATGAAGCCCTTATTTTTCTTCTGCTTATTAGTATTCATCAAATTGTTGAATTTATTGACCGAGTCTCCTAACCTTCTTGTGTTTCCTACTGCTCTTTGTAGTGCCCAAATGGCCACACTTTATGTTCTAACTGCAAGATTAGAGTGCACAACTGTTGCCCTACTTGCCGATATGATCTTGGAAACATAAGGTGTTTGGCGTTGGAGAAAGTTGCAGAGTCATTGGAATTGCCTTGCAAATATCAGAACTTAGGATGCCATGATATTTTTCCATATTACAGCAAGCTCAAACATGAGCAACACTGTCGGTTCCGCCCTTATAATTGTCCCTATGCTGGGTCTGAGTGTTCTGTTACTGGTGATATTCAGAGCCTTGTTGCACACCTGAAAGATGACCACAAAGTTGACATGCATGATGGGTGTACCTTTAACCATCGTTACGTAAAATCAAATCCTCATGAGGTTGAAAATGCCACTTGGATGCTCACTGTAAGTTCTTATGTGATACAGGAAAAAGTTACCGATACTGATTTTGTCTGAATGCCTTTATGTGGATCTTCAAACATGAACTCATTGTGCCCTACTTATCATTGGACAAAAACTCCCCTAACCAAGTATGAAAAAAAAATGTCAATTTTATTTTATTTAACTAATAGGAAACATAACCTGCTTAAAGAGTGACCGTTTAGCAATTTATTTGTACATGGATATGTGTACTTGAGGCAAACTTCTTTCTGTTATAAGTGACTAGTGACAACACATCCCATGCTTTCATTAACTTCCCTTTTCTGGATTAGGATAGCAATTGTTTTCTGTTGGGTATGGTATAAATGGTGAAGGAAGAAATCGTCAAACATTTAAAACTGGGTTTAAACACAACTTTTACCCAGCTGAATGTATGTGTCTTTAGATTACACTAGGTATTGCTGTGATAGGGCTTACATAAATGTTGTGAGAATTATTTAATGTGATTCTTCTACTTTCACAAAAGGCTGTAGTAATGTACTATTAACCATAAGCCATCTTTTCGTGATCTGTTGGAAATTCTTTTGTCATTGTTTCTTTGAGTGAGATATTAGTTGCTTTGTTATCTAAAACTAAAATATGTGAAATGGTGCAGGTCTTCAACTGCTTTGGTAGACAGTTCTGCTTGCATTTTGAGGCTTTTCAGTTGGGAATGGCGCCAGTTTACATGGCCTTCTTGCGGTTTATGGGTGATGACAATGAAGCAAAGAAGTTTAGTTACAGCTTAGAAGTTGGTGGGAATGGCCGGAAGCTCATATGGCAAGGAATTCCCAGGAGCATTCGTGACAGTCACAAGAAAGTTCGTGACAGTCAGGATGGACTTATTATTCAGAGGAATTTGGCACTTTATTTTTCTGGTGGGGACAGGCAAGAACTGAAATTGAGGGTTACTGGCCGTATATGGAAAGAAGAATGAAACATGGAAGCATGATCTTGATGATGACTGTATTGAGGTGATTGTACAGTTTGCAAAATTTATGGAATATTTGAGTTTCTCTGTGTGGCCAAAGGATGAAGCTGTAGTTATCGGATGTATCTTTTCTCTTTTCTTTTTCTTTTTGGTTAAACATGATGTTTGTGACAAGAATGGTCTTCTGTAATTTTTTTCCAGCTCACAGCCACAGTGGTCAGATTCCAGATGAGCTTGCTGGAGTCAGGAAACTCAATATTAAATTCTATATCTAGGAGATCTATGCAGCTAAATGGTTGTCTTACTGAACTTATGAATTTATGTACTTGTGCTTTTTATGTATCAAGCGCAAAGATTTCAATGAGCAAAACATAGACCATAATTCTCTTGCGTCGAGCATTCAATGATGGAAATTCTGGCTTCTGCTTTCATCTGTCACAGACTCACAGTAAAGTGCTGAAGGCTCTTTAGAAATGCAGCTTCAGTAAAAAGGAACGGAAAGCTACTACGAATAGGTTTGGATCATACACCTTGGTTGCAAGAGTTCGTTCTTTCTTTTATCTTTGAAGTGGCCCAAAATCATTAGAACAATCAACCAAGTGGCTAACATTTGATTGCGTATCCATTCTCAACGTATTACGAAAATTTTAAACACAATATAAAACGACATTAAGTAGTCTACCAAAGATAAACAATAAAATGACAACGTTGTAGTTAAGAGATAGACTAATACGGTGGCATTTTGTAAACGGGTTAAAGACCCACACCAGATGAGATAAGTGTCTTCAGATGTTTCTCAATTAGGGCTAACCTTATTATGAACAAATAAGGTTCTACAAATTCGTAGGATAATATATGTGGTTCTGCCGGATTCTGGCTGAACTGATTGTTGCCGTTCTGATCCATGATTCCGACGTTCCCTGAAGTGATTCCAACGAGAAAGTCACCTGCAAAACAAAGGAAAGCTTGTCGGGGATGGTGTCCCGATTAGCCCCTCCGACGCTCAAGTAAGTCTTTTGTAAAGGTGAGGTTAAAGCAGATCAGAAAAAGCAACTAGGTTATGATTTCGTACCTTTGTTCATAGAAAAGATACCTTAT
>JANTNU010000005.1:33963178-33991234 GCA_024752395.1 Erythroxylum havanense | reverse complement strand
AGAAAAGATACCTTATATACGTTTCGTAGCTAGGTTTAGGTTTTACGTGTGTGCATGGGATATTACCTTCTGCTAATAGGCTGGAAAGGAGCTTGAGCTTTAAATGCAGAGTTGATCTTCGATGAGTGGACCGATCGGCCCGCAAGTCGTCTTAATTGGGTCCGGGCCCAGAATGGCCGACCCGACCAATATGTTTTTTAACAACGAAATTATAAAATAAGAAAATACATAAAATATACCTAATATTGAATTTAAAATATTTGTCAATCTTGCTCATATTTATAAATAAATGTTTTATCTTATTTTATTTAATATTAAAAATTAAGTTAAAAACACAAAGCTATTAATTAAGATTTTGAGCGTGTTAGATAAGTAGAGATAACATGTAAAAGATGTTATATAGGAATCCAACTCATTAAGATAAAAAGTCTAACACTTAGTCTCAACCCAACACTTCAACAAAATATGGAAGTGACAGACCAATCTCATCCACCCGTAACTACCTCCAACTTTAGTTATGCTTTCTCGCAATGCTTGAAAATAGGGATGTCAAATGTAGTCAGGCTCGTTCGGTCCAGTCCGTTCTTAGCTTGAGTTGACCAATGCCCGTTATTTTAAAAATAACATCGGCGTCACGTATTTTGATGTACTTCCCTCAGGGTGCCGTAGTCTGCTTATAGACGATTTATCGGGGCTCAGCCTCAGTAGACTTACTTAGCTTGCGGTGTTTTCTTTCCCTTTATGTAAAAAAAACATTATTTTTTATGCTTTTCTTTAAAAAAAATATGATAGGTTGAGTCGGCTTAATTAGTCTGTAGCCCATCAGGCCATGGGCCAATCAGCCCATGATCGGGCTGAGCTGAGCCAGAAACGACCTGACCCATTAACAAGTCTACTTGAAAGCATACACCAATAACAATTGACTTTGGACGGGGCTCTTTAATCCAAAATTGTACCGACAAAAACTCACGAGGTTAGATCTGAACCATCTTATAGTACACAACAGGCTAAAACAGTACGAGTTGAAGCCTACTATATATAATGGACCGATAAGTGGGAAAAAGTTTGCGCATCAAAACAATGTTTTAACCCCACTTGAATACATTGTTGGTGTAATTTATGTTTTTTGATGTTCTTAAACATAGATGGTGTTGAATATCAAAAATATGTTTGAATAGGATTAAAACTCTACTTTAAGGGAAGATAGACAAATATAAGTGAATAACACTAAAAAGTTTGTACCTTTTAAGTTTATGATCAAATTATAAAATATAGATTATCTTACCTACCTAAACAGTTACCTAAGTTTGAAAATAGGTTTTAAATTTAGGAATTTAAGAGAAAAAGAACTTAAATGTGAGGTTAATAAAAATAGGTTGAATAAAGCAAATAATACTTAACAAATAGTTTGATCCCAACCTGACTTTATCTGAAGTCATTAGGTTTGGTCTAAATTGATTAAACTTTGGGTCAGATTCAAACTTTTTAAAAAAAATTGGATTTTATGTCAGGTTGAGTTTGTGCTTAAACTTGGCATTCATGACTTGATCTAACCTTAAACCTAATATATATATTGAGTTAACCCTAGATAATTATCACAACTCCACTTCATCATTACTTTAATTCTTCGTCCATTCTCACTTTTAAAGCCACCTAAAGATAATGTTGACATGTAAACAAATATTGACTAAACTTCTTCTCATTATGATATAAATTATTACCGATTTTATTTTCTTCATTTTGAACCATGACTAAGTCATGACACCTACTATACTTTCATAAATCACTCTAGGAGATGCTAAATGTCTTTCTTACCTTCAGCTTCTCTTTTTCACAGAGATGATAAAATATGAAATAGCAGAAATTTGAAAACTAAAAAAATGGATAGCTTCAATGTGTAAGTAAATCCATGGAAAACCTCAAGTTTTTTTTATCATTTATTTGAAATCCAAGCTTCTGAAGTCATCCAAGCGAATATTTATATAGTGTTATAGCACGCTTTAAAAGAATTATTAGAAATCAATGTTGTTAGTTATCGGTGACGGGGAGGGATTTGATGATGGAGAGAGGCTATTGGATGTATCAATTTGAGTTGAAATTAGATTACAGTTAAATTTTAGGTAGCCTTTGAGCCACTTGAAGCCTAGTCAGGCTTGAATTCAAGTGACATGAGCCAAGCTTGATACTTTTGGGGAGCTAGGTTGAGCTGAATCGAATGGTCAAGCCTAATTTATTGCCATTCCTGTATATGGTTAAATTCATTGGAGCTTGTAATTTTATCTAGAGTTTAAAAATAAAATGCTTGAATTCATGTTTTAAATCAGAACTGAAACTTAAAACATATAGATAAATGCTTAGGAGTTATGGTTTGATCCAAGGGTTGAAACAAAATGAAGTATCTAGAGTACTATTTAAGAATTTACAATATATGGATGAAAGTATAGGAGTTTGTAGTTTGACTTAGGGTTTAAAATAAAATGCATATAGGGTACACCTAGATTGAGTCTTAGGATTTTGAAATAAAGTCAGAATATAAAATGAAGATATAAGATCTGGGAACAAAACAAAATTGATTTTTTTTGTTATTTTACTTTAAAAGAAAGGAATCTACGTAAAATAACTCCAAACTAATAAGGATTTCATTAAATTTGTAAAGAAAGCAAAAAGATAGTGATTTAAAAATATGTATCTTAAATGAAAATGGGTGTTGGATGAAAAATGGTTTTGGACCTTGAACAAGAAATGAATCTTTGTCCAAAAAAAAAAAAAGTTTAGGGAAGTAAATATAAAATCAATGAGCTTAAATGGATTTGAGAAAAAGTATTTAAAGATAAATCACCTAACTAAATGAACCTAAAAAAGGAATGGATTTAAATTGGGATAACCTAAAACTAAATATAAAGTTATTGAAAGAAAAAAGGGGTAACTACACCTTTAGGGAAAGAAACTAAAAGCCCAACAATTTTATTAGCTCTAGAACTCTAAATGTTAACTTAATGAGCCAAACTGATTTTGATTTTTAATTTATTTTTAGATAAATTAAATTTTTAAAAGAAGAATCAAGCCTTTGGAAGAACATTTTGTTAAACTTCTATTAAGCTCTCTCTCTCTCTCTCTCTCTCTTTCTCTTCATGCCCTATTCAGGCCATATATTTACATTAATTATTTAAGTAAACATATGTTGAAAACAAGGAAGTAAAAATATTTGAACAACTTATAGAATTAGTGATCCGATATGATATTATTCTTACTATCGCCACCATGTTATGTAAAGGCAATAACAACTTCTGGATGAAACATTAAACAACTCATTTGGATGAAAGACTACGCTACTAATTCTAAAAGAGAATCTAGATAGTTATGATAAATAAAAAACTAGGTACAGGTGCGTACATTCTGTAACTGGGACAGAAGTCATACGTGTTGTAACAAATGTTGCTTTAAATATAAGAAAGAATAGAAGGAAAGGATAGAGAAAATATACATAAACAGTTTTCTTCTTCTTCTTATTCTTCTACTTGGAGTGTCCCTTTTTTAAATCAGGGATAGTTTTAGACTTTACTTTATAACTATTTAGTGCTCCCATTGATCATGCTTCTTAAGCCTCAACAAGTTGTCGATAATGCCATAGCTTCTCTAATTGATAAATTGGAAGCAATGTAGTTGCATTAGGATTTACATTACTTGAAAAATTCAACTAGCAAAATTCCAATCCTTAAACCATTTCCATTTCACTTATAACCTTGGAAAATTCTTTTCCACTAAATCCTCTCGTACATCCATCACAAGACCCTGTATCCTCTTCAGCCCATACTTATCATCAAACCACTTCTCCATATGCTCATCCTTATTTTATTTTACATATTGATTCTCTTGAGCAATTTTCTTCTCGTTCTTTATTTCCCTTAAACCTCCTAAATTACTGGGTTCTATTTGCAGGCCAGGTAGGGGGTGAAGACCTACGAGGCAACTTTTTTATTTCACAATAAGAGCTAGACATATACGTACTTTTGACAGTATTGATATTCTCAACTAGATTTTCTAGGCAAAACAATATTTTGAATTTTATAAGATACCAATTGATGATCATTTAGAGATGATTGGGTTTTACATAGGTGGTGATGCTTTGTCTTGGTTTAAGTGGACGTTTAAAAATAATCAATTGTCTACATAGGAATGGTTTATTCAAGCCTTAACATAAACTTTTGGGCCTTCCCAATATGAAAATCTTTAAGGGACTTTTTTTAAATTGAGACAAATTGATTGTGTTCATGATTATCAAATCTCATTTGCTTGCCTTTGTAATTGAAATGAGGGTCTACCTACTGAATCTATTTTACAATGTTTTCTTTTGGGGTTGAAACTAGAAATTTATAGAGAGATTGTCATTCTTAAACCCCTTAATTTAGCTTAAGCAGTTGGTAGGGCCAAGTTGATTGACTAAAAAATTTGAGACCCTACATTTGTTGCTTTTACTATGAAACCACTACCACCAATACCTGAACAACATCTTTTACCTAATCCTGCCTAACTACCTATAGTTATGAGATGTTTGTTAGTTTTGGAGATGCAAGAACATCGTGCGAAAAGGGGTTATGTTTAAATTGCAAAAAAAAAACTCCCTAAGTCACAAATGTAAACATAAGTAATTTCTTTTAATCACACCTAAAGATCCAACATAAGACTCCTCTGACATCACCCTTGACACTTTTTATGATTACCTAAAGACCTAACAAAAGACTCCTCTGACATCACCCCTGATACATTTTATGATTACTCTATAGATGAGCACAATACAACCTTCTCCCAATTAATTCCTTTTAGTTTTCCTCAAGATATGACACATTTTCATATTTTAAAGAATGCTTTATCAGGTTTTACCACTTTTCAAAATTTGTTAATTTGTGGCCATTCTTTATATGCCTTAGTGGACTTAGGGAGCTGCCGTAATATTATTCAACCAAAAGTGGTTCAATTTATTAAAATACTGGTATTTGGTACCTAACAATTCTCTGTTATGTTAGGCAATAGGGCTCACTTCACTTGTATGGGAAGGCATATTAATATCAACTTAATAATTCAAACTTTTACATTCACCATTTCATTTTATATTCTTCCTATACATGGTGTTGATTTCATTTTAGGAATTCAATGGTTGCAAACCCTTGGCCCAATTTTATTTAACTATTCTATTCCTTTGATGAATTTTTCCACAATAATGTTTATTTTCACTAGTAGGAGAATAAAAGATCCTTTCTTCCATT
Source organism: Erythroxylum havanense (assembly GCA_024752395.1). NCBI lineage: Eukaryota > Viridiplantae > Streptophyta > Magnoliopsida > Malpighiales > Erythroxylaceae > Erythroxylum > Erythroxylum havanense. The sequence goes on along the minus strand of JANTNU010000005.1, from coordinate 33,985,970 downwards.
TATTCTTATAATTAGCTCTTTCATTTGCTTCACACAAATTTTGTTGAATCATTTTTTAAACTTCAATTCTTTTCTACACACTCTCCTCTCCAAACTCCTATCTTTTCTATTGATTTCATTCTTCCTCCTAACCTGCCTTCTAACCTATATTGAAGATAATCTTTCATATTGTTTTTGAATTACTTAAAGACCTTTCACCAAATCATTCTAATCAACATCATATGCACTTAAAACCTAATTCCATACCAATAATCTCTAATATGTTGTCTGAGGGTATTATTAAACCTAGCACCAGTCTTTTTTCTTCTCTAATATTATTGGTTAAAAAAAGATAGTACCTGGCATTTTTGTGTGGATTTCAAAGTGTTAAATGCTATTACAATTCCTAACATATTTTAAATATCTAATATTGAAGAGTTAATTGATGAGCTACATGGTATAAAATATTTCTCTCAAATTGATTTACGTACAGGATATCACCAAATTAAAGTTTCCATAAAAGATTTTCCTAAAATAACATTTCGCACTATTGATGACCATTTTGAATTTTTATTTATACCATTTGTGTTACTTAACATCCAGTTACATTTCAGAGTGCAATGAACAACTTATTTTGCAAAATTTTTAAGTAAATTCGTTTTTATTTTATTTTTAATGATATTATTGTTTATATTTCCAATTAAAATGAGCATATGGGGGATCTACGCACAGTTTTACAATTGTTATTGTATAAACAACAATTTTCTAAGTTTCCTAACTGTGAATTTGGAGTTTGTTCTATGAACTACTTGGGTCATGTGATATGAAAAAATAGGGTACAATTGGACGATTCTATAATTAAAGTTGTTATAGACTGGCTAGAAACTCACAATCTTACTGAGCTTTGAGGCTTTTCTAGGACTAACATGGTATTATCGTCATTTTGTGCTGCAATATTCCACCAGCATAAGTCCACTCACTAATCTTCTTAAAATTGATTAGTTCTCATGAAATTCTACATCATCTTTAGCATTTACAAAATTAAAGGAAGTTCCTATACTCTAACTACCAAAATTTTCCATCCTATGTCATATTTGGGTATGTAGTAGAATCCTATCTCAAAATGACCATCTAATAGCATTTTTAACAAAAAATTGGTACCTCATATGTGTAATGCTTTTGCTTACATCCAATAACTTTATGCAATTACTGAAGCGGTAAAAAAGGGGTCATTATTTAGTAAGTTTCCATTTTATTATCTTTACAGATCAATAAAGCATAAAAAATATGTTGATTCAATATATCACTACTGCAAAATAAAAGAAATGGGTATCAAAGTTATTTGGTTTTGACTACACGATGAAATACAAAGCCAGGTAAAGAAAACACCATACCTGATGATTCATTACGACTCAAACACAATGATGCTCCCTCCTTTTTAACCATATCTACTCTGCTTTCTTCCTTGTTTGAGATTTAAAAAGATTTTTACCTATAACACCCTTCAAGAATCTAGCTCTTACAAAAATATAACTCAGATTCTCAGATGCAACAATCTTTTCAACTCAATGATGGAAATTTATATTTTCGTGATAAATTCCATATATCAACTGATAGTGGATTAAGACCAAGTTTTTCTATGAATTCCCTAAAACTCCCCTTGCTGGTCATTCATGTATCAAAGCCTTTTTTTCTTGGCCATCTGCTCTATTTCACTGGCCATGACTCTACAGAGATGTTAAAAATTTGGTTATAAAATGCTCAATTTGCCAAGAAAATAAATATTCAATAGAAAAACATGTCCCACTATAACTATTGCCAATTAGAGCAAGTTTGGGAGGACTTCATAATGAATTTTATTACACACCTTCCTTCCTCTCAATATTACACGGTTATATGGATAATAGTTGACAAACTATCCAAATATGCCTATTTTATTCCTCTTCCAACACATTACACCACCCCTACCTTGGCCAAAATATTCCTCTCTAAAATCTACAAACTACATGAGGTTCCTAAGTCTATTATCTCATATTGCAGCAAATTTTGGAAGGACCTTTTCCAATTAAACACTAAACTTTCCTATAACACTACCTACTAACCTCAAACGGATGGCTAATTCGAGGTATTAAACAAATGTTTGGAAATTTATCTGAGGTGTTTTACCTCCGATGAACCACAAAAATGATAGCAAGTTCTATCCACAACAGAGCTAGGTACAATACTACTATCCATTTAGCAATAGGCATGTCGTCATTCTATGCACTTTATATCAAACTAGCAACAACCATGATTTCAAACTTTCGGGACCTTTAACTTAAAATAAACAAATATTAGCCATATCAAAGCCAATCTAGGCAAAGCCAAACATCAAATGAAACAAATTACAGATCATCACCGTAAAGAAAAGTTTTTTTTTGATAAAGCTAGCTCCTTACAGACAAATATGCCTTTAGTGTCGCTCTTTCCAGAAGCTAAAAAAATTTTACTTCAGTCCTTTCAAAATTTTACGACAAATTGGAGCAGTGGCATACGAATTATAACTACCACTAGTGGCCAAAATACACCCAATTTTCCATGTGTCACTCCTAAAGACATGTAGAGGTTTTTTGATCTTGTCTATTACCTTCAACAAATATCAACAACCAACCTCTCCAAGAACCAAAAGCTATTCTTGAAAAAAAAGGGTCATGATCAATGAAGAACCACAAACATAACTACTTGTCTAATGAACTTTTAAATCAGAGAAAGAAGTGATATGGGAATCCCTAGTTTCATTCAAAGAGGCTTTCTGAAATTTTGACTAAGGGGATAAGGTCAATTTTAATGGGCCGGACAATATTATAAATAAAATGATGGTAAATGGATCAATGGATGCAATTGGAGATGCAAATGCAAATGGAGCAGAAGTAAATTAGCCCAAGATCAAACGAAACATTAAATAACCCACCTAGATGAAATAATACGTTATAGACTGATTCTAGAAGAGAATCTAGACAGTTATGCTAAATAACAAAATGGTTATAGGTGTCATACATTCTGTAACTGGATAGGTGTCATACATGTTGTATCAAACGTTATTTTAGGTCATCTCCAACCATTACACCAAAATTGTACCCTAAATTTAGTACAAAACAAAATATTCTAAGAATCTTTTTATATTAACTTTTTATACTCCAACCACTCTACATCAAATTTTGTGATCAAGTATCTTTAAAGAATATTCCACAGTAATTTAATTATTAATTAAATTAATTTATAATTATACAATAATTTTTATTTATTTTATTTATAAAAATTAAATTAAAATTATTATTCTTAATTAATTAATACATACTTTATAATAAATTAATATTATTTAACACATATAATTAATATTATTGTAACAACAAGTTAATAACTTACACAAATATAATATTTTTATTATACATTTAATCTCTAATCCTCTGAATTACTATATCATTCTCATAATGAGTAATCAGTACATTACGAAGTTCATAATGAACTTCTTTTCTTTAATTTGCTTATTTCTAGCAAGGAATTCTTGAAATATAATTGCATTGTCTCTATTAATATTAATTTTTGAGGCCGACATTTCGCTCCAATCTTGTATGGTCACTTGAGTATCATGTTCGTCCTTAATGATCATATTGTGCATTATAATGCATGTTGACATAATATCATGTAATATGGATTTTTTTTTCCAAAAATGTGTTAGTCCCTTGATAATTGCAAATCGTGATTGGAGAACTCCAAATGCACGCTTAACATCTTTCCTACATGCTTCTTGCATCTTTACGAATAACCTTTTTTTAGCCTCGGGGATCATGAATGGTTTATACCAGGGTAGATCATTTTGGATAAATACTATTAGCTAAATAATATCCAGTATAGTACACTTTTCCTTGAATAACATAATAAGCAGAAGATGCAATATTTTTGGTAAAGTTTGCGAACAAATGAGATGCCTCCAACATATTAATGTCATTATTTGACTTTGGCAAACCAAAATGTACATGTCCTATCCACAAATCATAATCATCTACAGTTTCAAGAATAATAGTTGGGAATCCACTACGTCCACTATATTGACTTGCCCAAGTTGTTGGACAGTTTTGTCATATCTAATGCATGCAATTTAAGCTTCCTAGTATTCCTAAAAAATCATGTTTTTGATTAATTTTAAGCAGTCTTACAACATCACTAGCATCTGATGCTCTTAGATAACACTATCTAAAGACCTCTATAGTGGCCCAATAAAACCATTTTATGCTTTCAAATACAGTTGATTCTCCGATTTTAAAGCATTCATTAGTTGAATCAGTGATACACCATACGCCAACATTAGAAATGTCGTTGTTACTTTTTGTAAACTAGACAATCCTAGTTTACCACATCCATCTCTTCGTTCCATAAAGTAGTCATCATGACCTTCATCAACACCAACAATTCGTAGGAATAAATTCCAACTTTTTTGAAATCACCTACGAAACATTGCTACATTATATCTTAGATTTTTTGCAAAATAATCATCCCATAGTCTTTAATATGCTATATCACGATCACAATGTATTTTATGACTAGGTATTGGGCTTTTTTGCGTTGGTTGGTTCACTATATTGTTTATATAGTAATCCATTACAAGGTTGTTATTTGTATATGCGGATAGTAACAATTTTTTTATGCTAATATTGCAGAAGTGTCATCCAATTCATCCTTCAATGATGAGGATGAAGATGGGGATGATATATGAGAAGTATTAGTATTAGTACTCATGGTTGTAGATAAATACGGTGAAGGGTTCAATGATGAATTTGCTAGTGATTTATTCCCTTATATAGTACATAACTCATTTTTTGTTTTATCTCATTTATCTCTACATAAAATCTAACTCTATCTCTTCGAAATCGTTAGATCAGACTGCATTTATCTCAACCATTTATTGATATTTTTATTGTTTCTACGTAATACTTAAGACAACATAAGGAATCTATATAAAAAATCCAATACTGTCTTTTCTCAATCATTGGATTAGATTGCATTCATCTTAACTATTCATTGGAATTCTTATCTTTTTCCATTCAATATTTAAGACAAGATAATGAATCTTTGCAAAAAAATCTAACTCTATCTATTCCCAATCATTAGATTAGATTACATTCATCTCAATCGTTCTTTGTTATTCTTATATTTTCCATGCAATATCCAAGACAAGATAAGGAATCTCTGCAAAAAAATGTAAACTATCTCTTCTCAACTGTTGGATTAGATTGCATTCATCTCAACCATTCATTGATATTATTATATTTTCCACACAATATCCAAGATAAGATAAGGAATCTCTGTAAAAGATCTCTCTCTATCTCTTCCCAACCGTTGGATTAGATTACATTTATCTCAACCGTTCATTGGTATTCTTATCTTTTCCACACAATATCCAAGACAAGATAAGGAATCTCTCCAAAAAATCTAACTCTATCTCTTCCTAACCGTTGGATTACATTGCATTCACCTCAACTGTTCATTGGTATTCTTATATTTTCCACACAATATCCAAGACAAGTTAAGGAATGTTGCCAAAAAATCTAACTCTATCTCTTCCAGCCGTTGGATTAGATTACATTCATCTTAATCGTTCATTGGTATTCTTATCTTTTCTACATAATATCCAAGATAAGATAAGATAAGGAGTCTTTGCAAAAAATCGAACTCTATCTCTTCCCAACTATTGGATTAGATTGCATTCATCTCAATCGTTCTTTGTTGTTCTTATCTTTTCCACACAATATCCAAGATAAGATATAGAATCTCTGCAAAACATCTAACTCTATCTCTTTCCAACTATTAGATTAGATTGCATTCATCTTAACCGTTTATTGGTATTCTTATCTTTTCTACACAATATCTAAGAAAAGATGAAGAATCTCTCCAAAAAAATCTAATGCTATTTCTTCCCAACCGTTGGATTAGATTGCATTCATCTCAGCCATTCATTGGTATTTTTATCTTTTCCAAACAATATTCAAGACAAGATAACGAATTTCTGCAAAAAATTTAACTCTTTCACTTCCCAACCATTGGATTAGATTGCATTCATCTCAATCGTTCATTGGTATTCTTATCTTTTCCACACAACATCCAAGACAAGATAAGGAATTATTTCAAAAAATCTATCTCTATCTCTTCCTAATGGTTGGATTAGATTACATTCATTTCAAACATTCATTGGTATTCTTATTTTTTCCACACAATATTCAAGATAAGATAAGGAATCTTTGTAAAAAATCCAACACTATCTCTTCCCAATTGTTGGATTAGATTGCATTCATCTTAACTATTCATTGGTATTCTTATCTTTTCCACTCAATATTTAGGACAAGATAAGGAATCTCTGTAAAAAAATCTAAAAGGAATCTCTGCAAAAATCTAACTTTATCTATTCCCAATCATTGGATTAGATTGCATTCATCTCAACCGTTCTTTGTTATTCTTATCTTTTCCACACAATATCCAAGACAATATAAAGAATCTCTGCAAAAAATTTAACTATATCTCTTCCCAACCATTGGATTAAATTGCATTCATTTTATTGGTATTCTTATCTTTTCCACACAATATCTAAGACAAGATAAGGAATCTTTGCAAAAAAATCTGTCTCTATCTCTTCCCAACTATTGGATTAGATTCCATTCGTTTCAACCGTTCATTGATATTCTTATTTTTCGACACAATATTTAGGACAAGATAAGGAATCTCAGCAAAAATCTACCTCAATCTCTTCCTAACCATTGGATTAGATTGCATTCATCTCAATTGTTCATTGGCATTCTTATTTTTTCCAAATAATATTCAAGACAAGATAATGAATCTCTACAAAAATCTAACTCTATCACTTCCCAACAGTTGGATTAGATTGCATTCATCTTAATCGTTCATTGATATTCTTATCTTTTCCACATGATATCCAATATAAGATAAGAAACCTTTGCAAAAAATCTAACACTATCTCTTCCCAATTGTTAGATTAGATTGCATTCATCCCAATAGTTTATTGGTATTCTTATCTTTTCCATATAATATCTACGATAAGGAATATCTGCAAAAAAATCTATCTCTATCTCTTCCCAACTGTTGGATTAGATTACATTCATTTTAACTGTTCATTGGTATTATTATTTTTCCCACACAATATTCATGACAAGACAAGGAATATCTGCAAAAAATCTATCTCTTCCTAACCGTGGGATTAGATTGCATTCATTTGAATCATTCATTGGTTTTCTTACATTTTCCACCTAATATTCAAGACAAGATGAAGAATCTTGCAAGAAATCTAACTTTATTACTTCCCAACCGTTCGATTAGATTGCATTTATCTCAATCATTCTTTGTTATTCTTATTTCTTTCACATAACATCTCTATAAATAGCTGATTTATTTTACTAAATTGAAATCATCATTTCATATAATGCTTTGAAATCCTAAACTATAACACTATTTGAAACCTATCAAAAAAATGACAATCTCAAATTTAGGTGCAAAGCCTTTGAACATCTCTTAAAGTACATCATATTTAGTTAAAGAAGATCGAGTCATATGCCATGTATATTTTAAAATTTCACAAGACCCCGTTACTGATCGATGTCAATCTATAACTCAGTTTTGGTCTTGTATCACAATTAAGTATCATCAAATGCTGTCGAATCATATCACCACTGTTCGACCTTAAAGATCTTTATAAACTCGATGGCAAAACATAATGATAGTTGTTGGAAAATTCAGAGGATGTGTTCGACAAATTGAAAACTTGAATCTAAGTGGTGCTTCTGAACAAGATATTATAAGTACTTTATTTATTTATTTTCTTTGTATGAATTTAAATACGTTTGATTTATACCCTAAAATTTAACTTAAGTTACAATATTGTATTGCAGTTTGAAAAAACAAAAGATTTACTCATTCAAAACCCAAATTTTTAAAAAGGTTTCAAATTTGATCATGTATGACTAGTCCTAAAAAATATAGAAAAATATGCTGATATTGGCAAAGAGAAAGTGTTGGGTCATAAAAAATGATCTAATTGCAATGAAATGTCACAGTCCAAATCTCAAAACTCAGATAATTCAATAGGATCATCATCATTTTGTATTGATTTAAATAATAATTTTGAATTTGAAGATGAATTTACTGACAGAAATGATTCAACTGATCGTCTTATTAGGAGAAAGAAAGAAAAAATAAAAAAGGAACAAAATGAGGAAATGAAAAAAACTTTTCATATCCATGAATAAATAAATCAAAGGAATGTTTCATGAAAGTCAATTTCTTCTTGAAAAGAATTATGAATTTAATTTATTACAAGCTCATAATGAGGCAAAAAAATAGAGCTGCAATAAAGACAGGAAGATAATAAAAATTTATGCAAAGATTTGAATTTCATAAAAAATCCAGTGATGTGTGAGACTTTCAGAAATGAACCAATAAAAATTTATGTAAAAAGAGCTCAAGAAGGAGAATCTCAAGGAGGAGCTGGCTCATCTAGTGAGTTAGCCAATATTTTGATTTTGGAAGAAATGACGATGACCTTCCAAACTATTAATTATTTATGTTAAATTAATATTCTCAAGTGCTTTAGTTTTACTTTTAATTTAATTGCTGTAATTTTAGTTTGCTTGTAATTTCGAGATTGATTATAGTTGTAATTTATTTTAGTCTGGTTATAATTTCAAACATTTTTATTGAATTTTAATTTTTTAAATCAATGATGTGGTTTATTTTACATTTAATTTTATGTACCTTTTATTTTAAATTTACTTTTATTCTTAAAATATTTTATCAATGAATTTAGAATACTTATAAATAAAGATTATAAATATATTAAAATAAATTTAATATTATAGTCAATATTAGTATCATTTTAAAAGTCTAAATGATATCTTTGTAATGATATATTTTATATAAAGTAATATATATTTTAAATTTAATTATTTAGTAAATTATGTACATAAATGAAAATGTGAGAAAGACATAAAAGAAATATGTAAAAAAAGAAATAGCCAAAGATGTCATTTTACAAGTTTTGGTGTAATAAATGGTGTCTAATTTTAGTGTCTTGTTTGTAGTGAATTCAACACATCAAAAGCCTTAAATATCATAAAGAATAGAAGGAAAGGACAGAAAGTTTACATAAATTCTTCTTCTTCTTCCTGGAGAGTGTTCCTCCCTTAGATCAGGGATAGTTTTAGACTTTGCTTCATAACATAACACGGAGGTTGGACCGTTGGAAACACGACGGAGTTGGTTTTGGACTCTGGAGATGCTGGTGGTTGATGGCAAGTGGCTGGGTCTTTTCTCTTCTATGGTGGCTAGTGGCTGATGGCCATGGTTGGGTCTTCTCTCTTCTATGGTGTGGTGGTTGGGTTTTTAATTTGCTAACCCAATAAAAATTCCATTACCATCTGGTCTCAATAGCTGATATGATACTGAAGTTTGGACTACATTTTTTGATGAACGATAATCATAACCCCAATATTACAGAAACAATGATATGATTATTAAAACTTATTTGGACACATTTTAAGGTGCAATTAAGACTTTGACGAGTTTTAAACGACGCTGACTTAGGGACAAGATCGTTTGTTTAATTTTATGGTGTTTTATTCTGTTTTATAAATCTCAGTCATTTATTTATGCGAGACCTATGTTCATTGATGTGGAATCTACATAGGATCTACATAAATAAATAATTAAGATTCATTAAACACAATAAGACACCATAAAATTAGACAGAGAATTTGAATGATTTGACGCTGAAAAAAGGCGCATATCTATTTTACAAATAATTTGACCAATTAAGGCACGTATGAATTAATGATCATTCATATGTACGAACAAGAAAATAGAAATATATAAAAACTGAGAATGAGTGCATGGGACGTGCAAGAGCTTGAAATACGACGTGAAGGCATATACGTAGAAGTAGGGTTAGTTTTTAGCGGTTAAACTGCCCTAAAACCCCGAATTTGTCGCGGACAAGAATGGGTAGGAACTAAGAAAATCCTGTGTCTTTTGTCCCAAAAACAAGAGTCTCTCCAAGCGGGGGGTTGTCAGACCTCGCAGAACACAAACCAAACCCATTAACAAAAGCAATCCCCTCAACCCACCCTCATTTTGTTCTTCCTCTGTTTTTCGCTGCTGTCTTTTTAGTACATCATCTATTCAGTTTCTGCAAATTCTCGTTTTTCGTTCTATATCCACAGGTTGTATATTCTTCTTCTTAACCTCTATTGTGCTTCTAGCTAGGTATGTATGCTTGTATTCAATGCAGTTTTTCCCTTCATTTTTAAATCAATGTATTTTTATACGTTAGCCGATTTGATTCTGATATTAAGATCGCTAGAGGAAAAGGTTTAAATAAATAGGCTTTCAGTTTCGTGCATGCCGCGAATGAAATTCCTAGCTGCTTTGTCTATGAATGGTTGATTGCTTCTTGCTTTCAATAATATTTTGTGTGTTTTTATTATGGTATTGCCTGATTAGTCCTGATCAATGTTCTTGGTTTATGGGATTGCAGGGTGTATTACTATTAGATTAAATTTAGGAGCTGACATGTTGTGCTGCGGAGGCGCAGAGGAGGAACCCACCGGCCCACCTGCCAATCAATATACAACCCCACCTAAAGCAGGGCCGCCATATGGTGGTGGTAAATTTGTTTGTTCCTTTCAATGAAAATCTATTTGTTTCATGTTTCAATATATCTTTGTTTTAATAATACCTTCTGGACAACGTCCTATATTTCAATTGTAGCATATTCTACCTGTTTGTGGTTCGCTCTCTATCAGCCACACGAGTTTCATTTCCATTTGTTAAGACTGGAATCCCATGACGATCTAATGCATTGGACTTTAATCTTCTTTTTCCTTGTGGAATGTACAAATGCTTATCATGAAAATGTTGCAGTTCCAACTTGTGCTGCATATCAAGAAGGCACAAATTATGACTTCTTTTGTTCAATTTGGGAATTCAGTATATTGTTACCTTCTGATCTTAGAAAACAACGCTAAAAAGATGTTGTTTGTCTTGATTGGGACAATTTTCTTTTGTATTTATTCACTTAAGGAAGTTCTGATCGCAATATCCTTTTTCTGTGACTGTATTGAAGGTGGGGGAACAGGAGAGCCAAAAAGCAGCAATCCAGCCAAAAGTGGAGCTCCACAAAAGGTCTTGCCCATTGAAATTCCGTCCATGTCATTGGATGAGTTAAACAGATTGACTGACAATTTTGGTACAAAGTCACTTATTGGAGAAGGCTCTTATGGCCGGGTTTTCTTTGCCACTCTAAGTAATGGTGTGCCTGCTGCAATAAAAAAGTTAGATACGAACACTTCGCAAGAGCCAGATTGTGATTTTTCATCACAGGTTCTGTACATTTCCTGGGACTAAATTTGTTAAATGCGACATATATGTCAGGTGACAAAATTTTCATCCAATTTGTCATTCGCAGTTATCAGTAGTTTCAAGACTCAAGCATGAAAATTTCCTCGAGTTGATGGGGTACTGTTTGGAGGCAAACAACCGAATATTAGTATATCAGTATGCGAGTATGGGCTCTTTGCATGATGTGTTGCATGGTACGTAATCTTTTTATTATTTCCTCATATATTAGATTTGTTTAAGGAATTTGATTGAAGTTGGGTCACTATCTGATGCAGGGAGGAAAGGGGTGCAAGGGGCTGAACCTGGTCCAGTTCTCAACTGGAATCAGAGAGCTAAAATTGCCTTTGGTGCAGCCAAGGGCCTCGAGTACCTGCATGAGAAGGTCCAGCCTCCGATAGTGCATCGCGATGTTAGATCAAGCAATGTCCTATTATTTGATGACTTCCTCTCCAAAATGGCTGATTTTAACTTGTCAAATGCCTCTTCTGACACTGCAGCTCGACTGCATTCGACTAGAGTCTTGGGAACATTTGGTTACCATGCTCCAGAGTAAGCCTTTATATCTATCGAACATCTCCCAAATTTATACCGTATTTATTCTATTTGATCCAGGAAATGTTGTTGACATAGTACATAAAGAATTGTTAACTTGCCAGTTATGACAATAATAAGGTGTAATGTAACTAACCTTGGTATTGGTTGACTAAAGTAGACTGCCTATTTTTAAGATCTAATTACATAACTTGGTCCATCTTCTAAGGGCCATGTATAAAGATCGAGGTTTTCCAAATGTAGTTCTTAAATGATCAAAATTGGAGAACAGGAAATCATCTTGGATTGTACTGACTTTCCATTGATTCAGCATCAGTTTGTAAAGTTACTAATGCCAATTGTTAACATGCTATGAAAGCAACAACACTAAATCTGTACTAGCATAAGTTTCACCTTTTGTCATGTTGCCCTTAAATATTTAACTAATTTTTTCTGAATTTCAAATCATTGGTTTGCTTTTCAAGGTACGCCATGACAGGACAAATAACTCAGAAAAGTGATGTTTACAGTTTTGGCGTCGTTCTTCTGGAGCTCTTAACTGGAAGAAAGCCAGTAGACCATACAATGCCCAAAGGACAGCAGAGTCTGGTTACTTGGGTCTGTTCTTTTATCTATTTCGTTCTTAGTGTGGCATCCTCTACCTTAAGCAGTGCAACTTTATTGACTATGGTTACGAACCAATGCAGGCAACACCAAGATTGAGCGAGGACAAAGTGAAACAGTGTGTGGATCCCAAGTTAAACAATGAATACCCACCAAAGGCAGTTGCCAAGGTTTTGTCCTCTGCTAATGAACCCTTCAGTAGAGTTTGATGTGGATCTCTAGTCTAAGATGTTTTCGTTTTATTGAATCAATCAGTTGGCAGCAGTTGCAGCACTTTGTGTTCAATACGAGGCAGATTTCAGACCAAACATGACAATCGTTGTAAAGGCTCTTCAGCCACTCCTCAACGCAAAACCAGCAGGCCCAGAAGCTAATGCATGACATAGTAATTTCAACACCAACGTACAGGGTATTCGTAGGATGTGACACTATTCCATTTGTCCTTACCATTTTGTATATAAAGGAAGTGGCGTGGAGTTTTTACCCAAGAAAGTCCTTGTGTGGCAGGGCACTGACAACTATAAGGAGCTTAGAACACAATAAATATTTGAAAAGCAAAGCACTTGATTTATGAATACATACGTAATCCTTCTTGATATACAATACAATCTTATGGGCTCAAATCAATATAATTTATCTTTTACAAAAACGTGTTCATACATAAGATTTTACAAGAGAAACTCATTGGGTCATTTCGTTTGAATAAAAGCAGGGAACCTCCACTTAGCTTGTACAGGATGTATACATAATTGCTTTTATGAAAGTAAAATGACATTAAGATTCTGATTAATACTCGAATAGCACGTTACTATTAATCAAAACATGCAAACAACAGCAAATACCAAACTAATTCATATTTATCACTCAAGAAAGTTGGATAAGATAATTATTTAGTGTAAAACCCCAAACTTTCCCTTTTATTTGTTTATATATTTTACTCTGAGTCAATAGTATTTTCAGATGGATAGTGAACCCGGTAAACAATATCTTTACTTGAATAGAGATTTTGAGGATCCAATCCTGAAAAAAAAAAAGAAAATATCCAGAATAGGTATTAGAGTTATATGACATTGAAATGGATCGAAAATAAGTCCAATCAGATGAATTTCGAAAATTTTATTAGTTTAGGACAAAAATGCCCTTTTAGAAAATAATGAGTATTAATGATTTTAAACCAATTCAAAATTTTTGAGATATCTAATTACTAAGTATTGATCCTAATTAAAGTATCTTATGGTCAATTTGGTTGTGAGACGATTGTGAAATTTTTTCGAAATTTAATATGGTTTATAGGTGTAGTAATCCATGAAAGGGAGAATTGATCTTTTTACATAAATGAAGTTAATTAATAAAATTTAAATGAGTCACATTTGTTGACCAATTATAAGGCTCCATATAGTTTAATGAAGGTTACTTTTATAAACTTCCATTGCTATTCCTTGTTCTTTTTTTATATTGATTTAAAAAAATTTTGAAGAAAAGAGAAAAGACACAGCTCCAGGGGAACTTTCCAATTGGACTAAATATCAAATGGAGGGTTTTCGTGGGGTGTCGGCCAGGTCGCCTAGTCATCAAGAAAGGGAAAAGGGAAAAGTGGAGTGAGGTGACCGTACGAAGTTACATAAGGATTGTACTAGTGGCTTATCAATTGAGGTTACTAGACAAACTTATGAGGATTCAAAATGTCTTCCATGTGTCTATACTTCACAAGTATTTAGCTGATCCATCTCATCTAATCACAGAACAACCAGTGAACCTAAAAAAAGAATTGACTTTCGAGGAAGAACCATTAGAGATCCTCGATCGTAGAGAACAAGTTCTGCTAATAAGACCATTATGCTAGATCACCACGCGATAGAAGAAGCTACATGGAAGCGTGAGCGACAAATGCATACATTGTACCCTCATTTATTTCAAGCAGGTATGCTCAGTTAAATTTCGAGGACAATTGTAAAACCTCAAACTTCTATCGATTTATATATTTTAATCTGGGTGAATAGTATTTTCAAATGAATAGTGAACTCAGGTAAACAGTATTTCCACTTGAATAGGGATTTTGAGGACACAACCCTAAAAAAAAGTGAAAATATCCAAAATAGGTATTAGAGTCAAATGATATTGAAACGGATCAAAAATAAGTCCAATCGGATGAATTTTAGGAATTTTATAAGTTTAGGACAAAAACCCCTTTTTATACTACTTTAACACTTTACATATGTCATTTTCTTATTAAACATCTTAGTAACTCATCATCATCTAATTTAATGTTTCTTAAACCATATGGAGCCTTGTAATTGTCAATAAATGTGAGTTATTTAAATTTTATTAATTAACTCTATTTATGTAAAAAGACCAATTTGCCCTTTCGTGGATTATTGCAGCTATAAACTAGATTAAATCCCAAAAATATTCCATAGCCATCTCACTACCAAATTGACTATGGGATATTTTAATTAGGATGAATACTTTGTAATTAGATGCCTCCAAAATTTTGAATGAGTTTAAAATCATTAATACTCATTTCTTTCCAAAGAGGGCATTTTTGTCCTAAACTTATAAAATTTTCGAAATTCATTCGATTAGACTTGTTTTCCATCCATTTCAATGTCATTTGACTCTAATACCTATTCTGGGTATTTTCATTTTTTTAAGGGTTGGCTCCTATTGAGACCCGTTTCCGAAACCCAACTTCTTACGAATATCAGAAGACTTGAGTGTATCTTTACTACATCATACTCTTTAATACATTACATATAAAGGGGTTTTACAAAGCTATAATGGCTTTTCAAGCCACATTATAACATAAATCCGAAATCTCAAATTTCAAAAGTTACAAGAACTACCAATTCTTAAAGTGAGACTAATCCTTGTATTTTACAAAGATAACTTAAATTTCAAGATATGCGGAATTTGAAGTAACGTCCTCATACTCTTAATCACTCGACTTCTTAACTATCACCTGAAGAGGGGACAGAGAGGGGGTGAGCTTGACAACTCGTGGGTAACAGTTTATAAGAAAAAGATAAACAAAAATCATTTTCAAAACTCATTGCCATTACACATTTTCGAAACCATAGTAATTTCGCAATAAAAATCCTCAAACACTTTTTCTTAAAATTTTCAATGTATCAAACAATTCAGGAGCAGTTATAAATCGTGTATGTATCAAACTTGTCAACAGATCAAACGCATATAAGCACATCAGAAATGATTTGGGTGGATCCGTAACAGAACGTACTACACTTTTCCCATATGAGTCCTGTGTAGCCGTGAACATAACGTACTATCGCAATCTCACAAAATGGTCTTGCATAGCCGTGAACTTATGGGAGTCTGCGAGGGAGCTCCATGCCACTAGCGGGTAGGTGGGAGAGGCCTTTTAAATCAAGTGCACTCGATAGACAGAACAGACCACCACAAACCCATATAACACATATATTTCTAAATCTTGTAAGTTTGTTGCCCAAAATGACACTTATTGTAAACTTGCTTTTGCATATACTTGTTATATATCTTGAAAACCATTCTTGAAAACATGATTTCATAAACATGCATCTTTTTCAAAGATATCACTTTCATGGTCCTTTCTTTTTGAAAATCATCACTTAGATCATGTAGCAAACATATAGCAGATTTCACAAATCATTCATGAACAATAATGCAACACTTATGATGCAAATGAAATCAGAAAACTTCTTTGATTTAATAAAAATAGTAGTGGCTTATTGGTTCTATCATAAACATGTACCCACCTGAATTCTTTACTTACAGGCTTGCTCAAAATATCTCTTCTCTTTGTAAACAGCTAGAGGTCTCAAGACTCTTTCCTGTTGTATCTTTAATGTGTACTCCATGAGCTGATCTAACTGAAATAGGTCTTTTTGATCCCTTTGGTTCTTCACCAAATGAAGAGATCCTTCGCTCAAATGGAAGCTCTTCTCTTCCTCAACCTTTTTCTCTTCTTGAACAACCTTAAAATCTTCCTTATAGGCTAAGGAAATTGAAACCCTAGCTTGGTTTCTCTTCTCTTTGTATTTCTCTCTCTTTTTCATGACATTCCATTTTTCTCTTTCTTTCTCCTTTCTTTCTTATTCTCTTCTGCTTCCTTCCATTTATAGGTAAGACAACACTTCTTCTTCCAGTTATGCCCTTCTATTTTTGTCTTATGTCTTTTACACGTAAGAGTCTTGCCAAAAGTACCTTTGAATATTGACATAACACTTTATTCTAAAAGAATCTTCTCTATTGTCTTACGTTTCCAATGACACCAAAATTATTCAATTTGGATTAGTGATTCGAAAGATACACTTCAAACATTTTTGGACTGCTCTTTTCCAAATCAGCATACTATGCACAACTTCTATCGAAAATTTTAAACCTCTTAAAAACGGAAGTTAACTTCAACTT
Source organism: Erythroxylum havanense (assembly GCA_024752395.1). NCBI lineage: Eukaryota > Viridiplantae > Streptophyta > Magnoliopsida > Malpighiales > Erythroxylaceae > Erythroxylum > Erythroxylum havanense. The sequence goes on along the minus strand of JANTNU010000005.1, from coordinate 33,968,993 downwards.
CTTCATACCATTTGTAGCTCTGTGTCTCTAGTTTATTTTGAAACAATAATCATCTTATTCGAAGCTCTACTGATCCAGAAATCATCAAAATATCGAAGTATGTTTAGGAAAATATCCAATTGTTATCCTTTCTTTAGTTCACTACATCCTTTTTAAATCAACACCAAGAGCTATGACCTTCAATGGAGATGCAAATAGAAAATGTTAGGAATCCAAGAGTTCAAGAATCACTTCATTTAACTTTGAAACTTACAACTTTGAAGAAAACCTTGAGGTCAGATTTTTATCATCTAAAGGGTCAAAATGAATCAGACGATAGGATTAGACGAAGCTAAAGGAAAAAAATAGAAGAATGAAAAAAATCAGAAGAAGTGGGAAAATTGCTATAACTTTCCCTACAGATATCGAAGTTAGGTTTGCTTTATATGGTTCAAAAGAAGATTTCAAGCTCTACACTTTCATGAAGACCTTAAAAACAAATTCTATCTTTTGAAGGATTAAAAATGGAACAGAAGATATAAGATGAACAGTAACCCAAAAGATAGCAAAACACAGATGAAGCGAAATAGAAGAAGCGGAAGGCAGAAGATAACAAAACATAGAAGAAACGAAAACAGAAGAAGAGAATGACAGAAACTTAGACGGAGCAAAAGGCAGACAAAGCAAAACTTAGAAGATGCAAAAGTTAGAAGAAGCAAATCGGCAAAACAAAAAAGATAGCAAAAGACAAAAGAAGTTCATAAACAGTAACCCAGAAGGAACAAAACCCAAAAGAAGACACGTCAACAAAACACAGAAGATGATGCGTCAGCAAAACACAGAAGAAACAAAACACAGACGATAGCAAAAGGCAGAAGATACAAAAGGCAGACGATAGTAAAAGGTAGACGATAGCAAAAGGCAGACGATAGCAAAACACAGAAGAAGATCAATGATGTAATCACAAAAGACACAAAAACACAAAAGATATAACTCCTCTCTTGCACATCTCCCTCATAAGGACCCTGACTTTCAACCTAGAAGTCCAAAAATTCTATACTATACATTGCTAGAAAGCTAAAAGAAATATCTACAACTTACTAGTAGACACACTTTTTCTAATCTAGCCTAAATCAACCTAGATTAATCCAGATTTTCCCTCGAGTACAGAACATAAATTTTCTACATTCATTCATTATACTGCACCCAATTCTTAACTTCCTAACAACTTGAGATTCTTAAAGACTGAATTTAAATTCGATGTCTTCCTAAGAAATGTAGCCACAGGTTTCTGGTTTAATCCAAATAAAAAATCATCTCATTTGGACAACTAAAGAAGAAGTTGTGGCTAAAAGATTGAAACTTACTCCTTGAACAATTTTCCAAATCTAACATCCATTTTGTCTCAAAATCTTTCCTTAACACAAATCATACTAAGATGACCTTTTCTATTTCATTTACTCCTCATTCTCAACTCCATCTCAAATAAATAGCATCCAAAGAAAATATATATATATTCCATAATTAATCATGAATACTAATAGCAGAATATACACATATGTACATCTCTTCCATCTAAACAAATGCAACTTCATTTTTGGCTTTCATTCTGCTTCTAACTTTTATCTTAATTCTTCTCACTTCAAAATCTTTCATCCACCAGAAGCACCAAAGCAAAACTTGGATATATTCACATTTCTCATTCACTACTTTACTCTTGTCTATCATTTCTGATTCAAGAATCTTCATTTATTTGTTCTTTACTTATAACTATTGGCCAAAATTTCTCCTTCAAATAATTCTGACTTTTATGAATTATTCAGGGTCCAACAGGTCCTCAAAATTACTATTCAAGTAAAAATACTGTTTACCTGGATTAACTGTTCATCCTGAAATAATATTCATCCAGAGTAAAATATATAAACCGATAGAAGGCAAAATTTTGGGGTTTTACATTTAGTATTGTATTTTTAATAAAATTTTAAATTAAAATTTTTTGAAAACATTCTAAAAAATAAAAATAATTGTGTAATTATTTAATGTGATAATAACATATGAAACAAATATTTAATATCATTACTTAATTTCCTACTATTACGAAAAAAAATTAATAAATTAAATTATAAATACAATAATATGTGATGTTAAGTATTAAATATAAATTACTTAAATAATTTATTATTTATTTAGTATTGTAATATGAAAATAAATTTAAGATTATATAGACAATTATTTTATACTTTTTTTAGTAAGTTTTATATCCTTTTTATATTCAATCTAATCAGAAAATATTTTTTAAAAAATAGTATAATCTTATCATTTTAGAGATTGCATTAGAGATAGGGTTATAAATTAATTATATATTTTATTTGATTTATAATATTAGCTCTTGCTCTCAATTATAAATCAAGTTTATAATAATAAGATTCTTTTTGAATAAGTTTTTTGGTAATTCAGTAAATTTTTTATACAAATAAAAAAATGTTATGTACACAACTAGAGATTTTCGAACAAAAAATCTCTAGCCTACCAAAAGGGCTCACGTAATACAAATTCATAGGAACCGAGAGCAAGGCGTGGAAGAAATATTACCAACATCACTCCTTCACAGACTGCCTACTGAAAAGTCTAAAAAAGCTAGATCTGTTGCAAAATTACATAATTTCACCAGCAAGCATGGCAACAACACAAGATGTCCAGCAATTATATTCTAACCCCAAAAAAACCAAAACCACAATCAGCATAACTAAACATGAAGATGTAAAAAATTCCTTCTATTTTCCTTGTCCACGATCATGGTTGCCTTCTGCTCATATACCTTTCTAAACAATACCTTCGTATGAAATGGTTCTCCTCCCGGTGGTCTGCCTGTTATAGGTGTGAAGGAAGTATAAAAACTCCTCCTCTTTACCCCTAATATGTTAAGAAAAACCTGCACTTTTGTCAATAATGATAAAATAAAAAACACACACAGTTACCTTCTCTCAATGTTTAAGCGAAGATGCTTAATAACTTGTAAGATCACTCATGGGTAAAACTTCCTGTATTCAAGGCTTCATCTTTAAAGGTTGGAAGGTTTAATTCAGACTATAGATTATACACAACAACAAGCAGGATAATGCAGAAGATATGTAAGTCACAGTGGTTAGAGGGTGGAGACAGGTTAACCCATAGGAATATGAATTGGAGATCGGTGAGTTGAGGATTGCTAATGTGGAAATGGTTAAGAATGTTGAACTATATCGTTCTTGAGAAAGAACAATCAAAGAATAAATGATCAATAGTCTTGGAATCTAAAACACACAAAAAGCATCGGTTTGGGGTGTGGAGATACAGTAATTTATCACTAGTCTACAATTTGTTCAGAAAGGCCAACCATAAGATGAAAGAACATCTAGGACTATTCTCTTTGTGCCATACTAATGGATACCAAGGAACCATCTGATATGCCGGTCTCATGAGATTGTATGTTGACTTATTAGTATACTGCTTAGAAGGGCTTGCTAGCCATTCTAAACTATCCTTCCTTGAAGAATTTGGGTTATAAAGTAGAGGTTTTAGGTTGTGTATAGGGCCCACATTTGTATCTTGCCAACTCCATTCATTGTTCCAAATAACTTCCAATAATCATTCATAGGAAGATCTGACCCATTGATCAATCAAGCAGTCGAGTGAGCCAACAAGATACCTCTTGGATGCCAAGGATCCTGCCATAAAAAAGTAGAGTTACCATTCCCAATTCTAAATCCAAATTGGTTCCCAATTTGGTCTCTAACAGACAAGATCTTCTGCCAACTCCATGAACTTCCATTGCTAGGTAAAATGTTCCAAAAAAATTTCCTTCTCAATATAATTATGTGAACCCATTTAACCCAGAAGGCTTCCCTATCAGTAAAAAGAACCAAATTCTTTTCCCTATCAACACTTTATTATAACTAGGCAAATGTTTAAAACCTATATCTCCTTGTTTTTTAGATCTACAAACATCATTCCACTTGACCCTAGCTAGAGCTTTTTTCTCAACTGTCCCTGACCACAAAAAGTTCCTAAGTTTTTTGTCTATTTCCTTAATAATAGAAGAAGGAAGAATGAAGATACTAGACCAATAAACCTGAAAGGTAGACAAGACTGAAATAACTAATTGGACTCAACCAGCATAAGAAATATTTTTATGGGTCCAATTGTTAACTTTGCAATCAATTTTTTCTAACAAAGGGAACCAGATATAAGGGGAAGTCCCAAATATCGAGTGGGAAGGTGTCCTAGTTTAAGACTAGACAAGCTTTCAATTTGAGGGGCCATTTGGTTCAACTCTAGAGAGACAAAGGAATGACTCTTATTCAATTTCATGACCATACCAAATACCTGAGAAAAGGCACCTAAAAAATCTAGTAAAGTTTGGACCGAAACCAAATCTCCATAACAAAACATTAAGAGATCATTAGCAAACATGAGATGAGTGAGTTTAAGAGCTTTATATTGCCAGTAATACTTAAAGGTATTACTACTTATGATGCACGCATTTAAACTCCTAGTGATCACCTCCATACAAATAATAAAGAGAAGAGGGGAAAGGGGGTCTCCTTATCTCAAACCTGACTTCCCTGGAAAGAATTTGAGGAGAGCCATTAATAAGAATTGCATAGGCTGGAGAGGTAATATACTCCCTTATCCAATGAATGAACTTGGGAGGACAACCTATAGCTTCTAACACATTCAGGAGGAACTCCCAATGAATTGAATCATAACCTTTTTTGTAAATCCACTTTAAAAGCACATCTCTTATGATTATTGGCTAGATGGTAATGTTTGAAAATCTCTTGGGCCAACAAGATATTATCCCCTAGTCTACGGTTTTTAATGAATGTACTTTGATTAGGGCTTATACAAAAAGGGAGGATCTCTCTAATTCTATTAGCCAAGATTTTTGCTATCACCTTATAAATAAAGTTCAGTAAGAAATAGGTACGGGCGAGGGGCACATACACAGCATGCGCAGCGCCTTACGCGCTAGCCAATGTGGGCGCGTGCCCTGCACATGCGTCACGTGGCGCGCATCGGCCCGGCCATGTGAGCCCCCGCGTGAACGGCACGCACCCGCCGTTCCCACGCGGATCGATGGGAAACCGCGAGTAGCGCGAGTGTTGCACGTGCGACAAGCTTCCGTTGCTCCGTGGAGCGACGTGTCACACCGCCTGCATGCGCCACTCTATACGCGACACTCCCACGTACTGTTCACCACCGGGCGCGTGCACTTCCGACGCTGAAAGCGATTTCTGACATCCCAGGAGCCCGTTTTTTGCTCCATTTGGCCCGTTTTCAACCCGTTTTCCGTAGCTAGGCTTATGTATATTACTTTTACACAATCAATCACGCAAAAAAGCTGAAAAAAGAATCAAAAACAACGGAAAACCAAAAAGAGATAAAACCGAAAAATGTTCGTTTCCAGCAATCCAATCACGTAACCGCTCTGATACCACGTGCTAGTACGTTGAGGAGACCTTATTACGTACCCCAGAATCACGTGAAAGGATCAAAAATGAAAGTAATGCAGAATCCCTGGATTCGATTCCTTCTCGGATTCTGATGCCGATTTGGAGCTTCAAACGTCTCTGAATCTCCCAGATTCTTTATGGAAAGCGCTCACCGACTCACGAGCTAGGTCTTTCTACAGTTTTCTCAACGTTCCGAGCTTGCTTAACAGGTCAGGAACCTTGTGCTCGTTGATGTGAGCAGGAGTAAGGATCTTGAGAAGATGACGAACTTCGAGCCTATTGGAGGAGAGTTTAATAGAATTGAGCCCAAACTAATCCACTTAACTCAAATCCTTGGACCG
>JANTNU010000005.1:33926502-33938545 GCA_024752395.1 Erythroxylum havanense | reverse complement strand
AGGTACCCTCTCTTGGATTGCTCCATGCTAAACCTCTTTAGCATCTTGTCTATGTACGTTGATTGTGAAAGACCAAGTAACCTTTTTGATCTATCTCTATAGATCCTTATCCCAAGGATATAAGTTGCTTCACCAAGGTCTTTCATGACAAATTGTTTGGACAACCAAATCTTCACTGATTATAGCATAGAGACATCGTTTCCTACGTAGTTAATATAATTATATGGCTGCACCATGATAATTTCAGTAAAGCACAACAAGGAGTCTTTAATTCTTTATCTTTATATTGTATCTTTTTCGGGTAAATGACAAAAATTATTTTTATAGTTTAATTTATTTTTAAGTGAAAAAAGTATTTATAACATCAAAAACTGTAAAAAGGAAATTTATATTAGAAATCTTTCTGATTATATTAATGAAAATTGTGACTGCTGCTCAGATTATGTTAAAAATAATAATATAATATATTGATTAAAATAATTTTAAAGAATAAAAAATTTTCTCCAAATAATTTTTAAAAATCATTGTATTTGTGTAATTACACACATTAATTGAAGAGTGTTGTTGTGGAAACGATAATATGAAAACATTGAATATGCACAAATTTTATTACGGCCTCTCTAATTTCAGTTTGGTTATATTTTTTCAAAAGGTTCAGAGTTTAATTTTCAGTGCTATAGCTTATAGTCTTGCAGTTAGAATTCCCAACATTTTTCTTAATTTTAATACAAATGGGGACTTTTAGGTAAATACACGCACTAGGAGTAGAGTAGCGCATATCTAAACTGAACAAAATAGTGAAATCATAGAGCACCGACAAAATAGTAAACACATATACGGAGCTCATAGTTGGTCCAGCCAAGTCCAAGCAGGTTATGTAGGGTTCTCTATCATTTATTTTGGTTTGACATCTTTGGGACAGACTCCGTACTGGTTATGAAATGAATATTTGTCCACTTCAATAATACTTTTTGCGACAAGACTTGAAGACTTTTCTATGTCAGTGTAGTTGGAAATTATATGGCTGCCTTTCAACAAAGTTTTAAAAAATATATGAAATCTAATTCCAAATAAATTAAAAGGTTCCCATAACCTGTTAACAACTACTACTCCATTCTATTCGATGGTAGGTAAAAGAGTATTCAATTAGGTTAAGGTAGCTAACTCTAATCTTGATCCATCCATGTGAGGGCATTTATTGCATTTAAAAAATATTAGTATTCAATGTTAACCACTCCGTATTTAGGAGTTTATTGTGTTAGAATATTTGATTTAGATATTTAGGGAAAATATTCCATGTCATGTTTGTAAACTTTTGTTTTTCCTCCGTACACTTTGCTTTGTTAAAGCTTGAGAACTTCTTTAAATCATAGGAGTCTTCTTAACACCTTAATCAATAATAAATTTAAATTAGTAACTCTCATGTACAAGGAGTATTAATCAACAACATGGAATAAAAATAAGTCCCTTTCTTAACTACTTGAAAGCGAGTATCAATTAGTTAAGTAAGTGCCAGTCAAAATGCTGAAGGTGATGTTGATTCAAACTTTATTGTATAAGAAAATGGGACTACACGCCATTTTAATTTATTGCTCTAATCAAAATTTACATATGTTAAGATGAGTAATTCCATGGAGCTTCGTAACAAATTGCGTAAGATTTTGTCGTACCTAATAAGGTTCCTTTTTAAAAGTTTAATTAAACTAGAGGATAATCCATCCCTAAGGATAAAAACACTGATAAACATAAAAACAATAATGATTCCCAAAATCTTTCATGATTGATTCAGCCAACGTTAAATTAAATAATACAAGACATAAGCATCCAAAAGCAAATGCTTCCTTTCAAATTCTTATCGTTTTTCTTTCTTACATATAACTTCTCTTTTAATTCTTAATGGATAGTAACTTTTCGAATGTCTGCTAGTTTGGTTTTCTAAAAACACAATTGCAGTTTGACACAATATCATGCAATTATAGGGGAAACAAGACGTTAGATCATCAAATATCGGATACTTCTCAATGACCTTCATGATGCGGCTTAGGAGGAATGTTACTTGAATTACATGCATGAGAGAAGCATATGAAAATATTAAGGTAAACATAAGCGAGTGAGATCGGACTTAGTACAAATTTTGATAGAGTCTCAGATATTTTAAAAATTGACTCGACCCAATTAAGGACTTGATGAATTAAGGACTTAGCCTATGCTCGGATGAATAGATCACGACTAACGAACTTATTGTGAAACGCGTTGGATAAGTCAATGTACTATATGGGCATCGACAATATCATACTACATCATCAACACATAGAGATTATAGAAAGATTTTGGATAATGTGGCGATAACTAGGAGTTAAAGTTGCAGGGACTCAATATCTGAAGATAATGGAGATCTTTGTAAATAAAGATGCTTATTTGAATGTAAACTTCATCTTTTTGTTATCTTGTAGATTTTTCTTATAGGTTAGAGTCCGAATGGAGATGTCATCTAATTAATCTACGTGATGTAATCTGATAAAGATAAACTTGATCTTAGACAGTTCAATTTAAGTGGTTCTGAATATAAATTGATTTCTAAGTTAAAGTGCCTATATATAGCTTATTCGAATTTTGCTCTCCTCATTTAATCTAAGAGAGTATTCCTTATATTTTTTAAGGGAAAATAATAAAAAATGTTAATTTTACTACATCTCTCTTATTTCCTAATTTTATTTATTTTCTTATTGCTTGCTTAAGTATACTTAAATAAAGCTGTCGTGTAAAGAATATTAACGATCAACTTTGGTGAAAGTTTAAATCTCAAGTTGACCTTTGTACAAATGTACCACAAGATAAGACATTATTACTTCCGGCTTCTTCCTTTAATAACGAAACAACAGCATTTATCCTTTGAAAAATAGAAGTAAATTGGATATTTCAATCAAATTTGACATTTGGCATTTGCCGGAAAACCTTGAAGAGCATCAAAAAGGCATAGGCATAAACGACAGCGATATGGACATGGAACAGTTGGCGGTGGCCATAATGCTATTGCTGGTAGTTGTAAAGCATAGAATGAATTGGCCATTTTCTATTTGTCTCTCATGGGACCGACCCGAATGACAAAGCCGGAGCATCCCATCCACACACCGTCAAAGTTTTTTAAGAAAACAGTGGTGTTGGGTCCCGCGTGATTCAGGACCGTGCATCGCAGACCGGATTTCGTAATATTTTGCCACCGCAAGAAACTTTGTGTACGGTCGTACAAAATGGGACACGCTTCTCTTCTTGTTGATGGGTCCCACACGGAAAAGACCTTTATAGCGAAATGCCAGTGGTTGGACGTTGATGTGGAGTTGGACAATCAAGGGGTACGCTGGATGAGTTCGATTGAACTTTCTATTATTAGTACTAGCTCAATCATTCTTCGCTTTTCTATATTCATTACAATTAAATTGGGTGATCTCCGAATTATCTCGTTATTATTAATTAATGCAATATGCATATAATATGTAATTATTACTTTTTTACTACATAATAATTTTGTAATATATGTACATTATTTATTTTAAATTAGAAAATAAATTAATATATAAAATTTTTTAATTTTTATAATATGAAATAATTTTATATTTTTAGTAGTTTAATTTTATAATAAATGTGAAATAGAATAACTATATATTGAATAATTTAATTTTATAAACATTTTATCTTATTATTTCATCCTAAATATGAAAAGAGATTAATTCTGTATTAAATAAAAGATTTTGTAGGGAAAGTTAAAATTGTTAAATGTAATTAATTTTTAGAATTTTATATATTGTGAACAAACTATTAATTTTTTTTGACAATTCTCAAGTAAAAATTCCTAATGTTTTTTTTACATATTTGATAAATTGTAATTGTGCGAGATTAAAAAGACAACATTATAGTACATTACTGAGTTCACAATCAAATAACTTGCCTTATATTATCCACAAAAATAAATTCATCATAGGATAGGACAGGCTAAATGATTAATAATAAAAAATATATAAAGCTCTTAAATCAGTAGAATTTCAATAGCAGTGGCAACTTCTGCTATTATACACAAAACGAGGTCGCTTTATCTTATATTTCATAAACTAGACGTCTCTCTCTCTTGACGCCAATCGTCGCCAGTCCAATTTAGAAAAGGAAAGAAAGAAGAAGAAAGTAGAAACTCTCCATAACTTACTTTCTCACACTAGAGCGTATTACCGGCGACATTTCACTTTTGGCCATCTAACACCATACAGTACAAGCGCACTATAGATTTTGTTCCTCTTTATATCTATTATAACTTCCGTTTTCAACACTCTGCAAGTGAAAGTGCTGAGAGAGAAACAGACATAAGCTTTCAGCCTTCCATGGCTGATGCAGCCACCAAGCACTTCTCCACTAATGGAAGAGCCTTCCTTCCAGACCTCAAGACCTTTCCTTCTCTTCTTAAAACAAGAAGATCACTGGCTTTTGTATATGGGTTCATGTTCGCTTTTGTTGTTTTCACTGCTTTCTTAACTTTTAACTCTTCCTTGAACTGGTCTTCTCCTTTGTTCGTCAATATCTTTAGCATTACTAATTCTTCCTCCTCCACCACCGCCACCACCTCTGATTCTTATGGATCTCATTTTTCACCCGTTTTCTCTTACTTCTTTCCTAATAACAACATCGCTACCTCATCTTCACTGCAATCCCATGCCTTATCTTCTGAAAACAGCACCCACAGATCTAATAACACCACATCTGAGCCTGTTCTTACACGTAAAGCTGTACCCAGTGTAAAAAATAAAACAAAGAGTGCAGAGAATTTTGCTGAATCTGCAGTTTTGCACAAAAATAGCACTAGAAGTTCTCCAAATGTGAATAAAGGACTAGCCAACAGTAATAGCCAAACACAAACAAAGCAGAGTTCTGAGAAAGGCGAAAGTTTGAAGCTGAATCAGACTGCAACTAGAGCGCCGAGGGTTTCGGTAGCAGTAAACCAAAGCGTGAATTCACCTGCAAAGTCTGGTCCTTTGGGAAAAGACAATTTAGGGAAGGTAGATAAAGGGGTGGCACAGGAGAGATTGAAAGAAAATTACATAGCTTCGTTTTCGAAGAAACAGAGTAATGAGACTAAGCAAACCAATGGGGTAAGCTCGCAGGTGCCAGAGAATCGGAAAATAGGGACTTGGATGCAGAATTTAGCGAACTGTAATTTGTTTGATGGAGAATGGGTGATGGATGATTCTTATCCACTTTACAAACCGGGGTCTTGTTCATTGATTGATGAGCAATTCAATTGTATTCGGAACGGTAGGCCCGATAAAGACTACCAGAAATATAAGTGGAAGCCCTACGGTTGCAATCTGCCAAGGTATAAGTTGAAGTTGTCCCTCTTGATTGTCTTGGTTTTCCTTTTTTCTTTTTCTTTTTTAATTTTATAAGCGGTACTAACAATTGTAGTTGATGTACTCCTAAAGTTCTAGCTTTGATCTACTTCAGTCAGATTGACATTTTGCTATTTTCAAAATTGGTTTTGGCACTGAATTTTGTTTGTTGGAAGTTTGATGCTATATATTTCGGACTGTTGCTCGTGATACTTGCATAGCTTGTTCTTGCAAGTTTAGTTGATTTACTTCTTACTTCCCATAAAGTCTCAAGAATTTCATTCTCATTTGCTGAGCCTAGCTTCAATTAATTGATTTGTGTAGGTTGAATGCTGTTCGTATGTTGGACTTGTTAAAAGGAAAGCGTCTGGTTTTTGTGGGTGATTCCTTGAACAGAAATATGTGGGAATCTTTGGTCTGCATTCTGAAAGGCGCGGTTAAGGATCAGAAGAAGGTTTATGAAGCCAACGGGAGGAATTACTTTCGAGGGGAAGCTTCTTATTCTTTCGTATTCAAAGTAAGCTGTTTAACTTTGATGTAGATATTCCCTATATTTGATCCTGTTTCGTGTGAAATGAGCTAATTTAGTGAATTTCATCTTGTGGGTGATGTGTAGGATTATGACTTCACTATAGAATTTTTTGTATCTCCTTTCTTAGTTCAAGAATGGGAGATGCTGGATAAGAATGGAACGAAGAAGGAGACACTTCGGCTTGATTTAGTAGGAAGGTTTTCTGAACAGTATAGAAATGCAGATATCATTATCTTTAACACAGGGCATTGGTGGACTCATGACAAAACTTCCTTAGGGTGAGTTCTTAGTTTGAAGTTTGAAAATTCTTGTTGAGGCTGTAGTTCTATAATTGTGATCTAAATCTAAGCAGTTAATCCTTATTTTCAGGAAAGATTACTACCAAGAAGGGAGTCATGTGTATAAAGAGTTGAATGTTCTGGAGGCATTTAGAAAAGCTTTGACTACATGGGGCAGATGGATAGATGCCAATATAAATCCAATGAAGTCTCTGGTCTTCTTTAGAGGATATTCGGAGTCCCATTTCAGGTATGATTTAAAGATAGTGGGTTGGTGATAGCTTCTCCTTTATAATGGCATTGGTTTTCTAAGAATGCAATTTCTACAAAAGCTGTTTTCTTGCCCAAATATCTAAATATTAGTTTCTTTATGTGGATACGGAGGAACCATTTCTTGTTTTTCCTCTGTGCTTAATCCATATTTTAGCATCGTTAGATGTTTTGTTTAAGTAACTCAAAAGATGTGTTGCGTTGTCTTGGTGTAGCGGAGGACAATGGAACTCCGGCGGGGCATGTGATAGCGAGGTTAGGCCTATCAAGAATGTGACATACCTAAGGGAATATGAACCCAAGATGAAAGTGCTGGAGAAAGTATTGAGAGGGATGAAAACTCATGTCACTTACTTAAATGTAACACGAATGACAGATTACAGGAAGGATGGGCATCCTTCCATTTACAGGAAACAGAGCTTATCGAAGGAGGAACGGAGATCACCTCTGCTCTACCAAGACTGCAGTCATTGGTGTCTTCCTGGCGTGCCAGACACATGGAATGAGATTCTGTATACTCAACTCTTGATAAATGAAAATCGAAAGAGACATAGGTAGATGGACATTATGCGCCAGAAACATCTGTTTTCTTTTTTCTTTTTCTTCATAAACAAGCAAGAGTAGTTTCCATGCTAGATGCCATAGCATTTGTGTATAGTGATGAAAGAGCAGAAACAAGAAAAAAGAATAAGCATCCACAACATCTATCCGTTACATTCTTTTCTGTTCAACCTCAAATTTAGTGTTTTTGAGGGTAGTAAATCTTGATTTAATTATTTAGCTTGAATAAAAGTGTTGGATGTTAATGTATAATATCTACAAAGAGATGGATGAGTAATTGATTGGTTATTCGTACAATAGCTCAAGTTAAATTTGAACCAAAAATATCGCATTGCTATGTAAACAAACTACTTTAAGCTCACAAGCAAATCATGGGTACACAATGCATACAACTTCATTGATTCCCAAAAATCAAGCCAGATAGTAATGAAAGATTAACGAGAAGGTGGAGTTAAAGGTGATTATAGTGCGTAGGGGAAGTTTTAATTGGTCCTAGGCCGGAGGTTGGAACTGAAAGTGCCAAACATCTTAGGGCGATGTTCTGGCAGATTTAGTCCACCTTCTTAATATGTACTGATGCGGAATCTGTAAGATTTGTTTTGCTTCCAGCACCTTTAGGGCGTGGGCGCATAAAATGCCAACAGATTCAAATTTTTTGCAGCTACATCCTATGCTACAATCATTCCCGTCATTGAGCACCACACAAAATATGATATCCTTTCCGATCTCTATGACCTTGAACACATGCACATTGCCATTGCTTAAAAATTCTTCTATTTCCAAGACCCAGAATTTACGCAACTCCTCCTGAAAGATTTTCAAGACTGCATCGGTGTATTCACCGGCTGCTTGTTTCTCAATTGAACTGTTCTCTAGCATCATCCAAGGTATGACCTCCTTGCAACGACAATCTTCCAATAATTCCTCCAGTCGAAGCAGCTTTGATGCATCTAGATATTGTTGAACAAGTGTTGACAAACTAGCAGCCTCAGTTGTAAAATCTTGGAAAGCATAATCGTACTCAATGTCAGCTGTGAAGGAATTTTTACTGAATAAAGGACACCACTTTTCCCTAGACGCATGCAGATTGACCACCCATGGATTTTGACCTAGGTGCTCAAGTAAGAACTTCCAACTTACCTTGAATTCTTCCTCTGTTTCACATTTAAAGATGGATTGATACAAGAGACTTCTGAAAACAGCCTCCTCACACGTTGTGTCTAGATGCTTTGATGCGTTCGTCATGATACACCATAAACCAAGTTTCTGCTGTGTTTTTGGCATCACAGATTTTATTGCATCACCCATTTCCAGGCTATCATCGGTGAAAATAGTTTTAGGTTGTTGTCTCCCCATTGCTTCAACAAATGTCTCAAACAACCAAATATATGTCTCCATGCTTTCATCCAGCAGAAAAGCAAAGCCATACACTATAAGCTGCCGATGATGATTGATTCCTAGAAATGCTGCACAAATCATGTCATATTTTTCAGCTTTCAATGTTGTGTCTAGAATAACAACATCACCAAAGATTTTGTAGTCTTTCTTCGACTGACCATCCCTCCAGAAGATGTTAGTCACGCGACACTTGGAATCAAGTTGGAATGTGTTGAAGAATAATGGATCTTCCACCTGCAACTGTCTCAGATAATTTATCAAACTTTGAGCATCTTCGGGACGTAGGTTAGTTTCTTCCTTCTTTTGCACATAGGATAGGATACCCATCTTGTAAATTTCTACAGATTTTGTTGCCTTACCATCTTTTTTGTAGGCATTCACCTCCAGTGATTTGGATGATGTTATTGTACTCCTTGGAACACTAAGCGGGTGGTTATGCCTTTCTACAAATTGGGAAATCACCCATTTTCCATCTTCTACTGTAAGCTGGATCCTGGCCTCGCAACCAGTTCTTGTTTCTCTTCTTTTGTACTTTGTTTTCTTGCCGTATTGCTTTTCTGATCGAAACCCTTGTCTTGAACAAAAGAAGAATCGCTTTCTGATTGCTCCACTGGCTAATCTCTGGACTTTTGCTTTCCTTACTTGAAAACCAATTCCTCTAGAATAGTTTTCATAGAACTCGTAAGCCTCTTCCTGAGAAGAGAATGCCATTCCAACTTTTGGCACAGGTACAAAAAGCTCTTGCGAAATTTCTTCTGCAATAAAAGTACCCTTTGTCTGGATTTCATTTTCATTTTGGGGTACTGAACTTCCATGAACCAAATCATTATCTAACGACAGATTGTGATTCTCAACAGCATCCACCCCCTGTTTCAACAAGGGCTAATGAACATAATTCATGTATTCATGAAAGGTATCAAAGCACCACAACTTGACAGAAAATAGAAAACTAGAGTTGCAGAGTTCAATGAACTGCCAACATGCGTTAACTTGTCATCTACCATTGGATAATCTAACATCAAGTAGAAAGAGCAATTCCGCATCAATTGAAATGAATGCATCTTTGACGCAATTTCTTTAACCACAAGTTTTTAAAAGGCATCTGGGCTTTCAGAAGAGTTTGTAAGGAGCGATAATAATATTGTACTCTGGTTGGGTATGGTGGGATCTCAAGAAACATAATTTCACTTATTTTCCATTAATTGCTTACTCTTTGCAGAATCTTCATTGCAAAGCTTTTGCTCACCGGAAAGGTAGCTTTATCTTATGGGCTTTTTTCAAGGCTATAATAACTCGAGTATTCACAGAAAGATTTCTAAAGGTCTGATTCAATTTTCCCGGCGGTCAACTGTAGATACTATAGTTTAGTGGAAGACTAAGTTAGTAATGAAAATTTCAGCAAGTAACCACAAAAGCGGAAAAGGAAATTCTGAAATCTACGATGCTTGGTTTTCTATTCTCAGGTACTAGGTGATAATTATATCTCATAATGACAATTCAGTTGAGAAGTTGTAGTGTTGAAAGGATCCTAGATGTGCAAGACAAAAGCTAGTGATAACGGGAAACTGACCTGTTGAAGTTTTAAGTCGTCTTTCTGTGTGTCTTCATCTGTTTTACCAGAACTACTTGAAGAACCGGAAGACGAAGACAGACTTAAGTCTCTGGATATAGAAGAGAGAGCCTCTGAAATATCACTTGCGCTATTTACGGTGCTGCTACTGCCTACATCCGTGCCCTTTCTTTTTTTATCCTTCTTCTGCGACTCTTTATACACATGGCCCCATTCCTGGTACAGTCTGGAGGTCTGCTCAGTGGGGGCATCGTTTGGATTGGAGACAAGAATGTTGTACCAGTAATCAACATTGGAACCGCCACTTGAGGACTCATCTCCTGCCAGAGAAGTGGATGATTCGGCCATCAGCTTGGATACTCGATGAAGAAGAGGCCAGTAAGGCAATGGTCGTTGATGGTAGAATTATTACAATCTCTGCTGCTATGTACATATAAATAATATAATGTGGCAAAGGCCATATACGGTGATCCTGAAGAATCAACAGAGCGGTGGACTTTATTTAAATGGGGACAGTCCTGGAAACGAAAGGATCACCCAACTCAAAGGCACAAAGATAGATAGTCCTGTTTTTTCTTGGGAAAAAAAGATAGATAGTCCTGTATCACCCAACTCAAAGGCACAAAGATAGATAGTCGTGTTTTTCTTGGGAAAAAAAGATAGATAGTCCTGTATCCTTTTTCTATATATATTGTCTTTTGACGAAGCAACCTCCAACTTTCAGCAACATTTTTTAATGAATCTGTCATCTTCACCTGAATTGAAAAATTAGTCACGGAGCTGAGATATATAAAAATGGGCTAATATATTTAAATAGGCTGCTAGACTTTAACCAGAGAGACTTGTACATGACTCGGTTGTAATATACATTTGCCCGTATGCATGGAAAATGGAAGACCAGAAACGAGAAAAGCAAAGTTCCGAATTCCGTTCTGTTCCGGCCGGTGCCGGTACCGGCCGGAGAACGAAATTCGGATCTTTAATGATATTATATTGGTACTTCCCAAAATTTTTATAACAAACTATTTATTCTAAAATAAAGTAGTTGACAAATTAATAAGTGAAAATTAAAATTTTGAGCTCGGACGATTTGGAGTGAATGTTTAAGAGGTTATGTTCAAAAGAACTGTAAGTTTTAACGCAAAATCTTAAAGAATTAACTCGGCTCTAATTTCAGAATTTTCTCTTATCATTTACAAGTAATCATACTTTAAATATTTTTTCGATTGTAGTAGTCATGTATGTGTTTTACTTACACTCAAGATACTTTTTGTACGCCGGCCACGTGGTTTTGATTGAAAAAAATAAATCTTCAGGATTGCAATGAATGTGAAAAGAAACAGAGGTATGGGCAAGACCATTTAGGACCGTATAAACTGGAAGGAACCAATAAGATTCTCAAAATTCTGATAAGTTGAGGGACAGAAAAATATTGAACGCCAGATGATACTACTTGGGGTTTTTAAGAGCCAAAAACAAAAAGCTTTTGAAACTAGAGAAAAATAAGGGAGAAATCTGATATGTATAAATTGAAATAATGTTGGTTATATATATAGCCTTACAAACTTGGGAACAAACCACGATTTTTAACATACTCTAATATCACCAACGGACAGAAATAGATAAACATAAGTCCCTTAATATCAAGGATTTTATTCAACAGAGCAATTAACATAACAAACTTAAAACAAATAATGTAACAATTCCTCCCTTAAATTGAATACTCTAAGTACTTAGTTTACATCTGACTTTGGACAAACTCCCAAAAATGCTCACATCCTCAAGAAAGCATCTAGGTTTAGTGGCTTAGTCATCAAGTCAGCCAATTGAAGAGCAATGCACCAACTCCACTGTGCCATTCTTTGTGAGTTCTCGAAGGAAATGAAAACGTAAATTTATATGCTTGCTTCGACTGTACTGTAGGAAAATCCCGGGAGGTACATCACATGTACACGCAGCGGAAAACAAAAATTTTTTGTTCCCGGGACTTTCCCGATCCCCAGGATCCAGGTATCCGATGAAGACATCAACCTAAATAGCCAAAAGAGACTATCTCTAAAGG
>JANTNU010000005.1:33897481-33917500 GCA_024752395.1 Erythroxylum havanense | reverse complement strand
TGTACGCCATGTGCGTAATGCATGATTTGAGTAAACCATCGATGATGGTTTCTCACTGAGTTCGCAAACTCACCCAAAATTGTAACCTATTTTTCAGGACTGTTAGAGTAGACTCCTAGCTCCGAAGACATTCTTTCCTGTCGTGCGAGCTGCTGGCAAGAGACGCGATGGCACACAGGTCGGTCAGCTGGGTTAGCTTTTGTGGATGACTTAGGACAGATGCTTGTATCAGTTTCCTTTTTGGTTTTGTTAGGAGACTGATAGACTTGTCTATTCTGACATTTGGATGACTATACCAGATGATTATTATTTTGGATGTTAATTTACTGATTTCTGATATATTGTGATTTAATTATTGAGATGCCATATGGATTATTAGCGAAATTTTCTGGTAGTGAACTTTCATCGTGAGATACGCGTCGGAGCGACCTTCGGGTTTTCCGATGTGTACCCTAGTGGAAACTCAAGCATAGGAGGTAGAGTATGCTACTGAGGATGTATGTATTTTGTTTGATGTAAAGTATACAACTACGTGAGTGGATTTTTGGTAGCACTATTGCTAATATGAGGATAACTTAGATCCACATGATATTCTATGCAAGTATGCATAGGAGATATAAATTAGGTTTTGATGAATGTGTTACCCATAAAAGAAGTTAAATTTGCAAATAAATTTGAAATGTGTGGAGAAATTAGTATGAATGAGCAGATAGTAGAATAATTTAATGTGAAATCAGAGGAAATCGAATGAATTAAGAAACTGAGAATAACAAGAGATAACATTTCCTCATTGAGGAATTAGTTACTTAGGAATTACGAGAACTAATCAGGGGGCACATGGAGTTTGATAACAATTGTTTAAGTTAACAATTGCCCCAACAGTACTATAGTATTGAAGACAGAGTGATCTAAGCAAAATTTGATGATATATTAAAGGTATTCCAAAAGTAGAGAAAGATAGTTTGAATACTTGAAGGAAAACGTGTAAATCGTGTAAGTAATGAAAGTAAAGAGAATTTTGAGGAATTATAACACCAATATTAATTATATCATCTGGATTTGGAGATTTTATAGTATACATAATTATGAGAAGTGCTATTGATGAAAGATGCCTTAGATTTGTAAAGTGATATATGTGAGTATGTTAAAAAATATTGATATGATATGATATTGGTGTTATCAACACAGGAAGTGAAAAATTGTGAATAATTTGAAATATACTGAGAAAACAGTTAAGATAGTGTGATATCGAAATAAGTGATGTAAGGATTGATTGAATCTATTAACTAGGGTGATTTTAAAGAAATGATTTGAGTGATGAAGTTTAATAGAAAACAGAGGAGCATAAGAGGAAGCATACCCTTGCCCCTAGATCAATTAGGTAAGAATTTCGAGCACAAAATTTTTTTAAAAGGGGGAGAAATGTTAGCCCCCAAAATTTTTTTCTTTATGAATAAGCATGATTTAACTAATTTTGAGATTTTGATAGATTAATCATTTTGTAATCATTTAATTATGTCAAGGTTAGTAGGATTTATTGAATGGGTAAATGAATTAAAGTGTAAAGGTTATAAGAATGTTCAAGGGTGTTTTTGGCAAGACACTTAAGGTTAAAAGAACATAAGTCTATAAGGAAGGATAAAATGGACCTTTTGGAATCATTAAAGGCAAAAAAGGAAGAAGAAATTGTGGTCTTGCATTTTAAGAAGAAAGAAGAACGAAATTGAAGAGAGAAAGTGAGAGAGTGTTATGAAGAAGAGAGAGAAATACGAAGAGAAGAAGAGAAGGAGAGAAAGAAGAGAAAGCAAGCTAGAGTTTCAATTTTCTTAGCCTTCAAGAGAGATTTTGAGGTTGTTCAAGAAGGGAAAAAAAGTAGAGGAAGAGGAGAGCTTTCATTTGAGCTAAAGATGTCTTCATTTGGTGAAGAGTTAAGATAAGATCATTTTAAATCTTTTGAATTTTTGGAAGGATTTTAGTTCATGGAGTTTAGAAAATACATGGGTTTAAGAATTCTAGGATCATTATAGTGAATATGACATATGGGTTCTCCAATTTGAATTTCCTATTGAATAAGAATTTTTTCTTTCATGAAGGAAATCAAGAGAGGCAAGAGAAGCAAGAGTAGAGGTATTTTGGAGCAAGTCTTTAACCAAGGAATTCAAGGTGGGTTACATGTTTATAATAGAATTATGAGCCACTAATGCTTTTCCAAATCAAGAAAATAAACAATAACATGTTTATTGTTATATGAATGTAACAATTATGCTCATAATTGAATTCAAAGTTTGTACTTTAATATGATATTCAACAAATCGCCTTATTTTCTTTTACATATATTGTGTAAAATATAAGACTGAAATTGAAATTCTTATATTTCTACAAAACTCAATAAACAAATAATTTCAGGTAGAAATATGGGACCAATGAGACAATGTGATTTTATGTGGCCCAAGCTCAGAGGCATGTTCAGAGTGACTTACTGTAAGGGTGGCCCATCACAGTCTCCAGCTGCAACTGAATCACCACCTCCACCTCTAGGGCCAACACTTGCAAATGAAGCATCAGCTCCAACTACTGATGCTTCACAATTGACCACTCATACATCATCCACTACCCCTATAGTAGATGAAGGAGACAACCGCCAACCTAGATCTAAGGGACCTTGTAGAAGAAAGTTTATTAAAATTGTCAATAAGTTGTAAGTGAAATCGCATGAAACACTATATATGTTTATAATTAAGTTATAGGTTTAAATTTTTGCAAATGGCATAAAATTATTTGTTCTTATATTAGGTCTGGACCATGTTCTAGACATATGACATCTACATTTAGGGAGAGGATTGATTCTGAGGGTTATGTATGGAAGAAAATCTTTGAGGCCACAAAGGAATTTTACTTTTAGGAGTTTGAGGTACAATATACAAATAATATTTTTTTCATTTATTTGTATACATTAATAACATAAATATGAATCGATTATAAGTTATAGGCTTTATTCCTTGTAATTTCATAAACATTTTTACTAAAATTCTGATATCAACGAGGTCATACATAGTGTATGGGAGTCCCGAGCTCGTACACATTATCGCGACTTTATTGATGCGATACCCAAGGCTAGTGTACTATCGCCTTATATTTTTGAGAGCATATGGAGTTGTTGGCAGGAGTATTGGACATCACCTGAGGCAATGTTCATCTCAGGGCGTAACTTGACTAACAAACGTGGAGGCCCAGGGGAAACAATCTTCCCGCTCATACGGGAGGATCAATTACTCACAACGAACATGTAGAGAGACTTGTAAGTATCTAAATATTACACTTATATTCTCATTTTTACTTTGTTATATTTCAATTTAAATTGATCTGTGAATGTTGTGATGAAAATATGTGTAGTATGGATAATGATCATGGTATAAATGTCTGTTGCCATATATGGTTGTGTTGAGTTATTTTCTTTGTTTAATATGAGGTAATATCATAAAAATAGAGGAGACTCTACCGGAATTTTTATAAATTCTACTTTAACTTAAAACATTTTATTATTATGCAGGAAAAGTCTATCGGCATAAAGCCTACACACTATCAGTTGTTTTTGTATACTCATACTAAGAAGTATGACGGTGTGACATTCGTTAACAACCGATGTTGAGAACTGAATATATGTCAAATTTATACTTTAATATTCATTCTTAATAATTATCACTTGCGTACTATTATAAGCATTACCTTGTAATATAATCAAATAGAAGCAACAATTTAGCGACAATCTCAGAGAGAACAAAATGTTGATGAGAGTCAGGCATATTTTGATGCAGTGGGTGATAGGGACAGTCGTGGAAGGATCCTCAGACTAGGGTCATTTGCAAACACATATTATTCGCACTCATCTACGTCCAGTACAATAGCATCAACTACACAACCGATAATGGAATGTATCAATCATCTTGAGAGCACAGTACAGATATTGACAAGTCAGTTGCAACAGTATATGGAGTGCATGACTAAGATTCAAAATGATGTGCAGCAGTTGAAGGGGAGGGGTGGAGACTCGGACCATCCGAGCTCACCAAGATAATAGGATTGTTGTAGTCATTTGACATGAATTTATGTACAATTTAATGTTTTTATTATGAATGAAGACAATTTTAACTATATATGATCAATTAAATTTCTGTTTAAACAAATTAATTATATAAACAAATGAACAAAATAATGCACAGATAATTAATAGTTGTTAATAAAATTTAATGTTGGGATTTTAAAAAAGATTATTTAATATCTTAATGGTAAAATCGAGATTTTAAAAAAGATGATTTAATAACTCGTTGTTTATGAATCTTATATTCCGTTAGTAATGTTGACCGTTATTTACCGACGGATTTTTAAATTCCGTCGATAAACTGAGTTATATTTATCGATAGTTGCTTATAAACCGTCGGAAAATATTCACATTTTTATCGACGATTCACCGATGAATTGACATAACCGTCTGTATATATACTGACGGTAACAAATGTTTATCTGTAAGTAAATTTACCGACAGTCAATTTAACGGCTAAATTAACGACGCATTTAGCTGTTAAATATCGTCGCTAAATTTAATTACCGACGGTTTGTTTACGCTTTCTATCGGTAAATTCCGTCAGTATGGCTCCTTTTTCTTGTAGTGATTTTAAATTTGGAATATCAGTGCAATATTTTTTGTTTGCATTATTGGAATGAAAAATTATATAGGTTAATAAGATGCGTATCTGATCGTTTGAATCAATAATAAGATTACACTGAGCAGTAGTAGCACCAATTACTTATAAATCCTACGATAAAAACTCCTCCAAGGATTTGTTTCTGTTATTGGTGGTTAACAATAAGGATTCTGAGCAATGAATTCAGGGATATTATACGCTTCAACTAATTTATCTCAACAGGCAAACCTGTCAGGAATTCCACGTATAATATTAGAGAAAAGCACGACAAGGATAGACTACTTAAACACCTAATACCACGATAAGTTAAGCTACAATTAGTCATCTCCTAGTACTAGTATGAGTGTAGAAATACTCCAACATGGAGTTGAAAACAAAGGTTAAGACAAACATATTTAAGTTTAAGAAGGTTAATACTAGGAAATTTATTACAATCTCAAAATTAAGACACCAAACCTATGGTAAAGAAAGCGTAATGGATTCTATAAATCTTTGTATGATGCTTCCTCGAGACTGACGTGCGAGACACCGTAACCAATTGAGTGCCGCAAGCGAGTGAGTGATACACCACGAGTGAGACACTTTGAGCATGAGCCCGACAAGAGCAAGTCGAAAGTGAGGTGGAAGGTGTTGCCAGGACCTCCACGGGTATTTGTTCTCTGCATCCACCATCACGCGGCTTAAAATAGGCCCTTTCCCGCCCTCTCCCAATTCAGGCAAGCTACAGCTGAGAATTTGGTAACTTTCCTTATCTGGTAAGTTACTTGACAGGTTCCAAGTGAGATTCCTCTCCCAAAGGGATGGATAAGCTACTTTTCCCAACTCTACAAGAGTTTAGACAACGAACACCGGCTGGGGGTGCGGGTACTTCTAGAAATTCTTGGAGCAATGTGGTTTCTCCATATTATGCACAAGATAAGCCTAAGCATTTCACTTCTACTACAGTATATAGCGTAGTATCTTCCGTCGATCTACTACAGGAAGGGGTCAAGTTATGGAGCAACACACTTGTTGGCTTCTTCCACAGTAAGAGACCTGCTTACCCTTTCATGTAAAATTGTGCATTAACCAAGTAGGGAAGCAAGGGACTGAACAAAATTTTCCTCATAAAAGATGGTACGTTCCTTTTTAAATTCTCAAATTGTGATAACATTGACAAAATCAAGGAAGTTGTTCCTTGGCATGTTGGTGGGTAGCCAATGTTCATCCAACAATGGGTATCAAGTCTGGAATTTGACAAAATTCCATCGCAATCTGGATTAACTTCCAAAATAGATCTTTGGAATGTTGGACTTTAGATGGGCTGAGTTTCTTAGCAAGAACAATTGGTAAACCTGTGACACTCGATTCGGCAACCTTTAAGCTTGAAAAGATCAATCATGCTCGTATTTGTGTAGAGGTTGATCCTAAGAAGCCACCGGCAGATGTTCTATCTGTTATGAAACTTAAAACTTAGCTAATGAAATTGTAAAGACCGAAGCTTAAGTGACAAGTGGAAACTAGTGTTGGGGAAGCAAGAATAGAGGCCCATTAGGATTTTATTCTCCTCTAGGAGTTACACTGAGCTTGCGGAAATTGATGACAATCCTTCTACCAATGTACCAGAAGCCCAGATCCAGAACCTACCTGCTGCAGAAGTTAGCTTGAACACCCAACAAATTACCCCTGCTATAGTTGATCCTATTAATATTGAATCATATAAGAAGGGATAACTACTGAATCACCTATGGAGAAATGGATGAGGAACATACCACACAAACTGAACAGAGATTGGAGCTGAATGTTGAGGTCACTCATGTTTCTACCGGGAAATATAGTAGGAAAAGAAGGAAGCCCAAAGGGGGCTGGTGACACCAACTCCTTGACTATGCTTTTTTGGAACTTCAGAGGCTTTAAAGAGGCTTATAAGGGCCAAGCAATTAGGGACTTATTGCAGGAAAAGAAAAAAAAAACCGAGTTCTGATGGGTTTTGTTGGAAAATTCCTTAGGATTGCAGATTCTTGATTTTAGGAATCAGTTTAGAGATATTGATTTGATTGCTATCAAATAAATTAGATTTTATTTTATGCTGATTTAGATTAGATGTTATCTGTTTTTGAATTTGAATTAGAGAAAAGCTTTATAAATAGACAAGTTTCTATTCAATAAATGTAATGAGTGTTCTACCACAAAATCTTTTCTTCTCCTCTTTTATTCACTTATTATGCTTCAGCTCTATAAAAACAACAGGTTTGCTTGAAACTATAATTAAAGTCCATAAGCTCAATGATGTCATGAAAGTTTTATGGAAACACTGGAACTTTGTTTAACCACGATTCTCACTTCAATGGCAGAATCATTTTTGCTTATAACGCTCTTAAAATCCATGCTTCTGTTATCAGCTCATCTGATCAGTATATCCACCTCAGTTGCTAGCTAAATGAGACAGGTGCTGAAATTGCTATCGCTACTATATATGCATCTAATTTAGAATTCCAGACAATCAAACTCTGGGCAACAATCCTTGGTTATTAGCTGGGGATCTAAATTTCATTCTACATCCATCTGAAGCTTAGGGGGATAGAGTTTCTCCAACGCCGGAAAGGAACTGGGAAATGCTATCTCCAAGCTTGAGTAAAAAATTTGACATCAATTCAAAATTTATATACTTGCGGCAATAAGCAAGTAGGGAATTACGTTATTAGAAAAAAAAAATATAGACAGGGTTCTCGTCAATCATCTTTGGTTGAACAATTTTCCAGAATCTTATGAACATTTTGCCCCTTGCTTGGATTACTCCAGTATAGAGGTGTTAAATTTCAATTCTCTAAACCCTATAAAATCTCCATTTTGATTCTTCAAATTCCTCACTTCTAAGGATGGTTTTATGGATCTTGTTTAAAAAGTCTGTAGCTCTAGAATTACAAGCTGCAAAGCATACCAATTAATGAAGAAACTTCATCTTTTTTTAGGTAAGCTCAAATGTCTTCTCACTTCTAATTACTCTAATACCTCTGTTAAGCTATTGGAGGCCAAAATGGAGTTGAGGAGTGCTCGGGAAAGATCTTATCTTAACCCTGATAATGATAAATTGAGGAATGTTGAGAAGTGTAAGCTTGAGAAGTATACTGAAGCACTTAGAGATCACAATACCTTGTTGATGCAAAAAGCAAGAACAGTGCGGCTCAAAGCAGGGTATTTTTCCACAATTCAGTCTTGGCAAGGATTCCATGATCCGTCCATCCTGGCAGATACAAATATGTGAACATGATTATAGATAGAGATATCTGAAGAGAATGATCTTCAATTACTTTAAAAATCTGCCAAGAGTTCCAAACTCTTAGGATCTTTCCATCCTGGCAGAACTTGAAAGCATCATAGGCCCCTATAGTACTCTTCCTCAGGAGGTTGTAAACAAGATGTTGCTTCCTGTTTTTTCTCTGGAAATCAAGTCCATTTTATTCAGCCTTAATCCCTTAAAGGCCCCAGGTCCATATGGGGTTAATGTTCTTTTTTTTTCAGAAAACTTGGCTTACAGCTGGCAGTCGTGCAGGAATTTCTTAACTCTGAAAAAATATTGAAGGAATTGAATTTCACTCGTATTTTCTTACTTCCTAAACACCTCAATGCCAATTTTCTCAATGATTATCGACCTATTTCATTTTGCAACATCATCTACAAAGTCTTATCCAAATTACTATAACAAACTTAAAGAAACCTTGGTTCACTTCATCCATTGTTCTTAAGGAGCCGTCATTCCAGGTTGAACCATTTCCAAGAACTGACGAAAGAGTTACTTCAGGCAGAAACATCAAAAGTTGTGTTATAAAGATTGATTCTTCTGAAGTTTTTGACATAATACATTGGGGTTTCATTCGAACTTGTTTAGAGTGGTTTAGCTTCCCCTACTTATTTATCGAATGGATTCATACATGCATTTCCATTCCATCCTTCTCCATACTAATGAATGGTTCCCCCATAAAATTTCACGGACACAATTGAATTAAGCGGGGAGATCCCATTTCTCCCTACCTGTTTGCCATAGTTATGGAGGTTCTAAATAGAATCATCTCCCACAACATTTCCAAGAATCCAAATTTCTTTTTTCATCATAAATGCAGAGAATTATCACTTACTCAACTATGTTTTGCAAATGATCTATTACTTTATGGGGCACATCAGGAATCCATATCAACCATGCATCACTCCCTCTTGATTTTTGGTAGGCTCTTTGGATTGGACATCAATTTTAGTAAGAGCAACATATAATTTTCTTCTAATACCTATAGTAAGTCTCCAACCTATTTTTTGTCAGAGGATACATAGTTTACCTTTCATCTATCTGGGGATTCTTATTTTTTCCAATAGGCTGAAATATCAAAACTATTTAAAGAGCCTTGAGAATACCGACGGTTAGTTTGCATGAAGGAATGAGATAAATATAGAGAAGAATGGGAATGGATATTATCATTATAATTATGATGGTTGGTTAAGAACAAGAAATTATTATTATTACCATTATCATTGATAGTAGTTAGTTCATAATTAATTAAAATATTAATAATAATTAATTAATTACATTATAATTAATTAATTATATTTTAATTAATATTTTAATTATTTTTAATTAGTTATATTTTAGTTAATTAATTAATTACAATATTTTAATTAATTAATTAATTACAATATTTTAATTAATGAATGAATTATATTTTAATTAATTATATTGAAATTAATTAATTGATTATATTATTTTAATTAATTGTATTTTAATTAATTAATTAATTAAAGTATTGTAATTAATTAATTAATTATATTTTAATTAATTATATTAAAATTAATTAATTGATTATATGATTTTAATTAATTCTATTTTAATTAATTACAATATTTTAATTAATGTCCTGTAACCTACATTATTAGGTAGACGCTCATATAAGGTCCTGTAACCAAATGATCTTGTTCGTTAATTTGAAACTTGTGTCCATCATAGTCACTGGTTTTACATCTAAATCTCAATTTGTGATTCAATTATGAATGACTAAAGTCATTTAAAATTATTAACAATTAAAAATATGTTAAATATAAGTTGAATCAACGAAACTAATTTTGCACAAGATGATAACAATTTATTACGAGCATTTTGTTTTCTCTAGTATATTTTTCTTAAAATTTGTGTTTTAGTAATTGAAGAGATTTAACCTAAGTTTTCATTACATTGAGAGGTCCATCTAGTCGTTTATTCTATGAACATTTTTTGCTTTCCTTATTCAAAATAATTGTAGCTTGCTCCCTCTTTCAAGACCTTGTCCTTTATGCTCTCTCTAGAATCCAACCTCAACCATTGAATATTGTCATTGTTTCAACAAATTACCTAGAAAATGTCACCTTATACTACAAAATTTTGAGATTTTGGTGATATTCAATCCTACTATATAAAATAAAGAATTTTTCATTCTCCTTGGAGATCAATCATATGCATCTCTTTTCTTGAGAAAATCTCCCTTTAAGCTCAAATCCTCTTTTTTCCTCTAAATAACCAGAAATCTTTATCTTTATGATTATTTTCCCTTAACATTTATTTTTCTCCTTGTCTGTTCTTCCAAAGATCAAATAACAAAGGTATGACTCTCTCTCTTTTATCATATTTATATTGTTTTTTTGGCCTTATCATTCTTTTATGACTTTTTGTTTATTTCTTTATTTGGTTCAAGGATCATTAGAGTTAAAGTCTTGAAGAAACTCATAAAATAAACACAACACAATCACACAAACTTCCATTTTTTCGGGTAAAATCTCTTCACATTTAGTCTTTTATGTTTGTTTCATTTGTTTATTTTTGATGTTTGAGTTATGAAGTATAAGTGATTAGGTTTACATATTTTGCTTATTGATAATGTTCACATATTTAATATTATGATAAATTTGAACTTTCCTTTTGTTTGCATATTGAGTTTAGAATGATATTCTAAAGTCAAATTTGGTAAATTAATGTTAGCAATATTGAAAGTTTTTTCCTAAATTATGTTCTTTGATTTTAAGTTTCTTGTAATGATTAATTCATTTTTTCTGAAGTATATTTTCTTGAGGAGTTTGATTATTAGAATGCATGTTAAAGATTGATATTTAACATGCATTCTAATAATTGAAATTGAATATGTAAATTTAATTTTGATATACTAATAACTTAATTATTTTGTCATAATTTGCTAGGTTAAAAAAAATTCTCAAACTCAAGTTTTATGGAACTTGAATACTCTAAGCTAACCTAAATCTATAATAGTTTGTCATGTCTAATTCTAATAAGCGATAATTAGCATACATAGCATATTGGGATGCTTGTAAAGCATATAAAAATAATTCTTGAGCTCCCTGATGCAAGTATTGCCTCTCCTAACCAACTAATCCATTTCTAATGTCAGCTAGTCTTCCACAATATTATGATTACAGATCTATGCATAGGGCAACTTAAAGAAGTTTCTTTGCTATAAATGTTATGAGATTAAGACGTGTTATATTCTCTTTATAAGTATGAAATTCAAGATCCATTTTTTGTTAAGAATATTATTGATTATATTATAAGTCCAAATTTTCACCTAAATTGAGATGGCCATAACACCTCATTAATCAAACAAAAAACCAATTACCCAAGAGAACATATATCAAACTCCACTGACATATTTTAATAAGTTTAATGAAAAAAATACTTATGGTTCGGTTGTAAAATATTAAAGCAGATTTTCCTTTTTGGGTTCAAAATTAAAGTTTAATTCACTTTATGAAAATGTAAAAAAAAAATATAACTCAACAAATGACTCAGAGAAATATAAAACGACTGACAGTCAAAAGATCAAAAGGCCAGCTCTTATCCAATTTCTATTTTCTGAGAAAGGGTCAGCCCTTATGTGCAGGATCTCACAAGCTGTGGCACCCAAATATAAATTGAAAATGTGCTTACAAGTCCATTCTCAGAACCTCCTACCTTGTCAGGGCCTGCTTATCCAATTCTAGATAGACAAGCCCGTTATTAATTTGTAGAGAAAATCTAAGTTAAATTCTCTCTCTTTATCCACAATATGCATTATCCTATAAATTGATATAGTTGCAGGTCATTAACTTGTTCTGGCTAGATAATGAACATCCTTTTTCCCAAACTTGCAATTTAAAAAGAACATTCTACTTGCTCACAGTATGTGTTGCTGTCTTCATTGGTCATACTGCCCAATTGGAGGGACCAACCAAGTAATTTTTTCTGGGAAGGGAGGAGACCAGATGAGAAACATATACATATCTACTCGTCATATATAGGGAAGCTTGGTCCCCCTTAAAATGAATATATATCAATCCATATATATAGGGAAGCTTGGTCCCCCTTTATATACGTATGTATATATGTACGTACCATTGATAGACATGTTTCTTGTTATTTGTGATTCATCTGGTCCTCTTTCAACAACCTCTCGTTTCTTACTTGGGATTGAGCTACAACAACCATCTGCTACTGTTAGCAATGATTGAAGCCAAGCCAGTCACGAGCAATAGCAAGAAGGGCCCTCGCCTAGGGTTCGTATTCACAAGGGACCTACTAATATCAAGTTATTTTACAATATAAGAGCTTCACTTGAGTTAAGAATTAAATATAAAAAGAGTTGTCCTTTTTTAAGAAATTAAAGGAATTTATTTAAAGAGTAAATATCAATTTTAATTTGCTTAAAAAAAAGGTAGTTTGGTATGTCAACATTTTGAAATGAAAAAAAAAACATAGTTTGGTATGTCAAAAATTTCTTACAGGAAGGAAAAAAGGCAATGGAAGCAAACATTTTGAAATGAAATTGCTCTACCCAAGATTTATGTTTTTATAATTAAAATTAAATAACAGAAGATCTTAAATTCAAAGAATTTTGCATTAATGGCCTTGTCTCCATCAACACCATTTTCATCTAAGTAAGAAACACATCTTATTCGTTCTCTCAATTCTCCTTTTTATTTTTTGCTTTGAATTTTCTATTTTTTTAGTAGCTTTTTTGTGAGACTAGGTAAAACTTGGAATTTGATTATAAGTATGATAGCATTTTCAATATAGGTAAAATTTTCTATGTTTGAGTTGAAACTCATATTATATTTTTGGTATAATTTATGTCTCATTCATTTCCTATTTCAATTGTCGTTTATCTAGATAAATTGAAATACGTCAGTTTGATTATAGATGATATTTGTCTATTGCAATTTTAGGTATAATTTTAATTCGAATTGAAGTTCATTAGGATAATTTATCTCTCTTTCATTTTGCAAATATCATACTTGATAGTATTTTGTCTCTTATTTCCTTCTTCAATTGCAATTTATCTCTCATTCAATTATTAACTCGTGATTAACATTTTCTTATTTATAGATTCAACTAATTTTGTATGTATAAATTTAATTTTGTAGATTATTGATGAAATGTGATTTCAATATATCTATAATGTGAATATTGCTACTAATTCCTATTCTCTTAGTGACAAGTGGATTACTATTAGTTTTAGAATTACTTGAAAAATTGAAAATAAGTTTTGAGCATGATAGTTTCAATTATAAAAGTTTGGCTCTCTTTTTGTTTGTTTGTTACATATTATATAATTTTATTGGTATATCTTTGTAATAAATGGTCGAGTTTTTGTTGTTCTATTGCGCCCACCTGCTTCTTCTAGTTTTGTACATGTGCTTTTCTTATCTTTTCATTTAATTGTGGTATAATTATTTTACATGATGTTGCCTAAAAAGTATAAAATCTTTAAAAGAGTTATCAATAAATTTGATAGAAAACTTGTCTAGTAAGAATCTTGAAGAATTAGTAAAGGTAGTTTTGAATAACTTAATAAAAATTTTAAGTGATGAAATTAATATTCGTAAGAATGTTAGTAATGTCAGTAATCATGATCATATATCAAATGCATTAAACTTACAAAAGTTAAGAATAAGCATCATATATCAAATGCATTAAGCATTAAATTTACAAAATTCAAGAATAAGCATCATATATCAAATGCATTAAATTTACAAAATTTAAGAATAAGCAACCAATTTTTCGATTGAATATTTATGATCCTCTTGACAATAAAATACAGAACATTTTAATTAAAAAAAAGAATTTGTAGGGGAATTGAATCTTACGTATATTTAGACACTAGATATTCACTGAGATCCATCTTTCTATTTGTCACGGGCCTATAAAGCATTAGGACTACCTCATTGAAGAAAAGAAAGCTAAATCGTTTAGTGAGCGTCCAAGAGCATGCATGCACGTCAGACCCTACCTAGAATATAATGCCAGTTCTTTTCTTAATTGTTTCTCGTTAGATTCTACTTCCCCTCCAACAAATTAAGGAGATTAATTAGTCAATGGCCGCACTGCTAAATAATACGTCACAAATTGGAGAATTAAGTTTTTTTTTTTACAGCAGCCGTGGGACTAACCTAGACCAGAATCTTTCAACAAATTGGTGATGAGTATGCAATTTTTCCTTTACTGGCACCTCAAAAATCGGTTCTTGAACAATCATTTATTAGCAGATTTCGAGCTCTATCCAAAAAAATCAACCTAAGACCATTCTACGCTGAACTAAGCAAGTTTCTGGCCATCACATGATTGGCTCTTGGTCATGCGCTTCTATATATTGAGTTTTCTACTTCCCTTTTGCCTGGCAAACAAAGATATTAGTCAATTTACAGGACCGTGGTTGAGGAACAACAATATATATGTTTTGAATCACCTACTGTCCTTGTTAAGCAAGCGATATTAAGAAAAGGAAGGAATTGAAACTAATAAATACCAATCAAACGAAAGGATTAAGGAATGCTAAAGGAACAAATAGAGGTAGCAAATAAACCTCAAAACTATATTCCAATATGAGACTCGATTAAAGACATACACTAATAGTAATTAAAAAAGTTTTAGCTACCGACGACAATCGAGGCTATCTAACAAATTTTCATCTCCCTCGTCATTCAACAAAATCCCACCAATCATTCTTTGAAACTCGACCTTCTCCATTCTACTTCAGGCCAAAATCAAAGACCAAAAAAGAATGAGTAATAAAAATGAACATCATCCCCTTCCAACACGTATTTACAAATGGCTTAAGGGATGCTTTCCTTTTCCTTCTTTAGTTTCTCATCATATAGTAAACTTTCTTTCTTTTCTCCATTTTCCTTTCAGTAAGTCATGGCGATGATTGGTGAGCCTGGCCTCTGGAGGCATGGACTTGGGCATTAGGTAATGGATACACCCTAGGCTTAGCCAGTGTCAATGCTGTGGAGCTAATATTGGCAGTCGGAGCGGCAGTGACTGCGATACCTGTGGTGGTGGTGATGCCGGAGGAGGAAGCGGTGGTGGTGGTGGTGGTGACCACGCGCTCACAGGATGGGCACATAGTGAGAGTGGTGGCAGGAAGCTGCATGTAGAAAGGTTGGGAAGCTTTTAAAGCTCTTAATTCTTGCAGTTCTTTTTGCAATCTCCTGTTCTCTTCTGTCAGTGTCTCACAGCATCTCTTTAAATACTCAAAATCTACTTCCGTCTGCTTCAACTTTGTCCTGTATATTCATTCCAAGCAAGACAAAAGATGTATACAGCGATTAGAAACAAGAATCATCAACACCATAATAAAATCAATCTTTTGAAGATAATGAAAAACTGATTAAAGAATGATGTAAACCTTGCTCTTCTATTTTGAAACCATACTTCCACTTGACGAGGTCGAAGATTTAACTGCTTTGCTAAAGCAAGCTTCTGTTTCTGCACATTTTCCACAAACGTTGGGTTATTACAGTGCTAATCAACTGTATGATTTACTTACCCTCTTCTTGGTTCTTCATGTGGAATTAATAAAAAAAGTTGCAAACTTTAGAGTAAGTTTTGACTTACGGGATTGAGAGTGTTGTGTTCTTTGAAACTCTCTTCCAGAAAAGCTGACTGTTCCTTTGTGAGTCTGAGTTTCTTCCGGGTTAATCCGTTCTCTTCATCATCACTCGCTCTCGAACATGCTCTTTCAGTGTCAGTAAGTTCCAAATCTCTCTTATGGTTCCGACCACCTCCGCTACTTCTGATTCCAAAATCCATCTGAAACGACGACGCTGCGCTGTTCGGTGAGGATATAGCTGCCGTTTCTTCTGCTTCTTCGGCCGAAAATCGATTCACATCGAATCCCCTACTCGCCCCATCTGCTGAGCCTGGGTCAGAAACCACTGTCGCATGCCACGCCGAAGAAAATAAAAATAATTAAGCAAAGCCCAGATGCTAAAATCAATAACAAACAAAATGAACGGGTACTCTAGAGTCGTTACCCTCAGAAAAGTCGATTACGCAGCAAGCAAAGCAAGAAAAGAAAATGGAGCTGAAGACTCACAGTTATCAGTAAGCCACGGGAAATGAATCTGTGATGGAGGCTGTCTACGAGGAACAGGGGAGAAAGGTAAAAGATCGAGCTGAACAGGTGAATCCGCCGAGAACTTCGTCTCATTTCTTATACTTCCGAGGCTATCCACCTTCTCCTGCGACGACCCTGAGCCAAAACCAGACCCTGAGCCCATACAGAACCCTAGATCCATACTGGACAGCTTTGGGGTTTTGTCAAGAAACTTGAAGGGTTTAGTGGTATCACCCAAGCTCAAAGCAAGCTCCATGGCTGTGGTGGTGGAGGCAGTAGACAAGAAGTAGAACAAAAACAAAAGCAAAGAAAGTAACTTTGAAAGGTGATTTTTTGGTGGTTGGTCGTCGATACAAGAGAGAAGGAGAGACAACAAATCCTGGGAGACTTTATAAAAAGGTAAAACCCTATCCAATAGTCTCCTTTTTTATTTTTTAATTTGTTTCTCTTCCTTGTGCAAGCAAAGATTGACCGACAAATCTGTGGTTGACAATCACACGTGAATTGATATAAATATACAACGGTCCAAGCACGAGATAGACATCATGTCAGTCTGTGTACTCTACTCGATGCATTTTCTGTTTATATTTTATGTTCAAGAATACAAAATAAAACATCATCTGTTATGTTCTGTTCTGGTGTGTCTATGACTATGAGTATTCATTCAATGATTAGAAAGTGTACAAATTCTTTCTCATTCTCTATTTGGTTGGTGAGGAATTTCAGTCTCCAATTCTAGCCGTATGTATTTGACATATACATTTATATTTAGGGTATGATGTGAATAATCAAGATTTTGCTTAGTATTATGACCTCCCAAACTATATATATTACGTCTGAAGGTTGAATTATTGTGTTTGCACCAAACCATGGCGATCATCTAACCAAATCCGAAGGCTTGTTGACTATTGTTGCTTTTAAGTAACTGATTATGTTATTATCAACATCATCATTGGTATCATACTATGATTAGTGTGTTGTTACCGAACACAATTATTTTGAGTTAAACTAAGCACTGTTGTTTTGTTGTTTGTTTGTTTGTTTGTAAATGATAATCCATCAGATCAGAGTCCAAACTATTTTATTATTATTATTATTATTATTACATGTCCAGTGGAACGAAATGATTGTTTTAGACCGCGTTGATCTCACCAACTAGAAGGGAAGGGTGCTTGTTTACCGGAATTTTATCCACGCGTCAATTGGCGATAGGAGGAGAGCCCACCAATTAGAAGGAAGCGTGATGCATCAACAGAGAAAAACATCGGGCTGAACTTGTTTTGCTTAACAAAATTATTGTTGACTGGGGCAGACAAAGAGGCCAATCTTTTACTTCTCCAAGAAAGGGTTTTTTAAGGGACAGTCTTCTTTTGTGTCTTTTAAGTTTTAAGCCCCCCCTCCCCTCCCCTCGACCCTCTCTGTTTCTAATAAATTTCTTGAAAGTTGAAACTAATCATGAAAAGGGTAAATCATGGATAGGTATCCAATGACTCCCTATCGCCAGGCCTAGGCCTATTGCAATGAGAGGTAAAAAAAAGAAAAGAAAATTGAAGTTAAAACAATATTAGAAAAATACTGGGAAGAGTGGTCCTATGCCATGCGCGTGGAAGCTAGGACTTTTCCTTTTTCTTTTTCTTTAAAAAACGCATGTATAGAGGATGTCAGATATGTCATGCTTTTGGGATCCTTGCAATAATTGAAGTCATGCAGGCTTTAATTATCAGTTGGATACGATTTAACCATTGGATATTGCTCTTTTGCTTATTCAAGATATTTATATAAAGTAATCTTTGAATTTAGTTAAGAGTTAATTCCAGTGATGTTATTTAAAATTGTTAATCTCTGCGGTTTAAAAGAATCATTTTCCCAATAATTAAGTATCCGTTTTATCCAATAAAATTCATAAATAATATAAACTTTCTTATAGTTATGACTTAACAATTTTGTTTTCATTCAATTTATTGTACTAAATATGGTAGGACTCCCTCAGAATACTTTCTCTAAGGGTCTTCTGAAAATGCTGGAAATCATCATCGATGCATTGATTATATTATTATTATTAGAGTGAAGTCGACTTGAATTCTTCTTTCTCAAACAATTAGTATTTACTTGAAAGGGATCAAGTTATCCATGGCTTTACGTCCTATCATCTCATGATTTTCTGAGATAAGAAACTTCCAGACAAAGAAACACACGTCCATGGATTTTATGCTGTTCCACCATTTTCATGTACGCGTTATCTGACTTGTACAAAGAACGCTGTACACTATAATATTTATATCTACGGTATTCTTTAGATTCTTTCCGACTATACTTTTTTTTTAACATTAAATATTTTAACACCAAATGTTTATAATGTAAATGCTCATATACATGCATACATTTTATTTTTGAGAATCTTAATATATACTTGCAAAATGTTCATATATATACACTCACTGTTTGCTTCTGTTGATAATATTTTAGATTAACTTTTGCAAATCATCTTGATTAGTAACATTATTGTTACTTATTTGCCTAATTTACCTTGATTTATTTTCATTATTTTTATTTCTTTATTTGAATATAGGTTCTTGTCTATAAATAGAAATTTATCGTTGACTATTGAAAATAATACCAATTTCCTCTTTTTCACTTTCTTCAACTTAGTATCAAAGTTTCTTCTTTTTTTTTGTCTCTTTGAATTCATTATTGTTGGAGTTTTATTTGTCAAATTCTTCTTCGTCCATTACTCTTCACATTGTCTGCCACATTTATTTCCTCCATTGAAATCTATAAGCAACATTTTTTTGTCGTTACAATCTAGGCATCAGACCGTCTGTGCCACTAAGCCTGTACCTATTCTGTTTCACAACAAAAACGTTGACGTTTTTGTTTAAACCAATGTTTCGTCTCAGCTTCATGCTCACCTAAGTCGAGCCAACATCCTCTCCTTCTTTTGTTTTTGCTTCCCGCTTTACGTCTTCGATCTCGTAATTGTCGTCGGCTCCAATTGGGGGCACTGTTTTTGTCTGTTGTTTCTCATCGGTCTCGTAATTGTCGTCGATGCGTCATACGATGACGACACTCCCAAGTTACCTCGGTGCGATCACGAGTACAACTTGGTAATCTTTTTATTTTTGACCATTTTTTCGTTCTTGAAATTGCACTCCTTTTTGTTGGGTGATTGGAAATTTGTGATTTTTGGGTGCAATTTGAAATGGGTTGCTATCAAGTGATTGACTTTATACGTGTGTCTTCGATGGGATGTGTTATAGATGATGGATTTATGATTTTTTCTCTTATCTTGTTTGTTGGTTGATGATTTCAAACATAGGTTATGGCGTTGAAGGCGACACTATCACTAATGTGACTGCAAGATGCGGGGCCATGTATTATCATATTTTGTTTTGTACAGGTTTCCCATGTATGCGAAGTTTGCATTTCTTGTATGGCTCCAACTTCCAACTGTTGAGCTAAATGCTTAGCATGCTGAGTTGTTTCTCTGACTGAGCATTCTTACTCTATCCCTCTTTAGTTCCATTTTCTTTCTATTGTTTTTGGTTTCATTTATTTCAAGCTTGTGTGCTGGTCCATGGAGCTTCATAAGTTTTATCGTGTATCCACCTACTTATTAAAAACATCTTGATATTTGTTTCTTTTGATTTTGTTGGATGCATGTTCATCTATTTTATTGCAGAATTATAGAAGTCAATGCGTGATGAGAATCTTGTGATGTGTCGTTAGGCCAATTCAACATAATTAATCGTTATTAGTATCTTGCCTTCTGATTACCTCCTGTGTTGAAGCTTGAAATCTCAATCTTGATATTGGTATGTTATAGTTTGTCGTTGGTGAATGCTGTCGCCTGCAACTAAATATAAAAAGAAACCAACTTCCTGCAACACAAATTAATGTAGTAGTGGAAAGTCGGGATCGTTCCCACGAGGAAT
>JANTNU010000005.1:33868142-33878216 GCA_024752395.1 Erythroxylum havanense | reverse complement strand
TTTGGATGGCAAGGGATGGCTTCCAAAGCCATTAATTGCCATTCCATCCTGTTTCAAAATAGACTCCCAAACAATGGCTTGATTCATTTGAGTCATTCCATTCCATTCCATTCCATCCCTCCACTCACATCCAAACATACTTACCAAACTAGAAAAACCTTTTGGGATATAATTAATGTCACCATATTTAGTAATAATTAAAATTTATTTAAATTTTAAAATCAAATATCAAGTAATTCTCCGACCCTCCTTTGCCTACTTAGAATTAGCAATAACTAAGCTAATTCATGGAAAGAGAAAACATAATACAACGGTGTGACAAAAGGAGATTTGCGTTAGTAATTGTTCATTGAACATCGTGTCAAATCATGTATATGTTAGTTTAATTTCTTTTTACTTCAGACATTCCACTACAAGAAAAATGTAAATTAGCGACGGAAACTTAGCAACGGAAAAATTTCCGTAGGCAATTAGCGACAGAAATATGCTTTCCATCGCTAAAATTGAGTGATTTAGCGACGGTACTAATATTCATCACTAAATTTGGAGAAATTTTGTTATGGCAAAATTAGCGACGGAATAATATAGCCGTTGGTAATTTATTACCGACGGAAAATATACCGTTAGAAATTAGCGACGGAAAGCATATTTCTATCGTTAAAATTGAGTAATTTAGCAACGGTACTAATACTCGTTGATAAATTTGGAGAAAATTCGTGGCGGAAAAATTAGCGACGGAATTTAGCGACGGTATACATTCCGTCGCTAAAAATAGAGGAAATTTTTTGCGGAATAAAAAATTTTGAGTTTACATACGGAAAATTCGGTAGGTAAATTCCGTTGGTAAATTAATTTAGCGACGGAAATTTTCTTTCCGTCGGTAAAAAGGCTTCCATCGCTAATTTCGTCGGTAAATTCTTTTTAAATATAAACTCACCCAACATCTTCCTCCAACTTCTGTCTTTTTTCCTTTCTTCTTCTTCCTTCTTCCTACATCTTCTCTTCGGTTTTCTTGGAGCCCATTTCTCTGTTGTGGACTCCTTTTCTACTCGACGATGTTGTCTTCTTCAGCTATTGTTATCGTGTCCTTCGGTAGAGATATTTTTGCAACTACTGTCATGTGTTTTTTCACATATTAGATGAAAGTTAATTTGGGCATTTATTATTTTCGTTTATTTGTGTATTTTATTATTAGAAAACAACTTTAAGGTATAAATGTTAGTGATAAAAGGGACAAGACGTGATTTTAGTTATAATGTTAAGATAAATTTCTGATGCATATAAGATGTTTGGTTAAATGTTTGTTGTTTAAAAAAATGATTTCAGTTCTTTATTTTCAGTTTTGTTTTAGTATGAATTTTAATATTTTAATTCTTTTACTTGAAATAATGAAGTTCTCTCTATGGTGGCTTCCAGAGAAACTAAACACTTTGCAGGTAAATTTTAAAAAATAGTTTTCAGCAAATTTACCGACAGAAAAAAAATTTCATTGGTAAATATATTGGATTTTACCAACGGAAAAAATTTCATCGCTAATTACCGACGGAATTACAAAATCCGTTGGTAATTTTCTGACAGAACAAAATAACCGTTGGTAAATTTACCGATGGAAAATTTTACCGTCGGTAAATTTATCAACGGAAAATATCTGTCGTTAAATTTAGTAACGGCCATATCTCTGACGCTATTTTTCGTGAATAAATTTCGTCGTTAAATAAACTTACCGACGAAATATGTATAAATTCCGTCGCTAAACTTTATTTTTTTTGTAGTGTTCGGCTTAATAACACATTCCCTCCCTTCTTTGTAATACGGCTCCTTTTCGGATTAGTACATCATATGCACATATTTATATAAATGTAACTAGTTATTCATTCGTTGTGTTAATATATATACATAAATCTTTTGTAATTAAGAGAAGCGGAACTCAAAGATGTTTGTAGCACTATTATTCCTCCACAAAAATTTCTTTTTCTTTTGGTTGCTTAGCATGTAAAAGGTACAAATATATAGCATGTAATATGTATCAATAAAATAATGCCAACTTAGGGCAGCTAACTCATATGTTTAGTAGAAAATGTCGAACTCGAATAAACTTACGCATAGCTGAATTTGAAGGGTGTAGGTAACACATATGGTTGCAACTTTATTGTGCATAGTATTGCACTTCTTCTTTTTGTTTTTTCATGAGATCACACTTTTGATTATGCCACTATGAGTTCATCACGTTATCATTGTCCACCATTAATGGAAGTCAAGCCTTAAGTTATTATTTCATATTCTGTTCAACTGTGAACTAAAGCCTGTCAACCTTAGCTACAGTTTTCACATAATGTCCAGCATGTAGCTTCCTGCTGAACAAAACGAAAAAGAGACGTAGTTTAGAAAACTAAGGCAGGCGGTCAATTTTCGTACAAATTAAATAGTGACTTCTATAGGCTTACTACCACCTTTGTCAGCCTTTTAATGTGTGGGGTTGTCTTCATATGCTCCTTTTCATGCAGGCCAGAATCGACTACCGAATTTTCAACGATGATACATGTATTTGGAGAGACTTTTCATTTCTAAAGGCTATCGATATCTCACATTTCGTGTGGCATTTGACTGAGAGTTGTAAATCACTAACAAGGAGATGGTCTAAGGGGCTGAAAGAACAAGTAATAATGGGAATCAAATAGATAGTGATTACAACGTTAAATACTATAGCTCATTGGAAATTATTAACTTAATATAGCACAATGATTCCTTGCTATGTATTGCTCATTATAACAAGGAGTCATAAGAGCCATGTCCTCCTAAAATGATTGCCACCAAAGGAATTTGTTTCGATTGAGTCAATCGCAGATGCCTGGCTGTAAATTAGCAGAGAAGCCATCGATCCTGACAGGTAAAAATTAAAAGGTATCCAGCAATTATTATGAAGTAACTTAGATTAGGCTAAAAAGACAGATTAACGGGTAAGAAAAAAGGGTGTTTTATTTTTGTATGATTGAGAAGAAAAAAGACATCCGCGGAAATGGAAGGATCTTTGTTCCCCTTCATAGACATAATGATTAGGACTTTGTCGTGCTTTATTTCATTATCATAATCATCAACGTTATCATCATCATCATGTCGTGGCCCTTTTTACTCATCCTGGATGCTGCGTTGTGCCTGCAAAGAAAGAGACATGAAGCCCTAATATATTGCACTCTTTCATGACTCTGTTGATAATGACAATGATGCTCTCATAATAATTGTGCAACTTCTTTCTTGTATTCTTTCACACTTTTTTGTGGCTCAAAGCTCATGTGGGTAATCAAAATTCAAGGGCATGATGATGACGATGGGACTGGCATTTTTATGTATAACCTCTTCACCATCGATCATCATTTGGATACTTGCAAATACGAGCCCAAGCTTCTGCCAAATCGACGAAAAATCCTTCCAACCCTTTCGTTGCTCAAGAAGAAATAAACTGCAGTGAATACATGTTTTATTAAATAAATTTTATTTCTTTTTTAATTATAATATAATGTTATTTTGAAAATATAAATTAATAAAAAACTAAAAATATAAAAGAAAGACACATATAATAACTAAATAATATTAAAAAATAAATGATAATTTTTAAAATAAAAAAGTCAAACTATAAGAAGTTAAATATAATCCACCCTAACTCTATTCCTTTATCCAAAAGAATATAATCGGCATATTTGATTAATGAGAGGTTTGATCTTCGTGCACAATATGCTAAATCGATTAGAAAATCAAATCGAATGCCGGAATGTTACAGACAAGACAGAATTCGTTATGTTGACAAAGTCGTATCCATTGACATATTCTATAAGCAATATCAGATCAGCAAGAAAAATCAACCCTCTATAGATCTTCTATACTTCCTACACAAACTCACAGCAAAAATCCTACTGCCTCAAGCGCCTTCCCTTCAATCCTATGAAATGGCATTCCATACATACGTCCTATGTTCCTTTGACAACGATCAAGCAATTGTAACACCAAACTAGTCCAACCACAACCCATGAACATTCAACTTATGCTATCTCCTCGTTACTGAAAGGTTTTTAAAAGATACCATCTCCCCTTATCATTGCTTACAGCCCTTATTCAGCTTTGGCTTCTCAAGCAGCATGTCTTCTACGAAAACAAACACCCACCATCACCACCACTACTGGCACTTGCCCTTTGGTGACCCCTTGACAATGGACCACCTTCAACTGCAGCACTCAGAAACCAGAACAAAACTTAAAATGAAGCCAAACCTCAAATAGAATCCAAGAAAAAGAGATTGAGAAATTTAAAAAACAAACAAACGAAGAATTAACAATAGTGAAAAAGTACATCTCGAAATATGAAAATAGGATATTTCCCTCAATTTTAAATCTGTCCATCATCATCCTTATCATCAATTGTTTCCTTACAGGAGAGTGGAGAATGAAACCTCAACCTCAATTTCTGACATTATTTTGAGTACCATTAGACTTTAGATTAAGAAAGAGCGGCTCCCACTTTCAGTTAGAAAGTACAGCAGGTTATAGTTTGCATTATCCTTCCTATTAACTCCTAGTTAAAATAACTGAATAAAAAAGCTTAGATGATTCCATGATTATCAATCAAGTACTGCGCAAATAGCTAAAAGTAGCTTCTGCAATTCAGCCCGGTTCTCAATTTTGGTAGCAAAGAGAAGTAGCCAAAAGACAAGTAGGGAGAGATAACAAGCCACCAGGATACAACTAGATCATTCACATAAAGAAACTAAAGAGGATACGTCAAAAGAAGGTTGTTCAATATTTAGGGCAAGTGAGGTACCAGAAGCACAAAAAGATATTATGAAGAGGAACAATGATAGCTCTCCCGGCCATAAATCTATATTGACTTATGCTAGGAGAAATAGGAGGCAGCAGCAGAACATGGGCCACAAACCCATAGTCACATATTCTAGAAGGAAGAATAAGGCAGAGCAGTTAGTGAGTGATGAGTCAGCTAACGGTTAGAATATGAGTTGGTTAGAATCAGTTGGGGGAGTGAGGAGCTAGTAGCGAATGAGAGGGGAGAG
Source organism: Erythroxylum havanense (assembly GCA_024752395.1). NCBI lineage: Eukaryota > Viridiplantae > Streptophyta > Magnoliopsida > Malpighiales > Erythroxylaceae > Erythroxylum > Erythroxylum havanense. The sequence goes on along the minus strand of JANTNU010000005.1, from coordinate 33,873,160 downwards.
AGTATGTAAGGAGAAGGGGAGTACAGGAGACATTTATTACTTTTCATATTTGTATTAACTCAGTGAAAACCTGAGGAGCCATAGCTGGCCGGTAGCACTGGTTCTCGTAGATCTTACGAGACCTTTGCTAAATATAAATAAAATCTCATTCTATCATCCATTTGCTATCAAACAAAAAGATTTTGGCTCCGGATAAAAAATTGAACATTAGTATCTTATCTATCTTGTAAAGTCAAAAACTTAAAAGGACAAAGTGACTTGTTCCCTTTGGGAACTCGTTCGTAACTCAAACAATATGTAACAGACTAACAACCTACAAAGAGAAGTAGCCAAATGGAATAAATTTCTTAAATTACTGTAAGTCAAGTAAGAATGAAGCAGTTGTCCCGTAGAAGCTGCAAAGATGCTACGTACAAAGAAGGCAATCATTTGACTGCTTTCTTCACTGCAGGACTAATTTTGATATATAAAATGCATTACACCACAGATGGAGCATGACAGTATTACCGATACATGTGATAAGAAGTTTGAAAGATTATAATCACCTCATAAGTTGAGACTCTTGCGGATGGCAAATCTCTAAAGTGCAAAAGCACCATAAATGCAGATATTACTTGCATAAAACTAGAGAAATATCCATAAATGCGGACCATGCCAAGTTCTATTGCCTAATTTAATCTCCTCCTCCTAGGTGCACGAGAATCCCCACGGTCTGCATCTGAGACCCTTGAAACATCATTCATTCTTCGGGAAGAAGAATTTGAAAAGGAAACCAGAGAATCAATTTCCAGCGCTGTGTCCATTTGACCATCTGAGTTTATAACTGCAGTAATGCTTGAAAAAGAATCTCTATCATCAACAGGTTGAGGCTGCCCCCGGTTCCTCCCAACAGAATGATTCCCGAAATATGCCTCCACTAACCTTTCAGCAGAAAATGCAGACGAATACAAAGAGTGAGTTGAAGATCTTTGTGAGCGTGACTGCATTCTCCGTAGTAGAAGTGAGTGAAGCCTACGAGCAGATAATGTATCAGCATTAACTGTGCTGCTTGGGATTAACTCTGATATATCATCTGGAGGAGTAATTGGATTTTGCTCAGCACGTACTTCCCTAGATGTCATAATCCTATTATGAAAGGAATTAGTCCTATCTGCTGTCTCACGGTCACCATCTGGATCCTGGATAGCTGTTAAATCCCTAATCATATCAAATCTACTTCCAAGCCGCCAAATCATCTCCTCCACAGGGAAATTAAAAGAACTTTGAATACTTTGCCTCAAGCTCTCAACTCGCCTAGCAGGGGGCCTAAGAGGGATCTCCAGAGAAGAATCCTCCTCTGGCTGGCGAATGTTATTCCCACGGCCATAGATTGGAGTAACATTCTTGATGGATACCTCTCCCTTACAGACTGGACATTCGTTTGCATCTGAGTATATATTTAGCCATCGATATAGACATGACCAACAAAACAAGTGACCACAACAAGAGACAACTGGGTTGTTGGCCAAATCGAAACAGATATTACAATCAAAGAAGCTCCCATCGTTTCCAGTTCCCTTCTCAACATCATTCTTTTTGCCCAATACCTGATCATCCAAAAACCCATTGTTATTTTCATACATTTTGGTGACCTCAACCCTTCTTTCTTCAGCAGTAATGCTACCCTCACCAGTCTGCAACGTGCTCATATTGCTATAGTTGCCCACCAATTGATCCAATTCAACTGAAAGTGATCGAGTTTCACGTGGAATTTGATCTTGTTGCCAACTCCACCGCTGTCGAGCTCTAATTCTAACAGCATCCCTTATTCCCTCGATAGGGTCATCAACAGCAGCCCTTATTCTCTCAATTGGGTCATCAAGCTCTTCACTAAGTCTCTCACTAGGGTCATTAACCCAATTATACAAATTTACTGCTTCTCTTGGCACTGATCCTGCTGAGGCCTCAGGACCAGGCCTCAGGTTCAAATCAAGGTTCATGATATCCGATGTTTCATCATCCATCAGACAGACATTCAGATTGAAAAGCCTGAATTTCACAGATTGCAAAATCAAATTACAACCCAGTTTTCACACTAATGCACAAAGAGAAGGTAAATTAAAACCCAACTAATACCGATCCAACAAACCCCAACTAAGCAGCCCTGACTTAAAACAGAAATTCAAGGCACCCAAGTGAAAAACAAAGCCCCAAGAATCAACTATAAGTTATTACATCCAATGAAATACCAAAATTTTATATTCAATTGAAAATCTCCAAAACACAAGACTAAACCTTTACCTTTGTTCATCAAGATGAAACTTTCAAGCCAATGGTTTTACAAAAGACACTATAAATGTGATCAAAATCTAAAGATTGGTCAAATGAAAGTGGTGAACAATTGCAAGAAATTAGATTCGGAAAACAGGGATAAACATAAAAAAAAAGAGCTGGAACAATACCTGGGGATTTCCACAATCAGCTGGCTACTCGTTCTAGACTAAGAGTCGAGTTGGCTCTGAGCTGACTCGTCATTCCTGGTTCCATTCTCTTGTGAAGTGTAAGTTTGTCAACTGAAAATTCTAATGCAACAAAGCCTCCAAGAGAGAGAGAGAGAGAGAGAACGTGAAAGAAATGCTTATCTGCATCAGAGATCACGTTCAAATCTTGTTTTAGGTTTCGATGATTGAAATCGAGCGATAGAGATAATGGTATGACCCCAATGAGTGGAGTTAGTTGGACGGTTGAGATTGACTTTATTGACGAAACAGATAAACCACGATGACTTCTGGGGATAATATTAATATCTTTTAACAATCCCGTTCAGCTTCTCAGAAAGATTTAAAGTAATACTATCAACTAGATTTGCTTCTAATAATAACCGCAAGAGTCTCTGAGATGTGTTTCAAATTAATGACTTTATGATAAAGTAGAGAGTTTTAAACTCATTAGAAGTAGAGTTTTATTTTATTAACCTCAACTTTTTGACTTTTGTGGAAACAACTTAGACTTTTATATAAGCAAATCTAATTTCATAAGATTTTTGTAAATTATCAAAATGTTAAACAAAAAAATATGTTCTATAAACTGTAGCCTGAAATTTATTATGAAGGATGGAAGATTTTCATTAAAACATGGCATTTGGCAAAGATAGATAGATAAAGGTGAAGAGCCTTACCATCGGTGGTCCAAGAGGATGAATGTGATGTCATCACGTACACTTGATCTGACGGAGCCGTAACGAATGTGGTGTTGGTATCGTTGAACTTGAACCTCTTCCTAATAATGCTCACAAAATCTCCTATTTCACTCAATCAATAACAAACCACCTAAAAGATAAAGATAAAATTTACACAAGATTTAGCATAAAAAACCTCAAAGTGTATACATAACACGATATAAGCGATAAATATTTTAAACTATCTCACTCAAGAATAAATATCTTATAAGAAAACTATTATTCATAGCTTCAGCTCTCTCTTTAGTTATCTCTCTTGAATTCACTAAAAAAATCTTAAAATTGAGTGCATATTAATATATATAAAATCCACTCTCACACTAATCCTATAAATTAAGCAAACTCCAATCAAACTGTAATTGATGAATATTATTTATATTTTAAATTTCTTCTTTTGTTGAGTGTTTTTGATTCATGCAACTTTTGTTTCCCAAAATTAAAAAAAAAAAAGATTTCTCTATCACACACGATGCCCACATGGTCATTCATGGTGACCACATCTGATCTTTAAGTTTCAAAACTCGATGTTATAAAAATATAAATGAGTTAAATGATCAACGTAGTCATATCCCCCATTGACACAAGTGTGTCTAAGTCAGCATGAGCATGCCTGATCATGAAACATCGCCTTTCAGCTTGTATATGGTTATAAAAGCTTACACGATTATGGACATAGATGTGTGCCTCGTAGACACGGGCATGCAGTCCTCTAGAAGCAGTTTCCGATCATTAATCTTTGCCTCAAATTCACCTAAACTTCCTTCTTTATAAAATATGACTGTGGACCCACAACAGATATTACTCAAAATTCAAAGCTGCGTGCCATAGATGTTGATTTGTACCAACAGTTCGGCCTTGGCTCTGGAACTCGGGCTTGCTTTGGTAAGGATTCCGTTCGTTATTGTTTTAAAAAGAAGGAAATCATGTGGATAAGAACATGTTTAGTATGAATTCAGAGAATTCAAGCTCTCAATTTAGAGAACTTAACTAGTTAACTTGTTTTAGGGTGACTGATTCATCAAATGCCTATAGTTTAATGATTCAACATTCAAAAGTAAAAGCAAGCGTCTTTGAAGGTGGAAAAAAGCAATTTATCTATAAGATTAAGTTTGAGCTTTTTGCAGGGTTCCTTCTAACTGTATCAAGAAGCTGCAAAATGGAACATTCCAACTCAAGTACCTAGACAATGAAGAGGAGTGACTTATGTGGGTTAGTGAGTTTGACTTGTATGAGTGTCTTGAGATTACAAGAAAGGAGTCCAAATTGAGCAATCTTGTCCACTTTACATGAAAAAATACCCATTTTCGTGAAGCCTTCAAAGGTTAAGTGTATCCCTATTAGTGTAAAGGTTGATCAACAAGCAAAACAAATTGTTTTTATATCAAAACGTTTTCAAACTGTCGCGAAAGCCGTAAAGAAATAACATTCATGTCCATTAGTTGCTTTAGCTTTTCTTTCCCAATGCAGTCATAAGAATAATGATCCAATATTAACAATTCCGAAAGTTTGGAACTTCATTAATTTACAACATACACCATACGTCTTTGAAAGATTTGGTTGCTTCTTTTAAAACAAAATGTAGAAGTTAATTGGAAAACATAAATGGAATTAAATTTATCATGTGGGGTGCTTTAATAGTGGAAGAATCAACATATTGGTGTCAAAAAAGGCAGGCACCGTGTTTGGTGCCTACCCAAATTGACAAGCCTACCATCTTTGACAACTTTAAGGGGATAGCTGGCCAAATGGCCAGCCATCCCACATGCTCTCCTGCCTATAAATAGGCAGGAGATGAAGAGGA
>JANTNU010000005.1:33849117-33863284 GCA_024752395.1 Erythroxylum havanense | reverse complement strand
AGACATTTCAACTTCTTGATTTAATTGTATTGTCAAAGCATATTTATGAAAATTGGCATTCTCTGTTTTTGTCACAGTTCCGCTGTCAGCGTGTGCAATGTTTTCGGGTTGGTAACACCGATATCCCAGACAACAAGAGAATAGAGGTTGCACTGCAACACATCCATGGAGTTGGGCGTAGAAGGGCTCACCAAATCATCTCAGAACTGGGCATAGGGAACCGTTTGACCAAGGATTTAACTGGAGTAGAACTCAACTCGCTGAGGGAGGAAGTCTCTAAGTACCTCACTGGATTTATGGGGACTGCTGTGTTGTAGTTACGCATACACTTTTATGTTTTTACATTAGAAATTGAATCTCTGTGTTAGCACAATTTATTTTTTTTGAAAAGAATAGCTAAGAAGTCTTTTACTTTTCATGAATTAATGCTGTTAAGGTATAACATGTATGTATAAAGTAACAAGCTTTTGCTTCTTTCAGGATGCAGAATTGTAATTAAATAATACATAAATAATTATTAAAATTAATAATATACTAAAAAATTAAAAATTATGAAATAAATAAAATTCATAAACAATATTGAATAGTTATTAAACAAATAACATTCAAAAATTTTGTTATTTTAAAAATTATTAAATTTAAATTATTTTCAAAAAAATAAAAATAATTAATAGTTAAAAGAAAATAACTTTAAAAACGTCGCGAAAGACATTTTGCGACGTTTCTAAAAACGTCGCGGAAGACATTTCGCGACGTTTCAAAAAAAAACGTCGCGGATTGTCCAAACTTTTAGTGACGTTTTAAAAAACGTCGCGAAATGTCTGTATTTTCTGTGACGTTTTACATAAAACGTCGCAAAAACCCTTTGTCTACACTACATTCCGCGACGTTTTTTGTGACGTTTTTTAAAACGTCATAGAATGTATTCTGCGACGTTTTTGGACATTTTGTGACGTTTTTAAAACGTCGCAAAATGGCTTATTTTCTTGTAGTGGTACAACATAAAATTAGGTATTGGACTAAAATATTATATCTAGACGCTTTAGTATTAGTTGACCAGACCTTTAAGTCATTCTTGATTCCAAAATGGACAATACTAGGTTGCTACTAGGTTGTCTTAGAACTAGGTTGGCCCGGTACTTAAAAATCAATGATATAATTTTGATGAGTTTGTGAACTCTACGAGTAAATCATCATCGACGTGTTCACTCAAGTTAGGACGCAATATTGTAAACATATATAATCCAAGTTCTCAAACACATCACATTATTTAAAATCAATTCCCAATTATCACATCATTTAATTGTCTACCAAATCATAATATAGGTATCTCACATTTTAACAAGCACATTGGGAACTCAAACATTTTATATTACTATTTTAATACAATTTAGTAAATTCCTCACAACATATATCTATATATATATATAATACACATGTGACTCCACTTTCTTTTTAATTTTGTTGTGACCGAGCGCCTATTTAATTGTTCCGTATCTATTGAGGATATCGAGCTCATTTCAGATACTGTCCTGTACCTATTGTGGATATCGGGCTCATTACTCGTTAAGCCTGTAGTTCTATGTACACAATTATGAGCTTTAAGCTCCCTTTTCACTTTGGTTGCTCCGATCACAACTCCTTTATCTGATTTTGCATATCAATATAACATGCATCATTTCATAGAATATACTAGCAATCACTTTCATCTAGTGCACTTAGTAATTTATCACATTCGTTGGACCCAAATCCAGTATTCAACATTTAGCTAAGCACCTAATTCCACATTCTTATACAAGTAGTTAACACTCTCAATATAGTCCTAAATATTGAACTCCTTAGACAATCAATTGTCCGGAATCATCAATATCACAATTGTATCAATATATAAGGATTAAACAAAAACAATTCAAATAGAAGCACATAGCAAATTGAGATCACATATCTAGGTTACCCATAGTTACTCCAGATTAGCTATTGCCTTAACGGCACGACAATGTCTAGATGTTGTGGGCCAATTTGTACTTCTATATCATACAATACACATATATTTACACATTATTAACTTATTTAATCAAATAATGCTCAATCTTAGACATTTATATGTGTTATGTTCAATACATGCTCAATTGACTATCCCAAGTATGTAACCTTAGACATAATCTTACCCAATCATTCATCATAGCTTGTGTTCATAAGAATATCCTTATACTATTAACATCTCATTTTTTCCAAGTTCATATGCATTGATTTCAAAAAACTCATTTCTTGAATTATAACATTATTTAAGATCCTAAACTATCAAACTAAGCTCATTTTAAGCCCTAATTAAGTCTAAAAGTATCAACGTCTACTGTTTTATCCATATATGACTCACCCAGAACACAGAACACAAACTCTTCTTTTTGCTAAGCATTTCCATGATTGTGGAAAGGAACCATACAATTCCCACAATCATGGGATATGTGATCTGAGACCCACCTTCCTTTTTTTTGAAAATTTCTTCCTAACTCTAAGTCCTTCATGATAGTTCTTCAAATATACCTCACTTACACTTTAAGGATACTTCAATTTCTCATCATTTCATCTCAAACCCCAAGCCAAAATCATTCAATTTACGTTTCATAAGCAATTTATCTCTTAGGCATCATCAATCAATCAAATGCTTTCATTTGCTATCTTACATGTTACACCCTAGTTCTTTTCCATTTCAAGAACATTGCATTACCATCTTTCTTTAGCATAAATTGACCTTCAACTTACCTCTAATCTCAATCTAATTCATTCTCAAAACAATTTATAACCTAAGGTTTCCATACATCAAAACAAAACCAACTCATTCATCACTCTTCAAGCATATCTCATCATCAATCTTACATGCAATTCATCTCAATTCATCCCTAACCAATCTTTATAGATGTTATACTCACATTTAACTCAATAAGGTAATCAAATACTTACTTGTTTGTCTTAGGAAATCCTCAATCAACAAGCTAAGCAAGTCTCCTAAGCATCAAACATACACTAAGAGCAAGATGGGATTAAAGGGTTTCAATTTACAAGATGAGAGTTACAAAATTTTAATAAAACTTTAAGGGTTTTAGGGATTATGTAAAAGGGTCATGGGTGGGAGGAAAGAAGGGGAAACAATAGACCAAAACATGAAAAATGGTGATCTTGTAAGAGTAAGAAACGTGGGTAAGGTGTATGGTAAAGAAGATAGACATGTGTTATGCCAAGTGTCAAGCTAAAAGCCATGCTATGTATTTTTCTCCTACACTCCCAATTGTCACTCCCTTCTTAGTCCATTTATCCTTTAATCTCTAGACCATATGTCACTCAACTATACCTCCATTTGTCACTCTTTTATTCAAGCCAATTGTCACTCTATTATTGATGCCACATGTCACCATTTCATAGGCTCATTCAACTTAAATTCCCAGTTATCATTTTAACTTGCCCTTTTAACACTTTTCTTAAACTAAATGCACATATCATTTTATCAATCACTCAATTAGAACAATAAATTCCCAATTCACTAATTATAATTTATTAAACAAAACTCAAGACATAATCAACACACAAGCACGTTATAATCATTTAAGATCTTTCATACCCTGGGATATATCAGTGAGTGAATGTACTATTTTTACAATGCCCCTAGATCACGATTCATGTGTATATGCAAATGTGATGTATAATGCACTTTCATGAATTCTCATATGATGACTCAATCAAACAGTTAAATTCCTAAGTATAAGAATGGGCTACTACAATTCTCCCCTCTTAAGAAATTTTATCCTCGAAATTTTTACCTAATTGATCAAACAAATGGAGGTACTGTTTTCTCATGTTCTCTTCAGTCTCCCATGTAGCTTCTTCTCTTCAATGATTCCTTTAAAGAACTTTAACCAATGGGATTACTTGATTTCTTCATTGTTTAGTTTGATATTCCACTATCTTGATCGAATCTTCTACATTACTCAAATTACTTGTAATTTCTACTTCTTATGTAGGTATGACATGGGTTAGGTCTGATCGATATCTTCTAAGTATACTAATATGGATCATTTTGTGAATCTGAGCCATCTCTATTGGTAGTGCTAATTTGTATGCCAATGATCCAACTCTCTCTATAATCTCATATGGACCAATATATCTAAGGCTTAACTTATCTTTTTAATCGAGCCTTAGCACTCCTCACCAAGGCGATACTCTTAAGAACACTTTGTCTCTCACTTGATGCTAAATATCTCTTTAATGTTGATCTGCATAACTTTGCTTTGACTCTACTGCAGATTAGCTTCACCTTTTCAATAGTATCTTGAATTAACTATAGGCCTTCAATAATTCTTAGACTCTCTTCATCCCAATACAAAGGCGATCAACACTTCCTGTCATATAATGCCTCATACAGGGCCATACCGATGCTACCACAGTAATGATTGTTGTGAGCAAATTCAATAAGAGTTACATATTGGTCCCAAGCTCCTTGGAACTCCAATAAACAAGCTCTAAGCATATATTCAACAGTCCAGATAGTCCTCTCACTATGTTCATCTATCTAAGGATGAAATGCTGTACTGAAGTTCAACTTTATACCCAAAGCTGTCCGTAAACTATCCCATAATTTGGAAGTGAATTTGGGATCCTGATCAGACATAATAGACAATGAAACACCATGCAATCTCACAATCTCATTCACATATCTCTGGGCCAATTGGTCCAATGTATTATTCTCTTGTGTAGGTAAGGAATGTGCTGATTTTGTCGTTCCATCGATAATAACCCCTATAGTATTATATTCTCTTGGAGTCCTTGATAATCCCATAATAAAATCTATAGTAATTCTCTCCCATTTTCACTCCGGAATAGGCAGTGACAATAACTTTCCAATCAGAGTTGATATTCGGCTTTAATTTATTGGCAAGTTAAATATTTAGCTATATATTTATCTACTTGCTTCTTCATCCCCGACTACCAAAACTGTTGCTTCAATGTATTATACATCTTGGTAGTACCAGGCATAGCATAAGCTGTTTAATGAGCTTCCTCCAAAATCTCTTTCCTCAGATCATCAACATCAGGTACACATAATTGTTGTTTCAACCACAATGTATCATCTCTTAATTCAAACTCAGAATTCAAATTTTGTGTCAACTTCTCAACAAACTTCTTAAATTCTAGATCTTGACTTTGGACTTTCCTGGTCCTTTCATTTAATACTAGTCTAAGCTCCTGTGTAGCTAATAGTGTTTCATTTTATCCCAAATCGAACTTAATATTTTGTTCTCTTAATTGTATTAGGCTTGGTTAACTTGAAATTTGAATCTGTGCCACACTACTATTAAATTTTCTGCTTAATGCATCAGTTACTACATTAGATTCACCAAGATGATACTCAATCGTACAATCATAGTCTTTTAGTAACTCAATCCTTCTTCTTTGTCTTATATTCTGCTCCTTCTAACTCAAGAAATACTTCAAACTTTTATGATCTGTGAATACTTGAAATGTCTGACCTTACAGATAGTGTCTTCAAATCTTCAAAGCAAATACTGATGTAGCAAGTTCTAAATCATGAACTGGATAGTTGAATTCAGGAGGTCTCAACTGTCTCGATGTATATACAGTTACTCTGCCATACTACATCAGAACACATACTAATCCCTAGTGTGAGGCATCATTATATACTATATATCCTCTAGTTCTAGGTGGAATAGCCAATATCAGTGCTGTAGTCAATCGGTGTTTTAATTCCTTAAAACTCCTCTGACATTCATCTGTCCATCTGAACGGTACATTCTTCTTTAGAAGCTTTATCAAAGGGGCATAAATCAATGAAAACCTTTGGACAAACCTCCTGTAATAACCAGCTAATCTAAGAAAACTCTGAACCTTATACACATTTTTAGGAGCTTCCTACTTCATTACTGCTTCAACTTTCTTTAGGCCAACAGGTATACCCTATCCAGATACGATGTGACCCAAAAATACCACTTGATCTAGCTAAAATTCACAAGTACTAGACTTAGTATACAACTACTTCTCCCTTATAATCTGTAGGACCAACCTTAAGTTCTCGGAATGTTCTTCACTACTTCTCCAGTATACCAATATGTCATTAATAAACACAATCACAAAGCGATCTAAATAAGGCTGAAATATCTTATTCATTAGTGCCATCAAAGCTATCGGAGCATTCATCAGTCCAAAAGGCATCACCAAAAATTCAAAAATGTCCATATCGGGCCTTAAATGTACTATTCGGTAGATCAACTTTTGCTATCTTTAACTGACAGTACCCTGATATTAGATCTATTTTAGTGAATACCTGAGCTCCTTGCAGTTGATCAAGTAGCTCATCATTTCTCGATAAAGGATATTTGTTTTTCACTGTCACCCTATTCAACTACCTATAATCGATACATAGTCTCAAAGTTCTATCTTTCTTTTTCACAAATAATACTAGAGCTCCCCAAGGTGATATACTAGGTCTACTAAAATCCTTGTCCAACAACTCCTGCAACTGGGTCTTAAGTTCCATAGATGCCATCTTATACGGAGAAATCGATATAGAAGCAGTACTTGGAACTAAGTCAATCATAAATTGCACTTCTCTTTTTAGGGGTAAACCTAGTAATTCACTGAGAAACACGTCCATAAAATCTCTAACAACAGTAATATCCTTGATCATCTGCCCAATACGAGTCTCAATCATATAGGCTAAGTAAGCCTCGCAACCACCCGAATCAGTCTAAAAGCACTCATCAAGGAAATTAATCCAGTTGGTACTGCTTGATTAATATCTCAAAATATCACCCTCAACTGAGTAGGGGATTTAATAATCATTTCCTTGGTATGACAGTTCATCACAACCCTATGTGCAGTAAGCCAATCCATATCTAGGATAATATCTATCTTTTTTAATTACAAAACTATCAGGTCAGCTTTCAACTCGACCTAATCAATTTGAATAATACACTCTTTACATACTTCCCAATTATTGTAGTACTCACCACTAGGCCACATTTCAATGTTTCTCTCTTACAATGCAGTCTAGATGCTAGATATGATGTGATGAATGAATGCATAGATTTTGTATCCATCAATGCAAATGCCTCAAATTGAAAGACATGTAACACACTTGTAATGACATCTGGGGGGTCCTGAGCCTTCTGTATAGTGATGGCATAGATCCTGATTGGGATTGCGATTGACTGCTTCGCACCTCAATTCTGGCACTAGGACCTGTAGAATTTATTATGCCTTAGCCTCAGCCTCTACCTCTGTTGTGTACCACCGGCTCTACTATGCTGAACAGTCATTTCAGTTACTGATCCTCCTCTCACTCCCGATTGTGCTCCAACAATAGCAGGACAATCTCTGATCTGATGCTCAAAGGAGCCACAATTTATACAAGCTCCCGATAGCTTCCAACATTCACCACCATGCTTTTTCACACAATGTTCACAACTAGGCATCTAGGGTGGTGGCCTACTATAAGTCTGTCCTCCAAACGCTTGACCTCTACCGAAATAACCAAAACTGCCTCTCAGCCTAAACCCTAACTATCTCAATCTCGGCTATGATTGTGGCAGTCTACTTTGGCATTTACTGAATCTTCTGCCAGAATCAGCTTGAAATTCTCCAGGCCTCTTCATTCTGGACTCCTGCCTATACTATACTTGTCCATCTTTCAGTAGCTACTCAATTATGATCGAAGCAAATCTTAACTCAGTAAAACTGTTCAAATTGGAAATTTCTAGCCTTGTTCTGATTTCTATATTTAGCCTATCTTCGAACCGTCTACATTTATCCTCGTTAATTGGAATCAAGGCTATATCAAACCCTATCAATTCATTGAATCGTAATTCATACTTAGCTACAATGAGGTTCCTCTGTTTCAAATCGAGGAACTCCTTCATCTTTCTATCTAAGTAGATCTTGGGCATATAATTCTCTTTGAAGACCCTCAAAAAGTCTTCCCAAGTCAATCTACTTGATCAGGAAAAACTACTAGGAACCAATAGATTTCTAATATTTTGGCAATGAATATAACTTATAATTATATTTCATAATTAGAATTAGATAAATTAAAAGAAGTTAAAACTCCTTTTAATTTGTCTTTAATTCTATAATTACAAAATTTATAATCATAGATAAAGATTGATATCTAGCAACATGTCATGAACACCCAAATATCAAAAATATCAAAGTGGTTTGACTTTATTTATCTATGCATGGTCATGTTATATAATTTAATCATTTCATCATCCAATGTTTTAATTAGACAGAGTACAAATATAATATATACTCTTTTGTATCCAATTATGTTCATTTTTTCTAATTAGTAATTGATCTATAATTGATATTTTAAAATAAATTCTCAAATGTCAATTCACTCTTACCAGAGAATTTCTTAAATCACTACTAATCAAAAATAGGAGAATATTTTCTTTACTTACCTTAAAGTGACAAATCTTTTATTGATTTATTCAACTATCTCTATATAGTTCATATTACATCCAAGAACTACTAATTGAACTACCTTAAATAGGACAGGTTATAAGTAGCTTCAAAACACATTAATTGTAATCTCAAGTTTAAGGATTAATTATACAACTATCATAATGAGGAAATTCACAAACCATATAAGTAATATTTCATTTGGGATTCTCATAATTGGGTCAATTTAGTGAATTTATTCTCTAATAAGCAACCACACATTAGTTTAATTATCTCTATTTTAATTTATAAAATTAATTACTTTATTTATAAGAAAGAAACATAACGTGTGCTAATTTTACTGTTTCTTCGATATCATGTCTTGATGAAATTACAATTAGGAGTAATTTAAGAATAATACATAAATGCAAATTGAATCTCATAATTATGATTTTATCATAATTTTAATTACACAATAATTATTAAGAGACTTTTTCTTTAGTATTAAAATATCAAATGTAATATACTATAAGAAAATCATCAATTAGCGTCAAAAAATTGCAACAAAAAAATGGTAAAATTCTGTCGGTAATATAAATTAATGACGGAAAATTCCGACGGACAAATCCGTCGTTGATTCGGTCATAGGTAAATTTACTGATGGATAATATATAAACCGTCGCTAAATTTACCGACAGAAACTATATAAATTATCAGTAAATATAACGGAACCATTGGTAAATTTACCGATGGAATAATATGTTTCGTCGCAATATTTTCTGACGCTAGGAATTGACCGTTGATGAGCAGTTGTTTTTGACATTTCCAATATTATTGACAGAAAGGAGACTAACCGTCGGTAAATATATAACAATAGTTATTTTACCAACGGATGTTAAGTTTCCGTTGTTAAATGAAATTAAAAAGTTTTTAAAATTTTCTCTTCTATGGCCTTGCAAACTTACCAATCTCCTTATCCTCGTATGAACATAGCATTAAGTTGTTCCATTTATTGCTAGAGGCCACAGAAAATTATCGAAAGAATTAAACTTGATAGTAGATTCTTCCACAATTAACACTAGGTTTAAAAATGATAGCACCTCCAAACTGACACGAACCAATTGCATGACAGAAAACCAGATTCCCTTTATAGCCCAATTCACTTAAACACGAAAAATTCATAAGTTGATAAAGGCTGTCAAACTTCTTAGAAGATATTTAAATGCCAATTCCTTTGTATAGAACATAACATACCTCAGAGTAGCTGGCAGCTCTAGGGGAACGATAAATGTAAACACTCCATTGCTTGTCCTTAAAAACGGGGTCCTTATAGCATATTTGATTGCATTATGCCAAACCTAGATATCCCACAACGGTAGTAGTTGGAATGCATGATGTCTAAAAGTTAACTTTTTTTCATTTGGAAGCATAAAGCTATAATAATTACCATAACTCCTAGGAGTCAAAACAGGAATTTACAATTTAAATGGTGAGTCAACAAAAATGGTAGTAAACAAATGAATACTTACAATACTCCCACGTATTAGTGTCAACGTCACAACCCTTCTTGCAAAACACTCTCCCCATGAAAACATATGCCACACATTACACTGATCAATCAACGGTTTTATATTAGGCAAACGAGAAACAACCAAAAACTACTATCGAACAGTAAAAACCCGATCGAAGTAGAACAAAGCTGGGACATTTACTAGAATGAAAGAAATGGGAGAATGTAGAAACTATGATCTCCAATGCAATGCATGATTTATATAGTACTTATGGCGCTTAGTTTGGTAGTAATTTGATTAGCATAATTGAATCATTAGCTACTAATCATTCTTTCTAATTCTAAATGATAAAACATTTTATCAAACACCTTATATGCATAAAAAATTCATCCCAACATCACAACCAAAATCACCTCTTGTCCCTTTTATCACTAACATTTCTACCTTAAATTTGTTTTCCAATCACAAAATACATAAACAAACGAAAGAAATCAAATACCCAAATATAACTACCATCCAATATACGAAAAAAACCAAACCGAAAATACCTCCACGAAAACACAACATTGGCCCGAGACTAATGACATTGACTAGCAAAAGAATACTGGAGATGCAGCGCGGAGTCACAGGAGATGTAGCTTGAAGAAGACATCAGAGATGCACAATCGAGGAAAAAGAAAACAGAAAACGCGACGCAAGTGGGTTAAGGGGGGTCTTTCGAGTGACTTAAAACATTACTAAAACAAACCAAACGATGTTATTTTTCAAACTTAAAAGCCTGATTTATCGACAGAAATTTTCTATCGCTATGCAAAATTTTTCACGACAATATTTTCTGACGGAACAAAAATAACTGTCAGTAACTTCCATCGAAAAATTTTGTGTAGCGATT
Organism: Erythroxylum havanense; assembly: GCA_024752395.1. Taxonomy (NCBI): domain Eukaryota; kingdom Viridiplantae; phylum Streptophyta; class Magnoliopsida; order Malpighiales; family Erythroxylaceae; genus Erythroxylum; species Erythroxylum havanense. The sequence continues at coordinate 33,852,433 of JANTNU010000005.1, read as the reverse complement.
ATTGCGCCATCAATCGCCGCCTTATTAACCGATGGTATCTATTCCATCGCTAAATTGTCAACGTTACCGACGGAGGAAGTACTACCGTCGGTAATTACTAATGGTATGTTGTCCGTTGGTATTTTCCATCATTAATTTAGTACAATTACTGACAACCATATTTTCCCGTCGCTAACGTCTGTCATAAATTTTGTCGCGATGATTTCTCTCTATATTTAGCAACAGTTAATAGTATCGTCGCTAAATTAATCAATTTTAGCGATGAAAATATACTTTTTGTCATTAATTTTCAACGGTTTCTTTTTTGTCATTAAGTTTTCGTCGTTAATCCACAGTTTTTTTGTAGTGATAGACTTAATACATAAAGATAAAAATATCTTTATTAATGAAATAATAATGTCATACATAAAATTAAAATAAATTAATTTACTGCAAAGGCATATAGTAGCAAAAATTTGTTCAAATGCTTCTATTTTACTATTTCTGTAACATTTAAATGATGTGAATGGCGGATGTTTTGATAGTCGTATAGGATATCTAATCATTCAGACCATTGACTTATAAAAATGAGAGTGTTGTAATAGTTCTATAATTTATTGCTATTTGTGTTTAAATAGTGCCCCGGTGAACTTTCTAATAATCTAACTGGTCGGGTCGATCGTGCTGGACCCGAACCCAGTCATAACGACCCGTGGGCCGATCGGTCTATTCTTCAAAGATCAGTCTCATACCTATTGGCTATGCCAAGCTCAGGTCCAGTCCATGATCTCCTTGGCCCATTCGCAGGTGAAAGTCTCCCATGCACACGTAAAGACTTAAACCTAGTTATTACCCGTATATAAGGTATAACTTTGCCATAACAGAGGTACATAATCATAAAACCCTAATCTTCTCCATTCACAATGATCCTTCCTATACCAAAAAGACTGACTTGAGCGTCGGAGGGGCTTATCGGAAAACAACCCTCAATGTGCCTTCCTTGTTTTGCAGGAACCTTCAAGCCGGAGCTCTCTTAAGAATCAGCCAACTCCATGGATCCAAACGGCAACGTACAGTTCTTCCAAAACCTGGATGAACCAATTAGCCCCCTACTCCTCGAGTCTGAGCGAAGAGAAGGGTCGAAGGAGTATGTTAAGATCTTGTAGCTCGTCCGTGAGACAGCTCGAAAGGCGGTCGATTGGTCAGGCGTTAAGATGTAGCGCGCGATTGTTCGCATTAGGATAGATCGGTCGGGTGTCTCCATCGATCGGTATCCATTATTGCATGACAGCTCGTAACAGGGGAGTTCGGACGAACACAACTCGTGTCAAGGGAGTTCAGACAAACATCTTTGCTGAGCACGTGAGGGTACTTTATTTAATCATTATCAACGGCGTGTGCCCTCTGACAACTTTTTAGAATCTGAAACATATCGTCCATGTAACCGTTGTGCAGCTGCCACGCACGTCCTTTCAACTACTGCGCCGCTCCAGATTTCGAATAACCCTAATTCTCCTTGGCTCGGATTCTGCCGCGTGTCCGAGCTTGTTCGGATTTTCTCCACGCGTCGCGCTTTGATTGGGATGTCCGTTCAACCGATCGTCTATAAGTACTCAGGATCAATATACTGTAGGTTTTCTTCACGCTTGTTTCGTTCTCTTGCTTTCCCTTGCTCTTTCTTGCTTACAGTTCCCAGAAATTTCTTTCCACTGTTGTCAGATTTTTCAACCTCAACTTCACTAAATAGGTACGTCCCTTTCCCTCATCTCCTCCTCTAAACTTTTTTCAAAGGTTTCCTTCTTGGTAAGCATGTCGACGACCAATTCTAGAAGTATGGTAGGAGGTATCGAAGAAATATCGACGAGAGAAAGGAAGGACTGGTTGGTTGTGGAGAAGTCGCCGAGAAATGTGTCGATGATGACCGTGGGAGAGTTGAATCGGTCAATACTTAGAAACAATATTCCCACATCCTGGGGACCCAGGCTGGCCCTGGGGAATGAGCGAATCCACAGCAACTTGAGTGGATATTTTGTCGTTTCTGATAGCTTCTTCTCGGTTGGTAGCATGAGGCTTCCGTACGCCCCGATTGTTGACGAGGTGTGCACTGCCTACCAACTGATGCCGAGTCAAATCCCTCCAAACGGCTGGAGGTTCATCAACGGTTTGGCTTTGCTGTGCCATCAGTTCTGCTGCCCTCCTTTGATCGATATCCTCCGTCATTTTCTGAGAATAAATCAGAGCTCAAGTTTCTGGGGCTGGCATCCCTCACCTACAGTATAGGGATGCCCGATTTTGTCCGGCTAGAATGCCCTCGAAAATCATTTCTTGGCGGACGAAATACTTTTTTATGAAGTCCCCAGGATCCTCCTGCGAATCTCGGCTGTGGAGATATCCTTTAGCCAAGCGATGGAATGACGTGTCGAGCGTATCCCTTAGTAGAGAGGAGTGGGAGGTGGTCGGTCGCATAAAAGAGCTCGGCCGATACGACTTCACTCGGCTCGTCCATGGATATCTCGAGGGGGTGTCGGCCGATTCTTTTTTAATTGACCCCCCACCACGAATTAGTGGGCTAGGAGAGGAAACTGCATCGTCTGGTTGACCCCTCGTGGTTGAATTGCTTGCTGTATTTTTGAACATTGGTTTCGCTTTCTGACTTGTTTTATTGCTTGTGTAGCTATGGTGAGGATAGGACATTTTGCCAGGTCCGCCCCTCCCCCTAAATCCAAACAGCAAGCCAGAAGGAAGGAAAAGAGAAAAGAGGTAGAGATCGGCAAAAGCGCCACTCTGCTAGTGGAGCCGGGCCATTCTACAATGTTGCTAGCCCCTGTCGAAGACCGTCCTGTCGTGTCGGCTTCATTGCCGATTGTGCCAGCGAGCGCGGGCCGAGTAGGTTCAGAAGAAGAGGAGGAAGAGGAAGTGGAGCCGCCTCTTAAGAGGAAGAGGTTGATCCAGCTCGGTGATCTACTTTCCGGCCCGTCAAGTCAAGGCGGGAAAGAGAAGGAGAGAAAAGGAAAAGGGAAAGGGCGAGGAACTAACCCTGGACAGTGGGAGTCCTTGATCAAATTGGCTAAAACTGTAACATCCCGTTACCAATGGGATGTGTACAGTTCATTGCATTCGTATTTGGAATGTGTATGTATTGCATAATTGGTATTAAAGTGGTAATTGTACATACATGCATATATGACACATTTCCGATTAGATTGGGATAACTTGGATTTGGAAATTGATTAGGTTATTTGGGCTGTGGGAAAATGAGGAATTGGAAATTGTAAAATGAAATTTGGAGATGATTAGGTATGTGTGATAATTAGGTCAAATAAGCTCGAGGATTGAA
>JANTNU010000005.1:33784039-33804828 GCA_024752395.1 Erythroxylum havanense | reverse complement strand
GATTTGCATGATGTGGTTTATTTATATTGATGCCATGCGAGTGTTTAGTGATCATTTGTGATCGTAGCACTTCCTTAACGTGAGATATACGTCGGAACGACCCACAGGCATTCCAGTGTGTACCCTAAGGTAAGGGGGCGCTACATTTAATGACTTGTCAATAAGACAAAAGAGGTGGCTGTCATTTGAAGAAGAGAGGTATGTTACCTTAGGAGAAAATGAATGAAAATAAGAAGGAAGGAAGCATAGTCGTGTGGATGAATGAGAGCCACACAAATTTGCAAGGGAAATAAGAAGAGAATGAAACGTTGTAGTTTTATTATAGGTTATAAGTTAAGAAGTGGCTGTCATTTTTGCAAGGAGAGTCACGACATGTGAACAAATGAGAAAGAAAATAAGAAGAGAGGGAAGGAGAGAGTCGGTGATGGGTGATGGAGAAGAAGAGAAAGTTTAGGAATTTTGATTTTGGAGACTTTAAGCTTGCTTTTGGAGTAGATTCAAAGGAAGAAGGATGAAAGAAGGTGGAAGCTTCCTCTAAATCCTTATAAATTCAAAAATTGAGAAGAAAAAGGGAATGTTAAATTGGAAGGAAGAAAAGAAGAATTGATCAAATTGGAGCTAAGACCGAGTTTCTGGCATCGATTCGCGGTGGGTAGCATATTTATATTTTGATTTGTAAGCAATATGCAATGTTTGAAAAAAATTAAAGAAAACAATTTTGAAAAATTAAAGAAAGCAAAACTTGGATTTTTTATAAATTATCGTTTTTGTAAATTTCTGAAAAATGTTGGTTAATAGTGGACTTATGATTTTCGAATGTGTTTTGAACAAATTTGCATCAGTATATATGAATGTTTTGATAATTGCTATGCTTGTTGCATTATTGAATTGATTGAATTGTATGCATTATGTGAATGTATAAAATCAAATTTCAAAATGTGCCTTCGGGCAATTTGATTTATATGTGGAAATTATGTGGAAATATGAAAAAATTTCAATAAAATCAAGATTTTGAAAATGGCCTTCGAGCAATTCGAATTTTCGTTTTCGCTTATGTCTTATGTGGGTTTGGTCAAGTCCTTCTGTGAGTCAGTGCACTGTCTCTATTCGTTTATAGCCTTCTCCCGGTTGCCCGCTAGTGGCACAGAGCTCCGATTTCGGACTCCCTTCACGGCTACACTAGACCGCTATGCGGGAAAGTGTAATACGTTCTGTTCACGACTGCACAGGACCGCTATGCGGGAATGTGCAGTACGTTCTGTTTCGGACCGAACCAGACCATTTTGATACGTTACGTGCTTTTGATTTGCTTCTGTGTGCTGCATTCATGTTTAAAATTGAGAAATACAAAGTGGGATTTATATGATTTGAAAAATTGAAAGGTTTGAGGAAACTGTTTAAAAAATTAGCCCTTTTGGCAAAAAGTTTATGAAAAATGGTTCCTGCTTATTTGTGAATTTATAAATGTGTTATCCACGAGCTTCCGAGCTCACCCCCTTTCATCCCCATCTCTAGGTTTCGAGCAGGAGATCGGATGAAAGAATGAGAAGACGTTTGTTCCGATTTTTTTCATCGTCTGTATTGTTATGTGAATGAGTTTTGGATATTAATATTGTTTATTATGATGTCTTTCGAGCATGTATTTTAGAATGTATGAGGATTATGACTTGATGTATGAGAGTATGAAATTGCGTATATTGTGTTAATGTAAGTAAGTTATGGATTTATATGTTGAGTTGTTGTTCAAAGTTTGTGTATGATGGTGAGTTATAATTATGTATAAGAACGAGAATTGAGATTTATTTGAGTGTACAAGAAAATGACTATGAATTGAGAAATTGATTAAGGAAGGTGGAAGAAATGAAAAAGAAAGGAATGAGAAAAGAAAGAATAGAAAAAGAAAAAAAAATTATACCGGATTTCGGATATGTCTTAGTCTAGGTTTCCAATGCGATCGTTGTTATCTTTGTATTGTATTCATGGATGTCGGACATTTGTTATGCTATTCGATTTGGCTTCTTTGATTGTAACCGTTCCAATTTGCTTCTTTCGATTCTGCATTCGATTTGCATTTGCTTTGCTTTCGCTTTGCTTCCGTTTTTGTTTTGTTTGTCGTTATCGAATTCAATTTATCCAATTTGAATTCGCCTCGTTCTTCGCATCCTTTCCTATTTTTCGGTTGGGATCCGGTTCCCAGATCGGGTCCCAACAATTTTTATTGAAAGGATGTAAGAATGATTTTCTTAAATGGAGATGCAAGTGAAGATGTCTATATAGTTCAAACTACTACTTTTAGGAAAGAAATTATGGTTTGTATGCATAAAAAATAAATTTATAAGTTGAAACAAGTTTTAAGGAAATGGTATCTCAAGTTTTGATGAAACAATCATTTCTAATAACTTTTAAGGATAATATTGTTGATTGATGCATATACATGAATTGAAGGTTAGTGGGAGCAAGTACATATTTTTGATTTTATATGTTGATGATATCTTAATCATTACTAATGATACTGTTATATTCATTGATACCAAATAAATATAGTTTAGTGATTTTAGAATAAAAGATCCTGGTGAAGCATCATATATTTTAGGCATACAAATTCTTTTTAATAAGGACAATGCTGTTCTTAAAAGGTATCAAAGCACATATGTTGATTCTATCTTGAAGAGGTTTAATATGTAATGTTATTTTTTAGAAAGGACTCCAGTAGTGAAGTGACATGTGTTTAATTGATTCTATAATTATTCTATAACACTTAGCGATTAATGACATAAAATTGCTTAAGATATTCACTTTGACTTTAATGTGATTTTAGGCATAATTCAGAAATGAAGGAGCTAAAGTAAGTTGAAAGCACGATGTTTAGGTCATTTTTTGAAAGCTAATACTCACTTATCGTCATAAAGCAATAAGAAGAAAATTAAAAGACAAGAAACAGATAAGAAAAATGAAAACACAAAGAGGAAGAATCAAAGTTGCTCAAGGCATGTAGATATAAAAATAAAGAAGTAGAAAACCTGCACATGCATGCCATGCAAGAACGTGAGTTTAATAGAGTGATGGTTGGTAAAACAAAGGTTGACAAGCAAGGACTAGTAAAACGACAGAGTAGTAAGTAGAATACACACACAACAATTGGAAAAAGGAACACCACAATGACAATCTAAATAGCATCTAGGAGTGACCAAAACAATAGCAGTAGATGAAGAAAACGTCAGTGCAACAGATGGGAAACACACCAAAATCCAATGTAAATGTTGGAAGCAAGGAGTGACATGGCAGTGTAGGTGGATAGGCAAGCAAACAAAAAACGAAACTATGCATACCAGCAGCTTGAATGAAGGAAACGACAATGTTGGGCAAAGAAAATGCAGGCGTAAACCAATTAATAATAAAACATAGACTTAGTAAAGAAGAGCATCGAGGTTTTATGTGTGTGTTTTACAAAAAGAATGAAAGCTTTTAAGATAGAATGGGGGGTCTTCAGTTGAGGTTTTTTAGGGGTTGAAGCAATTTTCTTCAGAACTCTTGGTTTTAATGAAAAAGAGGGGCAAAGCTCTATTCTTTTGGAGACCCATAAAGGTGACATCCACGCTAACAAACCCTATTAAACGTATTTTTCATTGAGTTTGTTTTTCTTTCTCTCTTTAAAAATTACTCATGGTATTCAATGTTTATTGTTTGGAAATTGTGAAAAGATGATTCTAATGCGTTCATTGGATCATTTATTAAAAACCTATTGCTAGAATATTCAATATAATCTATAATTATTATGTTGAAATTTATTTTATAACTAACAGTTTGTAATCATTCAGGATAACATAGCTTAGGTTAAATGATGCATCGTATGTGGTAGTTGCCTTGATTACTCGGTTGTCCTTATTCGTAATGCTACTATCCAATTGAATCTAGATACCATATCATAGGTTATTTGGTAGTTAGATTTAATTAACGATCATATCTTAATTAAACACTATCTAAGGGAAAACTTGAGTTAATTATTAACCCACGATTAATAGTTACTATGAAAGGTTTGAAAACAACAAATCATTGAAATATATTTAATTAGGGTGTAGACTGAGATTGAACCAAAGAAGCGAGTCCTTACCAAATTCCCCACTTTCATCAATTTTTTTACATGTTTTCTTTAAATTATTTTTGTTAGTTACTTTAGTTTTATTTTATTTTCTTACTTTTAAAATCAAACCCCCAAAACCTAAACACTGATTAATTTCATTTCATAAACTTTACACACTCTTACTGTGGGATCGACCTAGACTCACCACTACTACAATAGTAGGTTTAGTTTATTTTGACTAGAGTTACGATGCACTATCATGAAAGTTAATAAGTTCTCCAAGGCCAAATGTCCTTATAATGATGTTGACAGAGAACAAAAGAAAATAGTCCTTTATGTTTGTATTATTGATCAGTGTTTAGAATACCGTTATGTAGCGGACGGTATTGTACCGACTAGAAAATGGAACAGTATCTAAGTTATCGGTACTGACGATCGGTACCAGCAGGTATCGGGTGTTTTTGTTTGATACTAGTCAATATTTAAAATACCAATCATATATTGGCCAATACCATAAGTTTTAGAAAAGTGAGGGACTATTTAATTAAAAGCAAAAACTTTTTACCCAGAACCCCACACCCCCAATGCTTCTGCTACTTTGATTTTTTTCTATCTCTCAGACTCATCTCCATTCTCTCTCACTATTACACGACTCTCTCTTGTTCTCCTCTTCATCTCCGTCGATGCTTCTCCCTCTCTGATGACAAGATAACCACGAACCATTGCACCACACAACTATCATCTTCCTCCACCACATGAGCCCGCCACCACCAAACCTCTCCACGAGGACCACCACGCCACCATTGAACCTCCTCCACACCTCTTTCATCGACTACTTTCCTCCTATCCTGAACGTGTTTGAAACTACCAAATCTAAACCCAACCTAAATCGAAAATAGATTGTGAATTTGTTTAGGTGTATTTTCACTTTTCAATTGATTTTTTTGTTTAATTGCATTTGTGATTGTGAATGGGTTGGAAGTTGGAAGTTGGAATGAAATTGTGAATTGGATTTGTGATTTACGTTTGTTGGATAATAGATTGGAGTTGAATGAAATGATTTTGGTTCATTGGTTGTGGTTTGGTTCATGTGAGATTTATCTTACATTTTTTTTTCATTGAAATGCATAGCATATATGAATTAAAAGTTAGAAAGTTTGAATTTAAATTAAAACCTTAAAATCAAGAATGTAAAGACTTTAAAGTAAATAATTAATTTATATATTCTTAAAATTATTGTAATGGTACTTGGATATTGGGTAAATAATTAATTAAGTATAATAATAATTTGGTTATGGTCTTGTGGAAGTGTTGAAGAGCAGGTTTTATAATTATAATTATTATAAAGTAAATTAGCAAAAAAGGTTAAATCTATATCTCTAAGTTGTCTTCATCCCAAAACTAGTCCATCTCAGCAAGTCTCTTGCATATTCACCATTATTTATCCCAAAATTAGTCCATCCCATAGTCTTTGCATATTCAAAATCTTATTTCTTATTATTCCATTTTTGTCTCATTTATAGTACCTTAGTATTATATCTTCGGATAAGTATGAAAATTTCTTAGTTCATCTTAATGAAAAAAAATTACTTATCTTATGCATTCCATTTCAAGACATTTATTAAAGGAAAGGATTTATGAAGATATGTCAATGGGAATAATCATATTCCTAGAAAAAAAAAATTAAAGATGAACATGCTAAGTGAAGTTAAGGATGTGTAAGTCATAACTTAAATTTTTGGATTCGTTGAGCCATCATCTAAAATCTTTGAACCTTCAAGACTACAAAGCATAACACTGTATGTCGATTTTAAATTTATCATGAATTTACTATTCTCTAATAGGAAAGTCTCTCTATTTCTTAATTTGACTCTAGTTTCATGAATCTTTACTTCTTTAGGCTTAATATAAAGAGTTAAATAAATTATTTATGTTGCATTACTTCATGAAGGACTTAACACTGCTAATTTTATTGCTAAAGAATTAATTTCTTACAAAACTAATATCTTCATTTATTTTTATAGATAAATGGAAGAAAGTTTAAGTATTCCTGATCAAACTATTTCAAGAAGATATAATGATCCAAGTTGGGCTCATGTTGCATTGGTCCTACGTATGAAGAATTATAGAATTTGCTTGTTTTGTAACAAACATTGTTATCAACCTATGGTGGATGCCTCTTACAGTTCAGGGTGCAAAGCTTCTTCAATTGATGACTTAAGATGTAAACATTTGAGTTATTCAATTTTTAAAATTAGAAGTTATTTGGCAAAAAGAATAGTGAATTTGGATACTTTTGGGTGTTCAATCATATGTGATGGTTGGACAAATAGGAGACAAGAGCCTATTATTAATTTTTTGGTTTATTCTATAAATGGCTCAATGTTTCTGAAGTTTATTGATGCATTTGAACTTAAAAGAAATACTAATACTTTGTTTAAGATATTTGATGAGGAAGTGAATGGAGTAGGGCTAGAAAACATTATTCAATTCATTACTGACAACGATGCTGCTTATAAAGCGGCAGGAAGAAGGTTATAGAATAAGTATTTTTTTGACTCCTTGTACTACACAATACATTGACCTAATGCTAGAGAATATAGGGATTCTAGGTATTTTCCTATTATTAATGAGACTATGTGCAAAGCTAGAAGGTGACCAAGCTCATCTATAATCATGCATAGGTGTTGAATTTAATGAGAAAGGAATTTACAAATGGTAAGAATTTACATCATCCTGCTGTGACAAGATTGGCAAAAAATTTCTTATCACTTCAGTTTTTGTTACCAAGAAGAAAGAATTAAGACCAATGTTTACAAGTGATAAGTGGATTACATCTTGAAATGCTAGGTCTAATGTTAGAGTGGAGGCTTTCAGAATTATACTGAAAGATAGACAATTTTGCTCTCAATGCCAATTTGTTATCTGTGTTTGTGAGCCTTTGGTAAAGGTGTTTTGCTTAATTGTTAGTGAAGTAAAAGCATCAATGGGATTTTTTATGATGCCAAGGAAAGGGCTAAGGAAACAATCAAGGTTAATCTGAAACATAGGCCTTCTTTGTACACACTATACCTTGCAATCATCAATGACAGATGGGAAACATAACTTTCTTCTCTGTTGTTTATAGCTGGGGTGTTTTTGAATCCTAGTGTATATTTCAGACTAGATTTTTCAAAGAAAATTAAAGTTAGTAGAGGAATGTTATTCACTATTACAACAATTGTTGGCCATGAAATGATGTAAAATCTCTTGAGCTCAGATATGGAGCTTTATAAGTAGTGTGGTAGGTATTTTGGATTGCCAACTGCTATTTGACAAACAATAAAACTTTTTCCAGGTATTAGTTACTTTCTTTTTATTATTTGTTGAAAATTAATTATTAGTTTTTTTTAATGCTACTTTTTCTATCTTACAACTTATAGTTTCTTAGTGGGATTAATTCGAAAGTGGTGTTCCAGAATTACAAAGATTTGCAATTCAGATTTTAAGTCAATCTATGAGTGCAACATGCTGTAAACGAACCTGGAACTCATTTGAATTCATCCATTCTAAGAAAAAGAATATATTGGAGCATAAGAGATTGAATGACTTGGTATTCATTCATTACAATTTAAAGCTTTGGGAAAGGTATGTTATTATCATTATTAATTTTGTTATACTTTCTTATAATTTTCTAGTAATTAAATTTTATTATTTACTAAGAATCTTAATAGCACAAGTAGTTCAATAAATCCAATTTCTATTTATAATATCGATCTTTTGGCATATTGGGCTTCTGAGGAACCAGATTAGCATTGTATGTCATTTAGTGCATTGAATTTGAATGATGATGATGTTGAGACTCCTCTCAATAATGAGATTTTTGTACCAAATGATAACTGGGGTCAAAGTAGTTACAACAGGTATCATCCTGTAGACAATTGAATGAAGTTTCAGATTTTTTCTTTTCCTCTTCTTTAAATTTTACTTATACTTAATTTATATGTTAAATTCTATCTATGTAATGTAATTGTAAATGTAAATGCTTTTGTTACAAGTTTCACTTTTAGTTGACTGGTTCCTCATCACGGACTCTTGTCATAAATTGTAATAGCTTGAGAGTTAAAAATATTTATTATTCGTTTTATTGGATATTTTGATGTAATTATTAGTTGTTATGATGAAATTGTAATATTTTAAAAAGTTTTTATTGTTCTTAATTTTATATTTATATGATGATAATTTTCTTTTTCATATTAATTGTGTTTATTATTTATATGTAAAATATCTAAAAATTATTATTATTTCATATTAATTGTGATTATTATTTATAAGTATGATTTTTGGAAACAGGTTTGATGTAAACTTATAAAGTATACAGTACAACAGTACAATATGACAATAGACTATTTTGCAATTTTTTAAAAAATTTAAAGACTATTTCATAATTTTAAAAATTTACCCGAAACAGTAACCAGTATTGACCGATATCGGTATTCGTACAGTACCATACCAGAACCCAATCCAGTAATAGGTCTGGTATTGTATTTGCAACTTTATTATTGATAGCCTGATGTATGTTTAAGTATACACATATCTTAATATTACCTTTGTGATTAGTATGTTTAGTAAACAGTTGAGTACTCTTAGTCGAAGTCATTAGAAATTAGCTAAAGAATTTTTAGGTATCTTTAGAGTACTAAAGATCTTATATTGACATAATGGTGTACTAACACTTTTTAAGTGGTTGATTTTAATGACTCTAATTATATAAGTTATATAAACAATAATAAATCCTCTTCTTGGTATATCTTTATAATAGTAAGAGTAGTTGCTCAAGAAAAAGGGTCAAATAGATATTTACAACTTCTTCGACCATGGAGATAGAGTATGTGACATGCTATGCAATATGGATATGGAACTTCATCTTAGAATTTGAACTTAAGGATTTCATCTTGAGGCTACTGAAATTGCATTATGATAATTTCATAGTTGTATTTTTCATTTGGAACACTAGGAGCACTTCTCACTATAGTAATATTGATATTAAGTTCTACTTTGTCAAAAAGAAAGATGTATGATCTCTCATTACTATTAAATTCACGTCTTCAAACAATATGTCAGTCGAACTACTAATTACACTAATTTTGGTGTTTTATGAACATGTCTCTAGTATGGTTATAAGAGCCTAATTTTCTTTGTTTCAATGAGATTTATTGTTGAAATCAAGAACTAGCTAATGAATTTGTTCTTAGGGCTTTCATATTTGAAGATGTGTATGTGTTTGATAGTTTTTTTGCATCATTGTTTTATATGTGATCTCGTTGACACCTGAAGAGAAAAATGTTGACATCTACAAGAATTGGATACAAGATCTCAATGATTATTCCTTGAATTTTCTTAGAGCTCTTGATATACTCTGACAAGGTATCAAGGAACAGTGACACCCCATCTTCGCCTTTTGTTATTGGCTTTACCACCCCAAAACAATCCTCAATATATAATCTTAACATACATAATCTAGACTGCAACATAACCTTCATGTTTTTAGACTCCCGGCCAAACTTGACTCTTGACATCAAAAACTATACCGGAGTCACTGGTTCTCACTTTAAAGTAGACGGTTCCTGAGTACTAAGCTCGTAATGAACTGAGCATGCCACCCTAGCCAATTCTCAATTCATTGAAATCTAGTTGTTTGAGAAAGGGAAAGCATCCCTCCCTTCCATTCACCAGTAGGGATGGCAATTGTACCCAAACCCGATGGGTATCCGATAAAATTACCCAAACGAGGGCGGGTATGGGGAGCAAATTTTTACCCGTGGAGCGGGTATGGAGGGTTAGCAAAAATATCCGTCGGGTATCGGGGCGGGTATGGGGATATCACCCCGTTTACCCGTTTACCCGTTATATAGTAATTACAATTTTGCCATTATATATATATACATACAAACCCAGCAATTAAATAAAGATAAGCTTATTTAAATTCAGTATGTATGTATGAATGTAGCATGAAAATTTAAAAGAAAAACAAATAGTCCATTCATATTAAATAAGCTTATCTTTAAAAAAAAAGAAGCGGGTAAACGGGTACCCGATGGAGGTCAAACCCCCAACGGGTACGGGTATGGAGGGTGCCAAAAATTTCCTGATGGAGATGGGGGCGGGTATGGGGATGGGGGCGAATTCATGGGGCGGGTACGGGGGATGACATACCCGCCTCATACCCGCCCCGTTGCCATCCCTATAACCCAAACAATCCAACAAATTCAAATCTAGAAAATTAAACCAATCCATGTTTTAAATCGAGCAAAGAAGGATTCCACTATGGAGTTAGCAATTTTAATTTTCTAGAATCCACATTCAAAAATGCGTACAAGTTTCTTGATTATTCTGATATAATCATCATAATTTAGGGATTTTGTGTTTCCAGAAACAAAACAATAACATTCATTTTGAATTTTCACAAGACTGAAACAAAAGAGGGGTGTTTGTTTAAGTTTATTTCAATTAAACAAAAATTAAAATTAATTAATGAAATCCTAATCTATATTAGGAACACGTATAATTTTTTTTTCAGAACCATGCTACTTTTGCATCAATAAATAATAATCTTTAATGTTTTTTAATCAAATCAATGACAATCAAACAATTTTAATCAAATTATAGAATTAAAGTTTGTTGTAATACCACTGTTGGAAAATTAGGATAAGATTTAATCCTAACCTTTGTAGATAATTATGAAATATTTTTTATATTTTGATTTTTCAAAAACCAATATCACTTTAATTCTATGAAATGATTAACAATTAAATTATAATAAAGTATTAAACTTAAGTCGTACCATATTAAAAAATTTAATCATATTCTTATTGTATCCCTCGAATTGTTTTTGAAATTGATTCATTTCAACCATCGTAATTGACAAGTATTTAAACTCCAATGATATCCACAAAACAGGTTAGAAGAATTCTATAACTCTTACACAAAGGGTTAAGCAAGAAATGCAAACTTCATTAAAGCTTAACCCTATTTATAATAAGTTTTGGACATTTTAGTAATTTAATTGAAACCCTTTTAAGTACCTCGGTATTCCCCTCATTACTGGTCGGCTTACTAGACGGGATTGTGCTGTCCTTCTTGATAGGATAGACAATAGGATAAATCATTGGACCCATAAATGCCTTTCATATGTGGGTAGACTATAATTGGTTATATTCATTCTCTCTTCCTTCCATGTCTACTAGTCCTCCCTTTTTCTCCTCCCTTCCTCCATCCTTAAGAAAATAGAGGCTAAACTTAGGAACTTTCTTTGGGCAGGTAGGTCAGTAACTACTACTCAAGCCAAGATGAAATGGAGTGACATTTATCGTCCTAAGAAGGAAGGGGGTTTAGGTGTCAAACATTTGACTACTTGGAACAAAGTCTTATTAGGGAAAAGGATTTGGTTTTGTTTGAGGATAGGGAGGCTCTTTGGGTTCGGTGGGTACACACAGTTTTCTTGCATAGGACAAATTTTTTGAGGGCTCAACCTTCCTATAACTGTTCGTGGAGTTGGAGAAAGATATTATCAGTGAGGTACCAGTTGGGCTATCAATTCAGATTTAGGATTGGAAATGGAATGTCTACTCTTTTTTGGCAGGATCCTTAGCACCCACGTGGTATCTTGTGGCCCTTGTCCACCTCGAGAGAGATTAATAGATCGGAGCTGCCACTTACAGCACGGGTCTCTGACGTTATTCTGAATGATACTTGGAATTGGAGGGGAGTTTCCATGGACTTCCTTAGACAATTAGAGCCACCAATGTACTTACCTAATAGCACCTCCCCGGACATCTTGGAATGGTTAGCCAGCCCCACCAAATGCTACGCAAATAAGTCAACCTATCATATCTTGCGCCCTCCGTTACCGGTAGTACCTTGGTATAACCTGGTATGGTATAAATATAATACACCTCGCAGCTCCTTTATTTTGTGGCTTGCTTTCCTGCAAAAGCTTCAAACTTGAGATAAATTGCCTTACCTCTATACTCCTAACCATTGTTCCCTGTAGCTCTCAGCCAATGAATCCATTGACCACTTATTCTTCGAATGCCCCTTCTCCCAATACATTTGGGCCCAATGCCTTACCCATTTCAACTTACTCACCTTAACCCACTCGACCCTTGCAACTCTCCTCTCTTGGTATAGAACTGTTTCCTGTACCAGAGCGACAACCTTCACTCACTTTCCCCTTCTTCTCTCCACGACAGTTTACCATATCTGGACTGAGCGCAATGCTCATACCTTTAAGAATGAAGCTATGGAGGAGGAACGAGTGTATCTCGGTGTAATATCTCACGTTAGGGAACTCCTTAGCCTATACATTGAGCGGAGTTAAAAATCTCTTAATGTTTTTTTTCCTTTCTTTTGCAGGTTAGTGTTCAGTCTACTTGCAGAATTCGTCTGCGAAGTCTCTTGGGCAAGGCTGTGTGCGCCTTGCCCTTTTGGTGGTTCTGCTCCTTATCATTGGACAGCAACGTCCCTCAGTCTTTCATATGCTTTCGATCTTCTGGTTGGGTTCCTCCTTATATCTTTTTAGGCTGGCTTACTTTGAGTTGTAATACTTTTCTTTGGATCTAGTTGTTTCGGACTTGGTATGTGTACATGTGAGCTGATTGATTACCTACGCTTTAGTCCTCCCTTAGCTTATGTCCACCTATGCTTTCTCGTTGGCTCTGAGACTTTTGCCTTTTCGTTAGATGTGTCTTCAGTGGCACTTGTAATTGAACGTTATGTACATATCCTGTTCTCTTAATCTATTCTTCTGATTTTTCAAAAAAAAATTAATTGAAAATTTATAATTTCAAATTAAAATTAAAAACCAATTGTGCTTAAATAAAATTCAATATCTTACATTAATCCTTATTTATTAAATATCTCATATTTAATCATACACTTTCTCAAACTTTACTATTAAATGTAACTGGATTAAAATATCTTTACTCTCTTTAATCTGTTTTTTATGTGAGACCTATTAGGGCCCTAATATATTAACAATGATTATAATTTATAATTATAATTAGATAAATTAAAACTCCTTTTTATTTATCTTTAATTCTCCAATTAACAATTTATAATCATATATCAAGATTAGAGTTTAGCAATACATCATGACCACTTAAATAGTTAGGAATGTCAAAGTGGTTTTAACTAACCTTTTTATGCATGATTTTTCGTATAATTCAATCCATTCATTATACAATGTTTCGATTAGACATATAGCATGAAATTAATACCTACTCTAGTTTGAGTTCAATCATATTAATTCTCTGCCATTAATTATTGATTCAATTAATGACATTTGTAAACTATTTACAAAACATCATTCTACCTTAGCTAAAGATTTTCCAGATCAATATTAATCAAGAACAACAAATTTTCTTCCTAATTACTTTAGGTGATGAAGCTTATTTTGATCACTCAACTACCTCCAAATAGTTCATGCTACATCTAATGACTACCAACTAAACTACCTATGATTAAAATAGGTTATAAGTAGTATCAAAATATAACAACCCCTATATAAGATAACTTTGAAGACTTTAAGTTAAAGTATCATTTATACAATCATCATAGTGATAATTTTTCTAACCATACAAGTAATATTTCAAATGGATTTCTCATATTGAGCCAGTTTAGTAAACTTGTTCTTTAATAAGTACCCACATGTTTATTTAAGTATTTTCATACCTTAATCTATGAGATCGATTACTTCCTTTATAAAAAAAAACATAATATGTGCTTTTTTTTACATTTTATTAATATCCAGGCTTAATAGAACAATGACTAGAAACAATTTAAGGATAATATATAAATATAATATGAATCTCATAATTATAATATCATAATAATTTCATTTGCAATGTATAATTATCTCATATACTTTATCGTATATATCTAAATACACACAAGATAAAGAACGTTTTTAAATATTTTGTCACTAAACAATAATTAAATTGATTGGCTATAAGGCATAAACCAAAAATATGTTACTTACAAGGGTGTGTATTTCCACATGGGAAAAAATAGCATCTTTAAACCTTTATATGTTTGCAGTCCCCTACATGGTCCTTATACATGTCTGTTTATGTTATTCACATGAGTATGTATATATTTACATGGACATGTGTCTCTAAAACAACTCTAATAATCTAATTATTCCATTATAAGTCACGATTTTTCTTAAATTCTTCTCCTTTTGACCCATAAAGGCAATTTAGACCTAAAAATATACTTAAAATAAAACAGTATCAAAAACAATATGCAAAACTCTAAAATAACAAACAAAGCATGCAATATGAGCATAAAAACATAGTACAATAATCGTTTATCATAATTAATTCGTCCTTTTACATTATTAATCAATTGCCTTCTCAAATTTATACTTGAAATAGCTTATAACCAAGTATTCAAATTTTTTTTTTTGGTTGCATTTTGTTATTCCAATCTTCAAACATGATTAATCCAAACATGGACCTACATTGGCATCAGTTGGTAGTAACATCTAGTCAATTAGGTTGTTTTACCTTAGGTCAGTTGTTGGGCAGATTTTGAGAAAAAAAGCTCCATGTTGACTTTCTCGCAACAAGTTTGCATAGCTATGTAGCAGCAGTTACAGCTGCAGTAGTCTTACCAGGTTAACATTTCGCCTAATCTTTGTTATTGCTTATGGTTTTAATTTCTAAGCTCTGTAAGGAGATGCAAGACAGTGGGAAAAACATAAGCTTTATATAGATTATAAAATATGTGCTTTATTGTTTTTCAATTTAACTTAAATAGATTTTCACTAACGTGATTATTAATTATTTTAGTTAAGAATAATCGTTATCAGTGATAACGAAAAGGACTTACTATCATCGTTAGGTTATGATTTGATATTCAACTATAAAGTCTAATGTTTTTTAATGCTAGATTGAAAATTTATAGAAAGTCTTTAGGACTGCGAGTAAAGATTCAGCTTTCTAAACATAAATTCAAGATAATGACTTGTATACATGAACGATTTTGTGAGCTGACAAAAGCCACGTATATGATGAATATTGACCACTCAATCCTCTAGCTAACCAAACTACCGAAATCCGATACGTTAACGTTAGCTCAACAATTGAAAGAAGGAATGCTACAATTATGATCTGTACAAACCTGTCACGAGCTAACTTACAAGGGCTTAATTAGTAGATAAATAATTGTAGTTCTGATCGCTTTCTTTAGTATATGGGGACCTAGTCTTTAAAGGAATCTTTAATCTTTGGTAAAGAACAAGAAGAAAAGGACCACAACTGCTCAAAATATATAGAAAATTAAAACTTGTGACCACCTACCAAACATTTGGCTATCTGTTGGTCGGTGTGTTTAGTAGTATAGTCAATTGCGTGAACTACATAGGAAACAGTCATAGAGGCTTAGCCTGCTTTAAACATCTGATTCCTCTGATGTCTGTATGAAGGAGCTTTGAGTTACTGATAGTTTTAATTCGGTGGCACTCCCTCAGGAAAACATCTTCAGCTTCACGAAATGGCGAGTAATGAAGGTGCTAAGCGAAGCAACTCTCCACAGACACAGTCTCTTTCAGGTGGCTTCTCTTCTTTGTCTATCACTGCACATCATAGAATTTTGTAGTTTCCGCTCGGAGTTGTTTTTCAGACGATTAGGTCATGTAGGAAATTTTGCAGAAAGTCCGACTTCTTTGCTAGTACGTCAAATTTGATTGGCGGTTTATTGTGGAGGAAGTTCTTTATCGTCTTGGACCTCTTGGGCTTAGCAAAAGTAGTAGTCATTCGGTGCTTTGTGAAAAAAGTAGTTTTACCTTCTCTTTTTTTACAGTAGTTTTTTAGATCATAAAGTATAACAAAGAAAAAAATTTCAGTATATTTATATATTTTTTAATCGACAATCTACATAAATTAAAGCTAACTTAAAAAAATTTTGACCTTACATTTTCAATAAAGATTAATTTTATATTTATAATAATTAAAACGAATTGTTTTTTAATTTGTATGTGTGTATTAATTAAATATTTAGATTTTCTATACAATCAATCGAATAAATATTTTTATAATTATATTCTTAGAATCTACAGGGAATTCTATTTGCATATATTTATGTCATATATGTTAATTTGAAATCTAGGCTCCTCTCTAGAAAATCATATATATATATATATATAATAGTTACGATAAGATCTCACGATCTTTTTATTCTAGTAATTATCAAAATATCAAATTACCATAATTTACCATTAAGATTGGTTTTACTACTTAAAATTTAAATTTATTCTAGTATCGTGAATGCCTTCTGTAAAAAAAAATATCTATTTATGTTTCTCATATTAATTTTTTTTTTGGTCTCAATGTACGTTTACTATTTTTCATATAATTGGAAGAAAAGTTTATTTTCAATTTCTTAATAATAATTTTGGAAAAGTTAATCATTTTAGTTTTATCTTAATAAATCTCTCTTTTAAATTTGTAAAGTTTAGACTAATTGCTTAGATTAACCTAATTGATATAATTTAAAATTAGTAAATATGGGGTATTTTCTTCTAATTTATACAATCTTCTCAATTTTTTAGTGTTTAATCATTTCAAACTAGGAATATTTTAAATCTACATATATTTCTTTTAGTTTAAAATTAAATTAATAGGGTTTCATGACAACTAACAATTTAGTCTGCATTAATAAGGTAAAATAGTAAGCTAAAACTTTTACTACTGATCTTATCTAAAATCAAAGCCTTTATAAGTCTCATAAGTATACTTTAATTGGGAATGGAAATTAGTCTAGCATACTCTGTAATTAGTGTAATTAGATTATGGAAACAAAATAAAATTATAAAATTTTTACTTATGCATTTGATTTCAGTAATTTTTAATTTTCAAAAATGTTAAAAAGAATTTTGAATTAGACCCATTAGCTTGAAATAAAAAGCATGAAGTATTAAAGAATTTAAATCGTCTCATGCATATGAATAATTTTTGCATAAGCTTTATATATAATAATCTCAAAGAATGTTGTCCCACGAAGTGCGTTGCAGAGATAATAAATCTTTTATAAAAGCACATGATGTTGGGCACATTCAGATCATTATGATTCTAATAACTTAGCATTATTCTGCACAAAGTAACCAATTCATCAAAAACAAATTGTACTGATTAGACCTGGTTCGTTGTCCGTAGGTATTTAGACATCAGCCACTTCTGTATGGTGATCTGCAAGAAACTTGCAGTTCTAGCCTCTGTCTACTCTTTTGAACTGTTCTTGAATTTGAGATGAAAATTTAAGGGATTATAATTACCAAATAATATATAAATTGCAGGGATTTTCCATAGAATACTGTTGGTCTTGTTTATTGGGATTATTGCATGGGCATACCAGGCAACCCAACCTCCTCCACCAAGGACCTGTGGTTCTCCAGATGGGCATCCGATTACCTCACCAAGAATGAAGCTTAGAGATGGAAGGCACTTAGCCTACAAAGAGCATGGAGTCCCAAAAGACATGGCCAATTATAAAATTGTCTACATTCATGCCTTTGATTCTTGCAGACATGATGCTTTAGTTGCCGATCATGCTTCATCGGTAATGTCTCAAGGATTCTCTGATAAAGAATTATCTTAATATGAGGCATTGACGTCCCAGTAGTTAGCTTTAATTGACGGTTGGTCATTTGTCAGGAACTGGTTGCAGAACTAGGGTTGTACATAGTGTCATTTGATCGAGCAGGTTATGGAGAGAGTGATCCTCATCCAAAGAAGACATTAAAAAGCATTGCTTTGGACGTTGAGGAGCTCGCTGATCACTTGGGTCTAGGACCCAAATTCTATGTAATTGGTTATTCCATGGGTGGTGAGTTCACTTGGACCTGCCTCAAGTACATCCCTCACAGGTATCATTACTTTTTGTTTTTACTTAATAATATTATAATCTGAAGACTATATATATACACTAACGGAGTCAAAAATTTAAGGTAAGAATCTGAATATTTAATTTTTTAAAATTTTAGGGAATTCAATGTATTACTGGGCTTTAAATAACTTCATCCTTTATATGCATGTAATATTTTTTAAAACTTTGGGAGGAGGCCCAGTGCATCACGTACCTGTATATATACCTTTGTCCTTCATATGAAAAATGAAAACCAAATATGTAAGCCTCAAATTTTGGTTCGTAGATGAAAGAATGAGGTTTAAACCTCTGACTAGTAATTTGTCGCAGGATTAGGCAGTCTCAATAGATATCAATTATTTACTTAACAAAACCTTTTTTAGAATATATATAAATAAATACTTTAAAATTTAACAAACTATGCATCCCTTATTTGCCTATGGGTACAAGAACACTAATTAGGTGTATCTCGTGAGTTATCTCTAAAACCCAAATGAAATAGTATTTTATTATTTTTTAACTTCTATTCCAAATTTGAAAACAATATATAATATCTAAACTCAAAATGAAATTTCATTAATTATGATAAATGCTCACAATCTTTTTTTCAATTTTGAGTATGTAATGATATTGTTAAATACGTAAATTGTATGTACGTCAATTAAAAGTAAAAATTAACCTGATAGGCACACAGTAGATGTCTAAACCTATGTAAGTATTAGCTATATGATTTTTATTCTTCCTCTTACGAAGGTTGGCAGGAGTAGCCCTACTAGCTCCGGTAATTAACTACTGGCGGCCTGGTTTTCCGGCGAATTTAAGTAAGGAAGCATTCTACCAACAACTACCAACAGATCTATGGGCAACCCGTGTTGCCCATTATGCCCCTTGGCTAACCTATTGGTGGAATACTCAAACCTGGTTCCCTGGTTCTAGTGTCATTGCCGATGTTTTTGATCACTTTCCTCCTAAAGACTTGGAAATCATTTCTAAACTTACCGAGAATAACGTGGTACGTCTCCATCGCCTAAAAGCTTTTCTTATATTAATTATCATGTAAGATTATTTAATAATTTTTTAGTTCATGTGTGAATTGCCTTGCCAGCAGAAAGAAAATAAGGTAAATTTAATTTATAAATAAAAAGAATTATAAAATTTTAGGTCGAAGATGGTATAATGAATGTATTAACATTCAATATCATTAATTCCTAAATTAACAATTTGAAATTTTATTATATGTTTATTGTCTATAGTTTTCACTTGATCAGGAACATGCAAGACAGCAAGGAGAATACGAATCCATCCATCAAGATCTGAACATTGGGTTTGGCACTTGGGAATTTGATCCGTTAGAGCTTAAAAACCCATTTCCAAACAACGAAGGTTTTGTTCATCTATGGCATGGTGTTGAAGATCCTCTAGTCCCTCTGCAGCTGCAACGTTACGTTGCTCGACAACTTTCTTGGATACACTACCATGAGCTACCCGGAATGGGACATATGTTTCCATATGATAATGTACTGGTGGATACAATCATAAAGAGAATGTTAGGTAGATAGTTGCAATCTGGTTGATGAATAATTTAATGATTCTCAATATTAAGGAACCATATGAAGGCTAGGTATGGGCAATCATAGAACCTGGAAAAAAGCCATGTACATCCGTGCTTGAATGAGCTCATTGTTAAGTGAAATTACATACACAATTCCCTTATAGGAAATTAAACATATCGAGTTTCTCTAATTAGTTAATATGTAGGGCCAGTAATATATATGTAATTCATTTAGGATCTCGATTCCTCCCTCAACTAATCTTAGCTCATATGGTATAAGCCCACTTTTTCATAACATTTGGTCATTCAACGCTCCATTAAAAAGCAAACGCAAAAAGATGACTTCCTTTTGACCTACACTCTCACAAGAGACATAAAGAAACATAATTCTACGACCAGAAAACAATGCTTGTATCTTCCGTTTCTATGAAACCTTAGTAAGGCAACATCTTAACTTTTGACATTCATACTGTCTAAAATGAAGGGGGGTAAAAAAAACTGGGGGATAACGTCCTTCATTTACTCTCATACATAAGAACAAGCACAGAACATAAGACGCAAGTAGGCAGAAGATATTTTGATTCATAATATACCTTACCCAACTCATACCGTTTTGGGATCAAACCTTCTTCTCATCATTCCAATTTGCTTCGGACTCAATCCAAATGCCTGCTCAAGAAGCTCATTATCAATGCCAGACCCGAAAATAGCAGAAGGGATTTTTTGGCTACCAGGATTTTGACTGTTGAAACTTTCAAAAACTATAGCAGGTTTATCACCAACGTTCATTTGGAAATGCACTAGGCCCTAAGGAACACCATGACCTCTCATTGCTTCAGTACCCTTGCAAAAGCTCGGTTGTTAGAATCAACAAAATCTGAATAAACACTTCCTTGCACAGCATAGGTGATCTCTGTGGCTCTTGGGTGGAAATGTGGTGGATTGATGGCGTCAACTTTGAGGTCAGCTCGTACAAAGGACATGCCTAGTGTGTTGAGGCTAGGGAAGTTTGTTGGGTTGACAGGAATGGCGGCTAGGCCAGTGCCAGAGAAGTTTCCAGGGACTTTCATGCCGGAGAAGAAAAAGTCATCAGTGGTTACTTTGGAGGAATTTTTGCATGGAAGAGTAGTGAGCCTTGCAATTCTTACAAGACCAGCATTTGGGTCTGCTATGCATCTTGAAGATGCCCCCTTGACTGATTGAAGAAAGCACCTTCAGCCCACAACCTGTCAAGCCTTCTGTCTGATGGAA
>JANTNU010000005.1:33762913-33773635 GCA_024752395.1 Erythroxylum havanense | reverse complement strand
CAGTCAGTCACCCAAATATTTCCGGTCCGGGCATTTTCTCCCGAATTTCCCGAAAATCTCCTATAAGCCACTATAAATTACCAGTCACTCGTATTCAGTATTAAATCAGTCAATTGAACCCAATTACTCTAATTTCTCAATCAGTCCTCCAATCCAGTCAATTCAGTCAGTATTCAGTTCACAATCCAGTCAATTTCCAGTCAATTCCGATTTACAATTAAATACCGGAAAATCGTGAATGTATGTACCTATGAATATATGCATATGCAGTAGACCAGTTCCTCTATGATTAGAGGCCAGTAACATGCTCAGTCAATGAATACAGTGAAATCCTATCAGTCTATCACAATATTACCATGATACCCTTACTGACAGTAACGGGATGTTACAATCTCATAACCATCGTCGATGGTCCATTCAGTCATATAACATTATCTCATAACCATCATCGATGGTCCATTCAGTCACATAACATTATCTTATAACCATCGTTGATGTTCCATTTAGTCACATAACATATTTCATATACATCTAGCAATAACTCATAAAACACATTCACCAAATTTTCACATTCACACATTTACAGAAGTCCACACATTCATATTTTCCTATTTAATACATGCATATGAGATTCACTTTCCATTTATCACTTTGCTGTGACCGAGTGCCTAAACTGTCCCTTGTATGGCTCATTCATAACTGTCCCTTGTAGGGCTCATTGATAATTGTCCCTTGTAGGGCTCATTGATAACTGTCCCTTGTAGGGCCCATTAATAACTGTCCCTTATCCATTGGTGGATACAGGGCTCATTGAACGTTGAGCCTAAGGCTCTGAATCACTTATGAGCTCGAAGCTCATTTTCACTCGTTGAGCTTAAAGCTCTAGTCGGTGGCTACTCTAGCCATAACTTCTGTTATGTTTCATGAAATGGAATGCATCATCTTATTTGCATATCCCCATTCAATCTCATTCATATACACACAGCATTTTAATACCTCATCAATCGTCACAATCATCGGACCTTCGGTCCGAAATTAACAATCAAGACGCATTCAATTAGCCATTCAATAGTCAATGACTACGGACAATCACATAGGACAAAACAAACAAGGAAACGAGACCATCAAGATCTACTCACTTTCACATATGCTCGGACCATAGTCCGACCCATATCAAACATATCACGGTTTCAACATAATTTCCCATTCAAAAGTACCGCACAAATATAAGGCATTATGCCTTTCACCCATTCAATAAGATTCAGTCAGATGCATATTGAATGCATATGTGACACATTTCAAACTGTTACGTTATTGGGACCGAGCGCCTAAAACTATCCCAATCTGGGAGCATTAATCGGTAAGCATGTGGCTCTGAATCAATGTGGGCTCACAGCCCAATACGTTGAGCTTTTAGCTCTCAGTGGCTGCTCCGATCCCAACTATCATTTACTGATCATGCATTTATGCATCAAAGGCATATGTCCCAATTTAATAGTAATTGCATCACAATTAGACCACATGTTTGAATTTGGCAGTACTGTATCACACTCAATTCACGTATCACCATTTATCACATCAAAGACAAGTAAGTCACAAATTCACAAACAGATAATACTTCTACGTCAGAATCTCCCAATATACCGGACCTTCTTTCCAGAATGCATAATCAAGACACAATTCCCTCCATTATTTGCCACAGAATTATAAACAGAACAAATAATAATTGAGGGACCATCTAGGTCACTCACCTTTGCTCCCGAAGCTAATACCTGGAAGCCTTGGCAACTTCTGTGGGTGACGTTCCAAATGTGCCACTAAAATTAAATCAAAATATTCACACATTACCCCTTGTCCAATCAGAAACATATAATGCACATGTAACAATTTAAAAAGTGTACAATGCATGTTCATGACATTCCCGGCACTATTTACCAAAATTCCTGTTACAAAATTTTCCTCTAAATTTTTGAAACTCATTGGCACCACAATTACCCAATTTGGACCTCGATAGGTCCAATTATTACAAAACAGAGACTGTACAATATACCCAATTTCACTCCAGAAAATTTAACATCTTAAGGACTGAATAGAAATTTGATGCGCCATGACGTGCGCATGAGAACGTCGCGACATGCGAGCCCCAAAAACCTCCCGAAACCTGATTTTTTTCGACATTTTTCATCTACCAGCTTCACAAAATCTTCCCATCTCAAACATTTAACCTCTAAACTAGCTTTACAATTGTTCCATGCAACCATCATAACAAAAATACTTACTTGATTTAGCTTCCAAGCTCCAATTCTTCACCAACTCACCAACTCCTCCTCTTCACTTCACATACACGACAATCACCCTTAACCCTTTTCCATCCTAAGTCTTGTACATGGCTCAATGAAAAACCAATAGAAGAAGAGAATAGGAGAGGAGCTTCGGATGGGAAGAAAACAAGAGCATAACTCACTTTCATTTTCCAACTTATAAGAAAAATGTCGTGGAAACTTGCTAAAGGTAAGCTATTTATATAACCCTTAAACATATGAAAGAAGGTACCATTTGTCATGTTGTTAACGATTCATTTATTTCCTTTCTAAAACAATTAAATTTCTAGTCCAATTTTCTCTTCAAATTCCAATGGTTCAAAGTAATAAATCCTAAAATCATGCCTCTAATGTTCCAGTGCCATTGGATCGTCATTTTCAGTATCAAAAATCTAATCAGTCAGTCGTTTGGCAAATTTCCGGACATTGTCCCCCAAACATTTCAGACAATTTCCAACAGTCCTCAAAAATGCAAGACACACAAAAATCACTTCAAATCAATTTTTCAAGCACAAATAACACATTTTTCACAATAGACAGATATGCCGGGAAATGTCATGCATGTATGTACAAATATGTGCATATACAAAAATTACATTTTATACAAATCTAGAGGCCATATTAGGCATGACCACGCCGAGATACGTTTACACACTAATAACCTATTCCAAATTATCATTTTATCCTGCCCATCGGTGATGGGATGTTACAATATCTTATCCATTTCTTATGTTTTTACTTTGATTATTATTTGTCTGAATATTGTTTTATCGTCTAATATTATAATTATTTGTTATCATCAAAAAGGGGGAGATTGTTAAGTTAATAAGACTTCACTTCTATTAATTTTGATGACAATCAAATAATAATAATCTTAGAAGTGTGTGAATTGTTTTGATAAGTTTGTTAAGTGCGTAGAAAAATGTAAGTGACACAAAGTCAACACCAGAAAATGCGTAGTCAATACCAGAAGATGTATGTCAACACTAGAAGATGCGAAGTTATTACAAGAAGATACACGCCATCACAAGAAGATACACGTCATCATAAGAAGATACACATCGACACCAGAAGAAGTGTGACATTAGAAGAAGCATGATACCAGAAGAAGTATAGTACCAGACAATGGAAAAGGAAACTATTCTAGAACGTCAATCAGTTAGTTAGTTGAAGTTAGTTACAAGAATCAACTAATAATGGTTACTAGAAGATTCAAGAAGTAGTTTATCAAGAAGATAGTTGAAGACTTAGGCTATAAATACTAGTTCTAGTTGTAAACTAAATAACGTTTTTTTTTCAAGAGAGAAAATCTAATTGTACAATACTTAGAGAAATGTTATACTAAAAGTGCGAAAAAAAGAGAGCGAATATATTTGTAATGTGGAGCTCAAAAATATCTTTCCTAGAGAGAGAAAGAAAGGTTAAAGCCTAGAGAGGCTAAGAAAGCAGATAAAGAATACTTTGTGAGAGAAACCTGAGGAGGCTCTGCAAGTGTAGAAAGAATACTTGAAAAGTTGAAGAGTATAGTGAAATCTCAGACAAACTCTAAGGATTAGACGTAGCCCAAAGTTAAGGGTGAACCAATATAAAATCACAGCGTCTATTCTCTAACCCTGATCTTTTAATTTTTTTGTTGTTAGAAGAGTAGATAATAATTCTTGTGATTGCATTACTCATCAACTTTAGTAAATTGTATTTGTGATTATCTGAATTTTGTAAAGAAATTTAAGAAATTCCTAAAGATTAATATCTTTGAAAATTTTACACAATTCAACCCCCCATCTTGTGTATTTTACATATTATACGTGATTTCTATATTACCAAATGATTTACTTTACTATACCTCTTATTGGTTTGTTAGTTGTGTATGATTAGTTTGGTCATACATATTATTATGAAAGCATTATGATATGGTTATAAAATCTAAGTGAGAAACTGTTAAATTAATTAATGTGGACTAGCATAACCTAATGATAGTTATCATATTAACTATGAGCATGTGACATCATATCATTTATAGGATAGACAATATATTTTTACTTATACTTTAAGTCCTTAAGTCAATTTTCTAATTTTTCTAAACTTACCATTACGCTTGTGGCTACCCACAAAATGGTATGTTAGCCTGATTGATATATTTGTTTTAGGATGTTATAGTGATATATCCAATAAATTGATGAATTGGATTCAAAGAACCTTAACCTCTTTCGTTATGTTTGTTTTTGTCTCATGACAATTAATTGAATAATGATAACTTCCAATCAAGTTTTATCATCTTTAAGAGATAATTTTCTAACCTCATTATATATACAAGCTTTAAAGTTACAGAGCTTATTTTAATTAGTTGCACTATTAAATGTGTTGATAATGTATTGAAAATATTGATATTACACAATTTATTATTTGTTGTCCAAATTATAACGTGATATTCTTAACTTCTTCCATGGGTTAATGGTATTTGCTTATCACTAGATTGTTGATTCCTTTCTTTTGTTAGCGCTGTTAGAATTTGATTCACTTGCTTGTGACGGTAAAATTAGGGATGACAATGGATTGGCCAATAGGCCAAATTTAGGAGTTTTCAATAAGTCAACTTAGGCTTAGACCGACTCGAGGCTCAACTATTCTAAGCAAAACGACATTATTTTGCTTAGAAGAGTTAGGTCTTGAGTAGGCTTAATCCTGGATAGCCCAGGCTGGACTCAATTAAAAAAAGGTTTTTTACACTTTTAATTTTTAAAAATCATTTTTAAAATTTTGCTGGGTTGGCCTATGGGATGACTTATTCCACCCCTAGGTAAAACTACATACATATGTTTTGTTTACATACTTGTGCTAAAGGAACTTATTTAGGCTTTTTTGGCAATGAAGTTCATTATGTACCAAAAAATTGTTTTTTAATTATGTACTAATAAACTTATATAAATCTCATGTAAATTCAATATTTAAAATTGCCTATGTAATAATTATTAGAAATTATATTTAAATTTAATCTGACATTTTAAATAGAGAGCAAATTTATAAAAGAAAGTTCTATTGATTTTGAATTCAATTTTATTGAATTTGCGCTCGTCTAAAGTAAATGAGTCCAAATTAAACTATGGTTAAACTTTCAACTTAATAAACTAGTGAATTTTACCTTATGATTGTGATCATTTAAAGAGTTAATGATTTTTTGTGATGAATTGAGTTTGGAAAAGTAGGATCAGTTTGACTATTGACTTGACTCGTATTGTTTCCCTAAATATGCCACAAAGGAAAGTCTAGAATACACTATTTGTAAACATGTACGGAGATGAGAGTTTGATATGTTTGTGCTTCAAAACACATACGTGAAACCTGAGAAGAAAATAAAGTATAGGTTTAATTCAGTTAGCTTCCATAATGGGAAACCTATCCAGAACATAAAATATGCGACTTTTTGAAGGCAGATTGATCAACTTTAGTTACATTTCAAAAGTAATTTATTCAAGTTGTGAACCAGCTTGCGAGTTGGTTGCACGTAGGTAGATGCCTCTACACCCACCTCCAGAGAGGCGCACATCAATTTGAATATTCTCGGGGAAAAATAATATATATGTATCTATTTTTCAAATTCTAAGGTTTTTGGACTTCAAATTAAATTGGAGCTATGTCTTAGGTTTTGCAGTTAAAATTTTGTCATTATCAAAGAATTAAGACTAATTAATGATGCCGAGTTTTCTTGTTGAAGAACAATGTCTCTGCGATACATTTGTCATTAGCATCTTTAGTTATCGCTCCCAGATTTAGTTATTATTTTGTTTTTGTGTTACCTAAATGAACAAATTGGAACTCTTTTTGTCTAATTATTGTCCCCACTAGGTATACAGGATTAGTATGTTATATATACATCTAATATTTATATATATATATATAGATATGACAAAGAACAGTAATCTAATCAATATCATCCTTCTATCCTTCAACTCTTGAGATTTGACTTTGACTTGGGTGGTAATGGCTGGACTGGTACTTGGTGATACAGTAAGGAGGACTGACTTTACATCATATTCACAAATTGGACTAATTTAGCATTAAAGTAACTACATAAACGTTGATTAGTAAGCCTTCACTGGAGGGCGGGCGCATGTGTAAATAACCAATAAATAAACATGTTTTGGTTGGCGACTGGTTCAGATAAGTTGGGCTGACAGGTTGGCTATGTCCCTCGTACGGGTTTTTAGTTGATATTTGTCAAACCTTAAACATAGTATTTTGTTTTAAGAAAATCCACATTGGCAGCTCGTCAAGAGAGATGATGTCCCTGTCTATACGTAGCCCTGTGGACAATTCTTTGAAACGTAGTTCTAAAGTTAAAATTATGAGACACACCTCTGGCATTTGTGTTTGGATGGAGTTTGGGACATTGATTCTGTGTGGGTGCAATGCGTAGTGTGTTGTGGCGTGCAATAAGAATAGCCTCCAGTTCACATGGCTAAAGTTGTCTGCTTGTGCTCTAGCCCTCGTGCCCTGTGTATCAGAGTGAAAAATGAGAAGCAAAAGTACGCTTGTAATAAGTTACCAACAAGTTAAGCATTTCGTTAGGTTGAACATGATTTTTGGGAGGTTATGGTCAAATTTTGCTAGCTTCAATTCAACATTGTTATGTGATGAACAGTACACTTTTTTTATTTTTAAGAAAATATTGAGCTTTTAAAATAGTTGTAATTGTAGATGCAATGTTTCACAAGTTAATATTTATAAAAATTAATTTTTAATCTCCATTCGTCTCTTTTTGAGTTTTGACTCCATAATTTAATATAAAATAAAATCCTATTTAACTCTAAGTTAGTATTTGCATTAAAAATTTGTAAGGATTTATTTCAATAAACAAGGAATAGAATCTAAACGTTTATTTTAAAAGATTGAATTCAAGTTATTTTTCAAGGGAATATGCAGTAAAGAAATTCACATCCAATCATTTGATTTTGGACACTCCAACTCCATCTCTCACATCGTCCATCCTGGCTATCCTCGTCACCACACTTGCCTCTTTTTCCAATATTCCCCTTTCTGTCACCGGCTACTTGCTTAGCCCATCAACCCACACGTGCCCTCTGTCTCTGCATACGTGCAAGCCTCTCTCACCCATACAAGCATTATTACTATACTATTCCTATTCCCCACCTTTGTGTGGTGCAACGAATAGAAGCTAGCGAGTGAAAATTAATTACATTCATCTTATTGTGTTTTGTTGTTGTTTTATTAAACCATAAAATTTTGTTTCTTGGTCTTGATGTTATTTGTTTGTTGTAGTTTTTTGGGCTCTTTCTTGCACTTACTCTCTTTCTCCTCCTGTCTTCCTCTTCCTGTCTTTCTTTTTCTAAGAGAGGACATAAATCTAGCTTTGGGGAAGAATCATCAATTCTTGCTAAGGATCCGTTTGCTTTGCTCCCTCAAATCTAACTCCTTTTAAGAGTTAGAATCTTATCTTTGTAAAGCCATGAGGATCAGAAACAGAAAAGTTCCTCTTCCTCTCTCTTCTCTTTCCCCAATACCACTCTCAGATCCCCAGTTGAACAGCTTCCCGGTGGTGCAACTCCATCTTAGTGAAAACCCACTTCGAGTTCCGGCTGAAGAAGATGAGAAAGCTGTCTGCTTTGATCCCCATCCATTCGATCAACCGATCGGCGGCTGCTTTGGAAGCAACACCCAGGTAGGTGAGCGGTGAATCAGTGATGGTCTGGTTGGTGAGGGAAACTACTACTTCAACTCTTGTTAATCTTGTTAGTGGGTAGATGAAATCCGTGTGATTCTTAATTCGTGGGAGTTGCACTTGCCAATGCGACTCAAACTTGCGATCTATTTTGTACTGTATGGTTGATTTGCTTTGCACCCACCAGGACCAAGAGTTACACTATGATTGAGTACAGTATGTTGTATTAATTGCAGGCTTCCTTACGAGGCAAGAAGCAAGTGGAAGAGCATGAGAAGGGTTATGATACCAGGTCAGACTTAAAAAAATTACAAATGAAAAAGGTTAATAAATTACCTCTCTTCTCTTGTTTCATCAAATCTTTTAGTGAAACTGGTGAAAAGAGGGAGACCGTTGGAAATTTTTATTTCTTAACCATTTATAATAGCAGTTAGTGAGAAAATACTGTGCATGTGTTTTTATATGATCAAACTTTGGCTAGCCACCATACCTTCCCAATCTAGTATGGCTTTGTATTCCTCCATTTTGGCTAACTAATCATGCGCATGCGGGTGCACTTTTCAATGGATTCCTGGGAACCATACCCCATTCAGTTTGCTTCTGTCTTCTTTTTTTAAGCTTGTTTATTTACTTGGTCTATCTGGTTTGCTATTAAATGGCTCGTGGGTCTTCTGGCCTCGTTTGTGTAAAGGAATATACATAATGGGAGAATCCCGGGTGCAATAATGGAAAACGAGGTTCTTCATCAATCAAGTTCATCGTCTCGTCAAGGTATACATGTTTTGCATTCGAAGCATGGTTGAAAATCCGTGGGAAATCAACTCCACCATGGTCATATATTATTGGTATCCCTGTTGTTGGTTTGCATTACATACAGGAATTAGTAGATGGTTCGAGGGAGAGACAAAAGCGTTTCCACTAAAGAAGAGAAGAGGGAGCTCTGAGAGGAGGTCATCAAACGAAGAAACGACGGGGGAAGAAGATAAGAAAATGAACAAGAAATGTATGCAACAAAACGGTATCGAGGAAGAATTAGGTAACAAGGAAATCAAAAAAAGATTTGGTGGCAGTGCGAAAAGGAAGAGTAGAGGTGGTGCATTAATGGAGGGATCACGGTGCAGTCGTGTTAATGGGAGAGGATGGAGGTGTTGTCAACAAACCCTTGTTGGATATTCTCTCTGTGAACATCACTTAGGCAAAGGAAGGCTTAGAAGTATGAACAGCGTTCGAAGCCAATCCATCGGTAGTAGTAGCACTACTGCACTGAAGAAGGATAAGAAGTCCCAAGTTGACCACTCAAAACAATTATCCAGTCTATTGCAGGAAAAAGAAGGGAATCAGATATCGGCAGATAAGCAAATTGTGAAGGATATAGAAGAAGAAGAGGTAGAAGAGAGAAATGAAATTATGACTTCAAAGAAGAGGAAGAAGAAGGTCGGTATTGTCAAAGCTCGATCAATAAGTAGTTTATTGGGGTAGGAAAATAATGCAATTGCAGTAGTAAAACAGATGAATAGCCGGTGGTAATGTAATTATGAAGACAGATTCAGGATTTTCTCATGTTCTTGTGCTGTGTGGATGAAGAAAATTAATGGCTTAAGGTCATTTATGAGCCCGGTGCAACTATTTTGGTTCCTTGTGTTTCTGAGTTTCGTAATCAATGAAAGAAGAAATAGATGCTCGATTGAATGTTTCTTCCTTTTAATGGATCAAGTCCATGCCCTGGTTGGTGCTCTTATGTTTTTCTTTTTATAAATGACGATTGCGGTTATACGTAAACCAGGTAGAAGGAGTTTATTCGTCGCCAGTATTATAAATCTTACATTATTCGTGTGGGCAACGGCGACTACCTTGGAGGATCGAAGCTATATTCCACGACTTAGATCTGACCAACCAAACAACGGTCATTGTCACGATCACTTGGTGTCAAATGCATCCGAAGCAGTTGGAACTGCTGAAGAAAATAGATGTCGATGACTAAGTTACAATTTTGCATCTTCAGCAGAACTGCCGAGAACAAGTGGATGTCCATGGCCTAACGCAATATAGATATATCATGTCAGTTTCTAAGAGATGAATCTCTCTTTCCACTATCACTACTAATCACTTCATTTTCGATTTGATTAAAAAAAAAAAAAAAGGACTCAGTTTTGTTCTTACGGTACAACTATTCCATGTCTGTTCTCTTCGAAGCGTAGTATCAATCTCATCGTGTTATGCATATAAATAATGATAAAAGGCGTATATGAAATATTGACATGACAGAGGAGGTAACAAACAAGAGTGACTTAGTGATTCCTTTTTTTTTTTCCCCCACATTGACTGCTAAACTTTAGCCAACAAATATTGCAAATTCAACTATTCATTTTAATTAGGAAACACGTTGTTTCTATGCTTATTTTTAGTTTTATTTTTTTCAAATTCAATTAAAAATTGTTTCTTTATAATTTTTTGGTTTCTTCCTATTTTAAAAATTATAAAAATCATAAAGGTAATTTTGTTTTTCACTTCTATTTTTTATAACCTGATTTACTATTAACTAAATATCTATTATTTAATTATTAAATATATTAATTTTTAATAAGAATTATGAATAATTTATATTTAATTAATTAAATTAATTTTTAAAAATTATGAATTATTTAATTTTACTTAATTATTTTATTTATTTATTGCAATTAAATAAAATAAATTACATTTAATAATTGTTAATGAATATAATTA
>JANTNU010000005.1:33751422-33761600 GCA_024752395.1 Erythroxylum havanense | reverse complement strand
TGTACCTATTATTTTTTATTTTTATTATTAATTCTATTATACGAAATTAATTATCTTATTATTATTATTATTATTATAAATTTTGTAATTATTATTATTATTATTAATTATTACTATTGCTGTTATTATTAATTATTATAATTTTGTAATTATTATTATTATTGTTGTTATTATTATTATTATACAAAATTAATTTTCTTATTATTATTTTATTATCATTATTGTTCATATTTAATTTTCTTATTATTATTGTGATTATTAAACTCCTTATTATTATTAATTTTCTTCCTCTTCTTCTTCTATCATTATTATTATTATTATTATTATCATTATCATTATTATTATTATACGAAATTAATTTCTTATTGTTATTGTTATTATTATTATTTGTTAACTTTTTTATTAATACAAATCATTCGTTTTAAAATAATCAATGAATTACATATTTCCAATCATATTATACTGCAGAGGTATTTTAGTCATTGACACTGTTTTATGTTCTGTCAACTGCAACCAAACACATTTCTGTCCTCGAGACGGAGACAATTTTATCTGTTTTGTTCATCACAACCAAACATTTCACTGTCTCCAATTTTTGTTCTATTTTGTCTCTAAATTTTTGTCTCATTCCGTCTTTACATATAGGAGACAATAACCAAACGCAGCGTAAATGTTCGATATATTAACTAAATTAGAATTATCTCACAAGATTTTTTAATGATTCACTGATCGAATGATGCTGATTCTTTGAACCCCAAAAGTTCCTCACCAATGAATCCATAACGCGATTGGAGTTTGTGATGGTCGAATCTCCAAGAATTACGGATCAATGCATTTAATGAATCAAAATTTTAGTATAGTATATTGAATGACAGTTTCGCACTTCTTAAAATCAGGTGAAATTAATTTGACAATTTCATGAATCCATAACGGTGTAGCAGTGATAGCTGAATTGCAGTCCTCCTCGCGTTGCACCAAGCACAGTCTGTCATTCTAAATCAATCATATTTCCCAAATGAGCACATGTTTTGGATCTGTAAGTAAATCGAAATTCAGTATCCAGAAAAGATGAACTTTCAGAATAGTAACCGAGCATGATGGTTAAAGAAGTAAACTAATACCCTGGGTCCTCTTTTTCTTTCTCATTTTTTTTTGGTTCACATCAAAATTAATGTTTCTGATGCTCCATTAATTCGGAGGCTTCCAGATATTGGGCTTTTGATAGGTTGGTGGGCCTCAAACATATTCTTCAATCAAAGTTTTTTTTAAAAAAAAACTTTTTGGACTAATAATTAGACCTACAAATAACGATGGAGTTTTTCTCCTAATACAAATAACGGTGGAGTTTCTCTCCTATGAAGATCTCTACCAACAATTTTAACGCAGGCCTGTAGGTAGATGCTTTGTAGTAGAACAAAACTTACCCTCACTCGAATACGAGCTTCCCTTTGACCTTTATGTATGACAAGCAGACTGATAGGGACCCTACAAGTGGATCAATCGATCCCTTATCTTGATGTGAAGCCAGGTATGTATATTATGAGACATGAGTGAGTCCGTCGCTTCACAAGGAATGAGTTGGACCACAGTGGGAAGCAGTGTATCATTTCCCCCTAGCGCATCTTAAGAAAGGAAGGGGAGTTTCATTAAGAATAAAAGTTATATCACAGGTCTACAATGTTAGGAAGCACAGTTATTCCTCATAAGGGATCTGCTTGTTCAAATGCCCCTCACCACACTAAGCACTCATATATTAGCTTTTTTAGGGTATTTTGTTTGGTTAATAGCTGGAATCTGAAAATAAAAAAGCTCCAAAAAAGAGCATTTTACCCAATCAACTAACAAAAATTTGTTAGTTTGACAATTGTGATTTCACTAGCTAGAATTGAATAGATCACCAAAAGCTTAAAAGCCTACCTTAAAAACTACATTTTTTGAAGTAGGTCTCTATCACATGAAGTGAGTAAGCTCTAAAAATATGAAGAGATATCGGTCTGATGACAAAAAGCTTTAAATATTTTGTAGCATAAGTAAAAAGCAATAAAAGAACACTTGGTGCTTGGATGTTTAATTATATTCTATTCCACTCCTTCACGCATAAAGGAAGGTATTAGTTCTTGTACTCTTGGACTCTCTCATTTTCTATTAGTTTACTAACAAATATCAGAGCATTCACCATTCATTATTTCTAAAATATATTAGTATATCTTATTTTATATTTTTTAGATGTACACAATAATTAGAATTTATATAATTTAAATAAATTACTTAATAAATAAGAAACTTGTAAGATTAATAAATTTACTTTTTTTACTTAATTGCATCCCTAACTATTAGAATTGAAAATCTAAATTTTTACAAGAATATTCAATAAAATACTAAAATATAATATTCATGCTCTGATAAATTATTTTAAATTATGTCATCAAAAGTTGTTTTACACATAAACAACTAATACTAAACAGTTAATTTTACCAAATATTCCTAATAAACAGTTGATGTTATTCACTAATCAAATCAGCTGATATAATCCGCTATCAGCTAACTGCTGATAGAATCAGCTAACAGTTAATACAATCTGCTGATTACCAAACAGAACATAAAAGCATGAAATTTTAGGTCTCGTAACTTTTTTGGAGGTCTCTAAAAGTGAGAAGGTTGTGCAATCATGGCCCTCCATTGTACCTTACTTTACTACTTAACACTATGTAAACCCTAAACATTAAGGATGGCAATCCGACAAGTCCAAGCTTGGATTGACCAGCTCACGGACTAGGTCACTGGTTGGTATTGCTTGGTTTGACCAAAAGTGACAAAATGACATCATTTTTTATTTTTTCAAATGAAAAATCGGGTTGGGCTAGCCCGGCCCACTTATGGCCCATCAGGCCAAAAGTTGATTGCTCATGGTAAGCCCAATCCAGCTTATTGTCATCCCTACTAAACACAATTCATTTTAATTTTACAATCGATATCAAATTTAGTTTTGGTATATTATAATACTAGTAATAGGTAATATTAAGTACCATTTTGTATATTATATATACGTAAGTATCATAACCATCCGACCAACAAATAATAGATCAAGTGTGTTTTTTGTTTTTTTTTTAATTTATGTAAAATATAACAAAAAAATTAATGTGTACAATTGAAATATTCAATTTTGAGTTAATATATAACTATATGAAAATAGTCAATTCTTATAATACCTGAGCAAGAAGAACTGTTGTTTGGTGTTAATGATGGTGATTTTGTCATTTAAACTGCAATAATCTTATTTTTTCCTAGTATTATTCACAAATTCTTAACGTAGCATATCCAAAGAAACTTTACTAGTGAGATATATAGTTCCAAGAATTATACACATTAAGTAATTTATATTGAAACAACCAACTAGTATGCTCTTCGTTAAAAAGATGTTGACATTGAACATAAAAGAAAGCTAACAGCAACTACCCCTTTTAATATTAGTTTGCTGAAATTAACATTGGTTTGTTAAAATTACAAGTAGAAAATAGTGTGCACTCTTTTTCTTGAAGTTCCATTGCTAAAGAATTTCCTTAAGTATTACAATTTAAGAGAAATCATGTTCTCGTGCAACTAAACAGTGTCCAATTTTTGGTGCACCTATTTCACAATTTGATACAGGTAAATTAGATCTACTTTATCACATTTCTATAATACATGTACATTTGTTACGTAAATATCACATAGGAACATTTATGTCATATTTTAATTATTTTATATTTTCGTGCGCCTAAGTATAACATAGACACATCTATATCACATTTAAGGTAAATCAATTTAATATATATGTATTACTTATTGTAAATTTTACGTGAATTGATGTAAAGTCAATTTCTTATTCCCAGATTAAATTTTAAGGAGAAGGTTAAGAAACTGATTTCTAAAGTTTTTAATTACAACATAAATTTTATATATGTATAAAAGAGGAAGTGAATATAAATCTGACTCTATAAAAGGTAAAAATTGATTTAGATATAACTTACGCTAAAAAGTTTTCACTTTTACTGAATTATAACGCAAATACGTTCCCAATTTTTACTTCCGAAAAAGAAAACGGACACTGTCAACAATAAACATACAACGACAGCTAACGAGGACCCACAACCTATTTATTTCTCCACCCTGGCACTGCCCGCGTATCATTGTCTCTTTTGGGTTTTCCGGTAGCCGGTTAGCCTCCGCATTGATGCTACACGTGCTTCGCTTGTCTCTTCCTAAAGCTTTCATTTACGCATGAAACCACTACCTACCCTGACCAGTGACCACCAACCCCTTTTGCTCGGCTTATGTGTTAATACATACATACACCAACTTGTTTGTAAGTGTAATAAAAATAACTTTTAGAAAGAGAGAAAGAGACTGGACTAATAGTCATAGAAGGGTGAAATTTCGTTGGTGGTGTTGAAGTCCTCCACTATCAACAAAAATAATGGGACCAAAAGATGCCAAGATATAGAGAGCATCATTAATTTCTAAGAAAACTATAGCATCCAACAATTACATTGTCTCAAGCTTTTAATTATATCATGTTTCCTTTTTGCAATCAGTAATTATTGTACATCAAGAAGTCTTATCTAACTCCTAAGCTCACAGGCGTACAAAATTAGCATTTTAATTTTATAATTATTTGTTTTTAAAATCAATTATGTAGTCTGATATGTTACGGACATGAAAATTATATATATGCAGCTATTCTGTAAGAAAAAATACCAATCCCTTACCCTATAAACTAACCATATGAACGTGGATAACTGTTTGTCAAGATAAAATCCTAGTAGTTAAATGTTTCATTTATCAAATTAATTAAGATGCCACAGACTATACATATACCCAGTAGACTAAGGTAGTGATCTCGTGATTTGTCCCTTTTTCTTACCAAACCCCTCTTGTTATCTCATTGAACAAGCCAAAGTCTTGGGAGAAAATGTATCTGAGAAATAGGTGTTTTTACCATATGTAGTCATGGTCCCACCGGCCTATTATCATTCCTCACCAGATGACTTATGTAGGCATCTACAGCTGTCCAGTAACAGGGACCGGCCCAGGTGTATTTCGGCTCGGATAATTTACAAGTACCAAGTTTCTAACACGGCAGTTCATATATATATCTTGAAAAGTTTCTCGAATAGCTGGTGGAACTGAAAGCATAATCTAAGCATGCTGATGCTAGCAGACAGCTATTCCATATATTAGTTAATGATGTCGCGATTGAAGTCAGCTAGCCGGTTTAAAACCTTGAACCGTTTATAGTCTCCATATTCATATTTAGATAACAATTAAGTCTTTCTCATCTTTTCCTCGTAAAGAAGTATGATGCTTACAAGACAAGAAGATGCTAAAAGGGTCATTCTCAATACGTTTTTTTTTATAATTAAAAATAGATCGTATGTTTTAATTAGACCTCTGATAATATTTACAAAAAGAATAATATGTTTCTATACTATCTCCTAATATTATATGCTCAACGGAATAACATATGACACCTTAACTGCAGCGTTTTAAGTCATATTGCCAAATAAACAGACAAAAATATATAATCGCATTAATTTTACAGAAATCTGACGACTAATATACTGAATATTGTTGATCAAAATATTCGTGCTAATGAACTGTGGTCAGGAACTTATCAGAATGGATGGCTCAAAGTATAACGAGTCCCACCACGATTCCGTATTCGCCACTTTGAAGCTATTACTATATTCATATAAATGTCTAAGACAGATAAAATAAAACGATAAATCATGGAACAACAAGAAAAACTCTTCAGCGACTCTTAGTCTTAGACAAAATGCGCAAGTGGAACACAAACACTAAGGTGTCCTTTAAGCATAAAGGGACCACCTGCAATTAAAAGTTTGAATAAATCCACCAATCATTGTGATTCTGCTCATGATTATCAAACCCATCTTGAATTTCTAATCAATGCGGCCGTTTGTATCTTTCGTGCTCCAACCTGGCTATACCACTCTCAGCTCAATTTCTCAACTTTTGTACCTTCTGTTGGCTGGTAGCTTCGTTTCTAATCAGCATATATCTGTGTCCCATGCATTTTCTTTTTATGGTTCTGGAATTGATTATATCTATGCAAGGAATTGAAAGGTTAAGATAAATCTTTGATTCTTATCTAGCCCTTCATCATGACAGCTAATATTGGCAGGCCTTCAATTCCCCGCCCATCGATCTGCCACAGGTGTGTCTATAGAAATTGAAAGTTACTCTAACATTCTCCCTCAAGTATAACTGAGGCTGAACATTCAAATAAATAAAGTGGTAATCGAATAAATCTGATGAAATTAGACATCTAAACGGATAATTGAAAAATTGATAATCTAAACCAAACTTACTCAGATTCTATAAAATAATTTGCAATTGAATTTGGAGAAAAATGAATCGCTTACCGTTGCTGAGTTCAGTGTTCTATTTATGTAGAGATTGGCTAGAGTTAGTTACAAGTAGCTAACTAATTAAGGAACTAATAAATTTGATAAATATATTTACAATTAACCGTCTCTTCTTACTGTCATATGTAACCAGCTCATCCGCTGTCGTTCACCTTCCTCGTTCAGCTTCTTACGTTCACAGCCACTGTATGATCCCTGAGCTTATCACGGTAAATCCTATCTTACTGGGATGAACAAGGAAAAAGAAATAATCAGACCTGGGCCTCATCGAGACTGAGCCTGAGATGGCATCGTAAAGCATTTCTTTTTCATTGATTTAGTGCTCAACCAATATTTTAACTTTTTGCTAACCAAAAGGTGCAAGGTATTAAGGAAGTATCTTTCACTTCTTTCTTCCTTTTTGGTACGAGCAAAAGGTAATGTCCTCAGATTAGTTAGCATCTTATAAACTTTTCCTTTCATCATCTTGTCTTGTGGCAATGATTCTGTAAATGGTCACTGTCCCTTACATCTATCTTGCGAAGTCTCTGTCAGGTTTAATAGCGGACGCTGAACGTAGCTGTGTTGACAAATCAAAGCAACATACAATTTGCGATAGCTTATGGAATCCGAATATAATTGCACCCAATTAGTAGTCCACAAACCGACGATCCATATCCCGAAACAACGGAAGTAGTAGTTTGTTAGATTTCAAGTCCCACAGGGAAGAGCCGTCCCTTGAAAAGATTATGTATGTGTTTGGAATTTGCAGCACTCTGTGAAGTAAAAGTGTAAAAGCTCTATTAGATTTTAAATTCTTCTCTACTACCTTAAAGATTTGCCAACTTTTTGTTGCAGATACAATATACAGTTCTCTACTTTATGAATAGAACCATCAGCCTAAGATACATTTTCTATACTAATTAATCATCTTATGGGTGGCTCGAAATCTTAACCTAGGGTCGCAGAGCATCATTCTAATGGATAAAAAGTTTATATCGAGATACGCGTAAGACTTAATCGTCACTCTACATCATTACAACGAGAGGCATTACTATTTGTTACTTCATTGAAGCTCCAAGTTGCAGGAGTTAATCTTAATCAAAACTCAATGATCTAAGCAGATTTTACGTAAAGCAATCCCATGCCTCTAATTAGAAGTCATCTTTCTGCCCGTTGTAATTAAGTATAAACCTAATATGTTAGCTTGTTAAGGATGACGAACTATACATGCTAGAGTCCAAAGCAATGTTCACAAAATATATTTTGCCAATTGATGAATTTAACATTGTCAAGTTAGCCCTCATGCTTAGAAAAATTTTCTAGTTTAAGTACAACTCAACTAGCTGGTTACATGGAAACTGAACATCAAATGGAAAAATGAGAACAAAAAAAGAATCGCAAATTTATTACCTCCAAAAAATATATGAAAATAGAAATTTTAGAAAAATACAATATATGTTACATTAATATCATAAAACTAGTTATTAATTTTAGAATAATTAATTATAAACGATAAGATTAATTATATTGTATTTTCTTGTAATTTAATATTTTTATTTAATTATTACATTTAGAAAACATCATTACTTTTTTGTGATATATTGTCCAGTTATCATACAATTTATGTTGTGATCATATTCCATTATTTTTCATTTATTTATAATTTTAAAATAACTTTATATTAGAATATAAGAGTTTCAAATTACATCCATTCATATAAAAAATTAAATAAAAATTGACAAATATGCTAATTAAACAATATGAAGTGAGTACTAATTTTTAAAATTAATTAGATTGAAATTACAAAAGAATCAAGCCACCAAAAATTCTAATATATTTAACCCTAAATGATAGCAAGAACTATTCATAATTATGACATGTAATTATAATAAACACAAAGGTAAGTGTATAAAAATAAAGATATTATTAAATTTTAAATATAAACTTTCTTGATATCTATATATGTATGTGCGTACGTGTAGATATGTATAAACAACTTTTCAAGAAAAATAACGTATAGAGGATGTGGAAATGTATAATTTACACCTTGAAATTTGAATGGATTAAAATCAGGGAGTTTCCTAATTTTTAGAACCTAGAATTGAATATCCTATCAAATAGGCTTGTGTCTCC
This sequence comes from Erythroxylum havanense, assembly GCA_024752395.1. NCBI lineage: Eukaryota > Viridiplantae > Streptophyta > Magnoliopsida > Malpighiales > Erythroxylaceae > Erythroxylum > Erythroxylum havanense. Next base: position 33,753,057 of record JANTNU010000005.1, on the reverse strand, counting down.
TGTTTTATTTTTTTCTAAGCCGCCATCAAGGACAGTCAAATTCGCATAATATATCTTAACTGTAAAATATTGAATTAAATACATAGAAAACTCAATTAATTAAATTAAAAGTAAAAACATAAATAAGTATTAATTAATTATTTAATCTAAATTATATTTGGCCAAAGAGTAAGAGAAATATGTCTCTCCTATTTATGACATTTTGATTCTCAAATGGGTTTAGAGTTGCAAGTGTACTTTTCTTTTTCAAGCATTTGTTGAAATTGAATTCATTATATAAAATAACGATTTTCAAATTTGTATAGAAGGCTTATTTAAATATGTCGTTAAAATTAGTGAAAATTTTTATTAAGAGTTCTTTACAGAGCTTTATAGTAGATTTCACTCTTTTAGATTATATTATGATTTCTATTATGTAATCTACTTTTAAACTATATTTTGTTAACAAAGATAACATTTATATTTTGTTTATTTTAATGTTCTAATGTTTCTAATTAAGTTTAATTTATGAAGTTTAAATTTATTAAATTTTGTAATCAACTTAATTTAAATAAATTTAAATGAAAAAATACCTTAAATCAAATGTCATAGAGATAGATTTGATTGAATCTTTTGCAACAATAATCTTATTCATATATTATAGAAAAAAATCTTATTTCAAACAAGAAAATAGAGACTTATTTATTAAATTATGTTCACTAAAGTGACATATAAATCCTTCTTCCAAATCTCCTGTGATAGAAATAACACAATTATTAATTAAATTGTGTTCTTTTTTAAAATTAAAAAATTGGATTGATAGATTAAAGATGAAGAACAACGTTAGGAGATTAGTAGTAGTACTCTCCTTAGTCTCCTACAACAAAATCAATAATATACTACACAATACAAACAAACCAATTGAAGCAATGATGTAGTAAGAACATATAACAAGAACGACACCGTTGCTTATCCAAGAAAATTGGAACAATGACGTAGTAAAAGCAGATAACAAGAATGATGAGGTTGCTTATCCAAAGCAAGTTGATTGTAAAAGAGGTAAAAAAAAACCCCTCCTATTTGCACATCAAAGATGCTGGTATTTCCAATTAGGGCTATGTGAACAGAGGTAATACAGAGGCTTTCTAACTTGCTTCCATCGTCATATTGACAATTTGACAAACCAACTCCCTAAGTAAGGCAGTATATCTTCACCAAGAGAGTCCATAAAAATAATCAACTAAAGAAACCATTTATACTTCTTCTCCATTGTGCCAAGATACATTTTCTTATTTATGATGGTTGTTTAATCCCCCTATTGTTGACTTTCTCTTCCTAGCTAATTTCTTTTTTGTAGTTTTTGACTGCACACAAAAATGTCCTATAATGTCAAGGATTTGGTTTACAATTAATGGAGATTCGCAATCATCTGCTGCCAAATCTAGACTGCTTTCTTAAGGGGAAACTATTTTCTATTATGCATTTTGAAAGATGATATTCTTAATTCCCTAACTTATCACATCGTAATCACTGGAGTTTATCATTATTGCATGTTCTTCATACTCCATGATAGACCTCGAATTTTTTTTATGATGTCATTAAGTATGAATTGAGGTAATGATGTGATTACGCTTTAAATTGGTAGTAATGAAGAAT
>JANTNU010000005.1:33712028-33724384 GCA_024752395.1 Erythroxylum havanense | reverse complement strand
GAAGTTTACTTAAAGGGTTAAGTTTATAGGCTTAAATGGAGGGGCATATGGGTCATTCCTCATTCATTAAATGACATAGAACTATAAAAGCAAGAGGGATGTCGTCCTTCCCTTGTTGAAGCATGAAACAAAAGAGCAAAACAGAAAAGTATAAAGGAAGAAAACGATAGAGAGAAGAGAGAGGGGAGTGCAAGCTTTCGGATAAGTGAAGGAGAAAGAAAAGAGAGAGACTAGGGTTTGATTTTTAGGGGTCTTCAAGCAAGCTTTCTATGTTGATTCAAGAGAGAAAAGGTGAAGAATGAAGAGAGCTCCTTAATGAACTAAGAAAATCCGAAATTGGAGAAGATGAAGGTAAGATTCGATTTTCGATCTTTAATATTTTAGAGAGTTTTTGATTTAGATACCTTAGAATTGGTATGGGTTTGTGAATTCTAAAGTCAATTTTGGAGATTACATGTCTTAATGGGAACAATTTTGGATGAAAATAAATTAGGGTTATGCCCAATTTTGTGAATTGGGGATTTTGAAAATTGATGATTTAGATAACTTGATTATATGTGGGATTAGTATTTTCTAAGTTCAATTTTAAGGATTGTGTTATTTATGAGGTTGAATTTGTGTGAAATTGGTGTAGGAAATTTTCAATTGGAAGAATAAAAGAAGAAATGGTCAAATTGGAGCTAAGGACAAGCTTCTAGCATCGATTCGAGGTGGGTACCTGTTTATAATATAATTTATAAGCCACTACTGCTTTCTTTAAGCAAAGGGATTTTCTGATTTCATTTGCATCATAAATTTTGCATCATTGTATGAATGATTTGAAAAATCATTATTGATTCAATACATGAACTTTTGATGAATTGCAAAATACATTTGTGTTATGCCTCGAAAGATTTCATGGCATTTTGTATATTCGGAAAAGATCATTCGATAAATTGATTTAAGCATAAATTGGTTGTGATTGGGCAAGAGAGAACCTGTTTCGTTAGTCTCGTACACGATGACCCATAGCCTTCTCCTGGCTGCCCACTTGAGGCCACGAGATCCTGAGAAATCAGACTCATTGTGTTACGGTGTAAACCGTTGTTAAGGAACTCTCGAGCCATTTGTTGTGCATTACATATGTGATTTGCCACTGCATCTATGAATTTTCAAGTTGATGCATTCATGTTTTGTAACCTATGGGTTTATGGCTGAAAGCCTAAAAATCATATGTTTTGCAAATTGCGATTTTGAATACGGCAAGAAAAGAGCTTTTTGAAAATGTGCTTTACGGATTTCAAAAAAATGCTTTCTAAGATCAGAAAAGAAAAAGAATTTCAAGGGTTTTGCTTATTTATTTGTTATAAACTGTTACCCATAGGCTGTAAAGCTCACCCCTTCATTCCCATCCACAGGTGATGAGAAGAAGATCGGGTGAAGGTAATTGAAGGTTTTTATTTGTATGTGTGCATATTGTTTTGTTTGTAAGTTAGATTATTGTTGAGAATTCTACGATCATTGGATTTGTGTACATATTCGAATTTTGGATATTGATGTTGTATTATGGCTTGGAAATGGCATTAATATCTTGTAAGCATTTATTACATGATGTAAATCAGTTATGAAATTGTGTATGGATATGGAATTGGAGTATGGATTCATATAGGAACTAGCATAGTGAGTGATGTATGTGAATGATAAGGTAAGCTTATGATATATGAATTATGATTGTGTATGGATATGTGTGATTGCTTTAGGGAAAAAGAAAAGTGAGAGGAATAAGATGTTTGACAGATGAATTATGAGAATTGTGTATTTTGTATAAGACGAGTATTATGATTTTGAGCTTTGGATTGAGGTTATGGAATTGATAAGTTCCAAATTGAAAAAAAAGGGTATCACTTTGTAAGAGATTGAATGCATAAGAAAGAAAGAAAAAAAAAGAAAGGATTATATCAGATTTGGAATGTCTTAGGGTTTCCAACGCGATCATGTTCCTAAAATATTTGTTCACGGATTTCGGAATTTGGTTTCGATTTGATTTGATCCGATGTTTGCTTCGTTTTGATTTGCTTCCGCTCTGCTTCCGCTTTATGTTCCTTTCCTTCAATTTTGCTTTCGTTTCGCTTTTCTGATTGGGATCCAGTTCTGGATCGGGTCCCAACAATACCTGCTCATCTTGACCTTTTATCTTTCATCGACATATCCATATACAAATTCATACTCTGATCATTTTAACCGATATTTTCCTCATGTCTACATTTGACCCATCCAGACTATGGCACATTTCATTTTGTCTTAACTCAATTTATTCACTTATGCTACAATACATTCAATCATACTCATACCAACACAATTACAGTGAATCTTTGCCTGCCTTTTTCTCATTTCCACTTATCCCATTTTATTGAACATACTCATCAGAATCATAATTTCCTCGTCATTCCTGAGCTTTTGATCAAGCATAGACATATTTTTATGCTAACTCTTTAACTCTTATCACTGTTAACCAATATTCTTCCCATGTCCAAAATGACCCCTCCAGGGTATTGCAACATTTCGCTTTCTTTCAACCCAATTTATACACTTAAATTCTATTATGCAATTTTATATCACTTGCTTCCTAAATCAGCCCATGCCACTGTCTTCATATTCATATCACATTCAAGGGTTTATAAACATAGTACAATGTGAATATCATTAATAATCTGCAGGACCTCAGCCTTTCGGGCCTCACATCCCTAAAAAGGGCCTCTGCTTCTCGAGCCTTGCTCCCTTGCTCTTTACTTTTCCCATTCCTAATTGCCCACAATCCACATATGCTCATATGCTGATAATTCATTTTTCTTTTTACACTGAAACACTTAACACATGTACTCAACACTTTTTCATGCTAAAGACTCATACTCATGGGACTCAGATTCGGGATCAGTTGCCACGGTTTGCTATAACATGTCTTTACTGTATACGATTTGACTTATGTTTCAGAAAATGCTTATTTAAGTTCGTACTTCTGGGCTTTGATACCACCTAAATGTAACACCCCACTCCCGTACGACCCAAACCCGACATCAATGGTACTGTCCGAGTCTGTACCCTACGAGGGTGGCGCGATACATCACTCAGTCAAATTACAGTATAAACTTTTTCCTTTAACACATACATACACTTACGTTACATGTACGTAGCGGAAAACAAAACTTACAAGACATGTCCGATAAATAAAATGATGACCACGAGGGTCCTTATATACAATTATCATAACATAAACCAAAAATTCTCACATAAATATAGACGCAACTGATCCCGTCCTCTTCTATCACTCTGCGATCGCTATACACCCGTTGCCTAATGGGGTATTCTTTTGAGTCCTGAAAAATAATTGCAAATTTTGGGTGAGTTTTTGCAAACTCAATGAGTGACCATTGTCGATGGTCCACTCACTCATGTACAGAATCAAATTATAACATATACTCATATTTCTGTCTATTTGATCTCATTTTACAAATCACATAGATCTAACTTTACCTCATAATATACTTTCTCAAAATTGCCCATTTACACACTTATAGAAATCCCCACTTATACATCCCATTTTTGATACATACTTATTTCACTCGTTTACCATTTATGATCATTTGGCTATAACCGAGTGCCTGAACTGTCCCATCGAAGGGCTCAATAATATCTGACCCTTATCCAATGCTAGATATAGGGCTCACTATACATTGAGCCTAAGGCTCTGAATAATTCATGAACTTGAAGCTCATTTTTGCACGTTGAGCTAAAGGCTCTAATCGGTGGCAACTCTGGTCAACCGCTCTAATATTTCATATAACGCTAAACATATCAAACTTAGTCATACAATCTGTAATTAAATGTACCCCATGATTGTCATCACACCAGTATATGGCATTTTTTCAACCATTAAATCAAACATATCAAAAGGGATGTAGTATGTAACACGTTTTCAATTTATTTCAGTGTTGTGACCAAGTGCCTGAACTGTCCCTATAAGGGCACATTAATCATTGAGCCAGAGGCTCTGAAACTATCCCACTAAGGGCTCATTTATCGTTGAGTTAGAGGATCTGAAACTGTCCCATTAAGGGCTCATTAATCATCGAGCCAGAGGCTCGGAAACTGTCCCATTAAGGGCTCATTAATCGTTGAGCTAGAGGCTCTGAAACTGTCCCATTAAGGGCTCATTAATCATCGAGCCAGAGGCTCGAAAACTGTCCCATTAAGGGCTCATTAATCGTTGAGCCAGAGGCTCTAAAACTTTCCCATTACGGGCTCATTAATCATCGAGCCAGAGGCTCGGAAACTGTGGGGATCGAGGTCCAATTATAATGTTGAGCTAAAAAACTCTGATCATTGGCTGCTTCGGTCACAACTATCGTTAACTGATTTTGCATTCATGGATGAATGACATGTGCCACGATTTAATCACTTTATTCATGTATTCCTATATCACAATCAGATAATCGTTTCACAATTTCACATACCCATAACATTTCTATATCAAATCACTTCAATACTCTGGACCTGCTGTCAGGAGTTCACAATCAACACTGTCCCACCATTATACTTTAGAGAATTTAAAATCACTGAATTATAACACTAAATAAGTTGAGAACCGTCTAGGTCACTCACCTGACTTTCGCGCTAACGCCTGGAAGTTTTGGCAACGTCGGTGGGCTGACCTTCCAAAAGTGCCTCTATCACAATTTAAAACTCTATTTTACACATTGCCCAATCAGAAATAAAACACATGTAGCAATTTACAAAAATAAACGTATCATGCATTTTAGTGACATTCCCGGCACTATCCCAAAATTTCACCGCCAAAGCCTTCCTTAATTATCAGAACTCAATTGATAATAAAATCAGTCAATTCATTTCATAAATCCGAAAGTTATTCTTCAACGTATACGGATTATCAATATGTCGAAACCATATTTTGCATTTAACTTCCATCTTAAAAATTAAAACCCTTAAAAATGGATTCAACACTTCCCTCCTTCATAATAAGGAGACCAATGTCTCTAGTTCGTAACAAATCAGAAAATATCTCCTTTGACAATCTGTATAAAAGTTATGGTTTAAAAACCCAAGCATATTTATTTAGGAAAAGGGGTCCTCGCCGCGGCGAGGGCATAAATGCGCGCCGCGGCGTGCTCCCTTATTTGCGCCGCGGCGTGCGCCCTTGTGCGCATCACGACGTGTGGGCCTGTGTACACCGCAGCGTGCGCAAATTCGCGTGCCACGACGTGCGCATGAGCATGTCGTGATGTGCGAGCCCGTCTCCTCCCCCGAATCCTGATTTTCAACCATTTCAATCCAATTCTTCCAATATATTCAACAAAAAAATCACCTAAACACTTAAACATCACTAATACTCTATTTTCAACTCACTTTAAACCAATATTGTTCACAAAACAACCCAAATCTATCCATACATGATAACCCTAAAAACCAATATATTAGTAACCCATTCTTTTGCTATAATCACTCAAAACACGGATCAATCAACTCATTAAGAAGAAAGAGGCTTAAACTTACTTGATTTGGCTCACAAAAATCCTTCAACTCTTCGTGATTTTGTCGAAAATCAATTTCTTCTTCTCTTCCTCTTCTTCTTCCACAGCATCTTCATTTCTTTCCCATTTTCAAACCCTAATTTTCCCGTTTATACTCTTACTAATTATGAAAAGTCCATTTTGCCCCTTCCTTTAACCTTAAGCCTTATACTCTTAAGTATCTTGCTCAAATTGCCCTCATACCAATTCTTATAACTTTACTATTTCAATTCAGAAATTTCGACCCTTAGGGACTGAATTGCGATTCAATTCTTTCAGAATCACTTACTTTCATGCCTAGCTATTTCCAATTCAATCGATTCATTTACTTAGACTTTCATAAATCTTTCCAAATTTCCATAGCTCATGCTAACACAAAATTCCTAAATCAGGTCTTTAATTGGAGTGTCAATTGGCCAGTCATTTTTAGTACCAGAAATCTCGTCGGTACCCACTTTGCAAATCAATGCAGAATACACATAAATCAATCGAATTCAATTTATCAAACACACACATTCACACTTTTCACAAAGACCCAACAATCGGGAATTGTCACGAGTGCATACACAATCTCGTGTACAAAATCACAACCCGATTCAAATTGATTATTTTATCTTACCCGTCGGTAATGGGATGTTACATTATTCAACTTAAAATGTTACTACATTTTATCGTCCATATGATATTGAAATACTGACAAAACTTTGACACTAAATCTGCAATAGGGATTAATAACAAAATTGCATAATGGACATATAACATTTCTATCTAACTTTGAGAACTCTTCTCAAACATAACCTAAGTCAAACATAATTTACGTCTAAGAAATTTTGTTTATTAATAATTTAGTATTAGCTATATTAAAAAAGTTATTTTGTACTCAAGAAAAAATATAAATGTAAGAAAATCAAGTAATTGGTTATGATAACCAAATAAGATATGGACTTTAATCATTTATTTGGCTACTCCTACTATTTAATTTCAAATAATAGTCCTCATTACTATTCGGAAAAATTACTCTAATCCCTTTAGTGAGCTAGGATCTTATATAAATTTAGTTGACCTTGAGTCACTCATCAAACTAACTAAACATAAATTAGGCAGATAATATCCTTATCAATCACATCTCATGTGGCTCCTAGATCTGTTAGAAGACGACTCTTAATAAAACATATCTTATATGTTATTCTTAACCTTGCCTCTAAATTCATAAAATCATGAGTCAATAATCCAATTCATATAAATATATTTAAATAGAACCTTTTAATTTAAGATAAAATATAATCGAGTTAAAGGTGTCTTAAGCCAATTAATAAGCCTTTCAATAAACATAACTTTATTTTTTTTCTTAAATAATAGAAGATAACAATCACGTTTGCAACTTATACTTAATATTTTAATGAGAGATTTAATTTTATTAATCTCATTAAACAAAAAATTTTATTTTATTTTTAGTTATTATAATTTTAATATATAAATGCAATTGTGCACACACAGACACACATACCTACACAGACACACACATATATATATATTTTGTTCATCATATGAGTCTATTGGAAACAACCTCTCTACCAGTTAGAGGTAAGATTGTATACTACAGAACCTCACCATACCCTACATTTCAATAGGACTTTACTGGGTGGTTTTTGTTGTTCATTAAACATAAATTAACATGTAAAATAATTATATATATATATATATATATATATTGCACTCATAATCGAATTATATAAAAAATATCAAACTTTGTTTGATTCTACTTACTGAAATTCATAATCTATAGTAATAGTTACTGATATTCATAATCTAAAGTAAATTTTCTAACTCCTTGGATAATTAAATTAAATTAAACTCGTTGATTCCTAAACGAATCAGATTCCTATTTCAAGTACAAAATTAATTTGATTTAAAAATAATTTTAAAATTAAATTGAAATTTATTTCCAATTATGTTGACCCCTTAGAAAATTTTAATTGAAAACAATTTGCAATAAGTTTTCCTTCCTTCTTATTATAAATTTAAAAAACTTTTTCAAAATTTTATAAGTAAGACAATCTAATCCAATTAGAATTCTAGTTCCAATCTAATTAAAAATTAAGATTTCTCATTCAAAAATTATTTATAATATTAATAATAATCCACTTTCAAAATTCAATAAAAATTTTAAATTTAATTATGAAAATCCTTTATATTATTTATTTAGAGATTTATTTCTTAATTTATTAGAAAATGTTTCCTCAATAAATTATAAGAATATTTTTAAAAGTATCAAAGAATGCTCTTTTTCTTAATTAATAAATGAAAATATATGTTTTCAAATTAAAATAAAATACCTTTTATATTAAATTAAGAAAATTATTATTCATATTAATCAAGAAATAATTTCTAAATAAAATAATAATTCTCTAATTAAATGAAATCATAAATTTAATCATTTATCTCAATCAAATTGAATCAAATAAATTTAATTAAGAAAGACATTCCTAATTACTTAAGAAAATAATTTTCTTGATTTAAAAAATTTTAATTAATTAATTTCAATCTAATTTAATTAAGTAATTTCAATATAATTGAAAATAATTAATTTTAATTCTAGAAATAAATTTTCTAAAATCTAAATTCAAGAATCAATCCCATTATTAATCTTAATGACATTAAGATAATTAGTTAATTTAATTACAAAATTGACCTTGAGAATTTAAAATAAATTAAAATTTTTCTTTAGTATGAAATTTAATATATTCAAGTTTAAAATACATTAATCACTACTTGAAAAATAACTTTATTAAGATTGCACTAATCCTATCCAAACAGGTATTATTCTTGGTTTAGGTTATATTAACCTTGTAACCAAGTAACAGAAATTGTTCTCTAGTGTCCAAACGTCAAGCTTCTTCCTCAAACAAACCCTAGAACCAAATCTTAGCCACTTCATGTGTTCCCGTCGCTGCCACCCTACTTCTCTAGCAATTAATGTCGCCAACAGGTGTCCAGTAGCTATCGCTGCCAACTGCTCTTCACCTTTGTGTGCCGCTGCTTGTGTAATGTAATCCGAGTTCTAGCCTTTCTCTAGTGGATTTTTCTTCTTCTCGACGCGGATTCGGTGGTCTACAGGAGCACCACTATCTTTGCCTATTGCAAGCTCTTAGACGCCGCCTTATTGCCACCTTTTGCTGTAACTAATCTCTACCTAGACACGCTTTCAAAGCTTCAGTCACTAAAACTCCAGTGGATCTCATCCACCTACAACCGCTTTGCCTTGTCCATGTCGAGCTAATGCAAGATGCCTCTGCCACTACATGTAACGCCACCGTGACTGTTTCATTTCATAAGTTCTTGCGTCTCACCGCCCTGCCGCCATCTCCATGGTTGACTTCCAATGACTACCATCGCAAATGTCACAACAACCAGAGACAAATAAAGCCTCGACTGTTGGTAGTTCAGAAAATAATATGATGTTTTATGATTCTCAATCACTAATATTCATTGCCTAATTCACATTGTTGAGGAGTGAGTTTGGGGTTCATCATGGGTTTTTAATCTAAACCTTTTTCAATAACTTAGGACCTTTGTATGAACTTTTTAGATTATTTAGGATTTTACAACAATTGTAATTTCAATTTCACAATTTTAATCAATAACAATTAAATAATTTTAATAAAGTTATAGATTTAAACTCAACTCTAATATCACTGTTGAAATTTTGGGGTTGGATCTCTTGTGCAATGAAATAATAACAAAACTTTTAAATTTTTAATTTTTCAAGAGCTAATATTACTTAAAATTTTATAACATGATTAACACTTAAAATATAATAAATCACGAATCATAATTTATACTTTGTTACGAAGCTTGATAATTTTCTTGTCATTTCCCTTAACCATTTTTGAAATTAGCTTTTAACTACCATAGTTTTACAAGTGTCAGGTCTCTAACGGTATCCACAAAATATGTTAAGAGAATTCTACCACTATTATAGAGATGGTTATGAAAGCAGTGTTAGCTCCCCTAAGCTTATTTATAACAGCTTTCAAATATTTTAGTAATTTAATAAAAAATAAAATTATAATTATAATTAGAATTATAATTAATTACAATTAAATACTAATTATGTGCAAACAAGACCCAATATCTTATATTGGTCCTTATTTATTAAATACCACATATCTAATTATAATGTTTCTCAAACTTTACAATCAAGTCCAACTTCATTAAAATACCTTTTCTTTCTTCAACCTGTTCTTTGTGTGTGACCTATTAGATTTTTAGATATGTTGGTAATAGATATAAATTATATACTTAAATCATATTTAGGATTATTGAAATTAAACTCTTTAATTTGTTTTTAATTATCTAATTAAATAATTTATATTCATAGATCAAGATTGAATGCATTATGATCACTTAAATATTTAGGAATGTCATAGTGGTTTTGATTAGCCTTTTCATGTATGGTTTTTCTTTATAATTTAATTATTTCATCATACAATACTCTAATTAGATATAGTGCATAGAAATACTGTCTACTTTATTTGAGTCTAGTCATATTAATTCTTTACCATTAGTAATTAATTATATTAATGACGTTTATAAACTATTTACAAAGTGTAATTTCATTTTGGTCAAAGATTTCCCGAATCAATACTAATTGATAACAATGAAGTATTTTTTCCTAATCATTTCAGGGTGATGAATCTTATATTGATTACCCAATTACCTCTATATAGTTCATGTTATATTCAATGACTACTAACTAAGCTACCCTTGATTAGATTAGGTCATAAACATGATCAAAATATAGAAATCTCTATATGAGATACTTTAGTGTTCTTAAGCCAAATGATCACTTATGCAATCATCACAATTAGAATTTTTGTAGGCATATAAGTGACGTTTCAAATGGAATTATGTTATAGAGTCATTTCAATATACTTGTTATCTAATAAATACTCATTTGTTTGTTTAAGTATCTTTATACTTTAGTTTATGAGATCAAATATTTCCTTTATAAAGAAGAAATATAATTTGTAATAGTTTTTTTATACTCTATTAATATCCAGTCTTAATAGAATAATGACTAAAAAAATTTATAAATAATAAATAAATTCAATATATATCTTATAATTAAGATCTCATTATAATTTAATTTGTAATGTATAATTATCTTATGATTATGTCACTAAACTGCGACCAATTGATTGGTTGTAGGGCATAAATCAACAATCTCCCAATTACACTAAGTCAATCTTTTAAGAATCTAATACCATATCACTATTTGAGATTCACACTACTATTGAGTTAGTGGTTTAGTGAAAGAATTCTGCAAGATTCTCTATAGTGGAAACTTGCTTAAAGCTCACATATTTCATCTTCATCTTCATCATTATTAAGAGAAAATTCCTATATACATATTTAGATCATCGATGAGATATTAGCTCCTTTTGTATGCCTAATGGCTCTAATGTTTTACAAATTACTATTTTGAACAATGTAAGGAACTATACTAAGTTCATTAAAGAACTTCTTGATCTAATTAATCATTTTCACTAAATTAAAATGTAATATGGCATGATTAGTAATCAATGCTACATTGAAACTTTTCCAATATTAAAATAATATTGTTCTAAGTAAAATGTGCCTTCAGTGGGATTTTCTTCTAATTTAATATCCATATGATCTTGAACTCAAATATCAACTCATATATAAAATAATAGATATCTTTAATACCTCATAAGCATCAGATATATTAAGTACTAAACATCTTTAGTACATTATTCATGTACCTGGATTAGAATTGGCAACAAGTTTCATAGCTACCTCCATAGATCTAATTCTAAAAATTAAGTTTTTACCTTAGAATTAGTGAATTGTTCTTGTTATCATGATGTTGACTTACATATTAGATTTAGTGACAAAGTTTATGAGACATTAGTCAAGTCAAAATGTCATTACATTTTATCATCCATATGATATTGGCATATCTTTAAAATTTTCTCACTAAATTCTCAACAAGGATTAGTTGCAAAGTTGCATAACGAACACACAACTTTTCTATCTAACTTTGTCTTCTCAAATATAACCTATAGTTAATAAATTTAGCTCACTAACAACTTAGAATCAACTATAATAAACAAAAGTAATTTAGACTCAGAATAAAATATAAATGTAAGAAAATCAAGTAATTGGTTATATGTCATGACAACTAAATAAGATTAGGACTATAATTGTTTATTTGCTTACTCTCACTATTTTATTTAAAATAATAGACCTCACTACTATTTGAAAATATTACTCTACTCTCTCTAGAGTTCTAGGATCCCATTTAAATTTAGTTAAACTTGAGTTAGTCAAGAAATCAATTAAACTTAGATTAGGTAGATAACTTTATTATCAATCGGATCTTGTGTGACTCCCTAATCCATTAAGTCATAACTCTTACCAAAACATATCATATATGCTATTCCTAACCTTGCCTCTAAATTCATATTATCATGAGTCACTCATCCAAATCATACAAATTTAGTTAAGTAAGACCCATTAATTTAAGATAAATATATTTGGGTTAAAAGGACCCTAAGTCACTTAACAAGCCTTACAATACATAAAACTCTTGCTTTATGCTTAAATAATGGAAGGCAACAATCACATTCTCAATGTATAAATAATATTTTATTAAGGGATTTAAATTTATTCATCTCATCAAACACATAATTGTATGTAAAATATCATACATATAAAACATATAATTTAAGGTATGCCCAATATATATTTCAAACATGTAATATATAT
>JANTNU010000005.1:33685362-33700050 GCA_024752395.1 Erythroxylum havanense | reverse complement strand
TTTTGAAGTTCCATGAACCCCGCATCCAGCAGCGATAATAATCCTCGTGTAAAGAAAAACGGATTAGAACATGGTAGGAGTCAAGTAGACCGAGGGAAACATCACCTTTGAAGCCAATCATTTGGAACCCTTTTCTCAAGAAGGTCAGATTTGGGCGTATATCTGCAAATTGACCCACCAGAGCCATATCAAAAGGAGCGGCAAGTTTGGTAAATTCCTCTGGAGAATAGAGAAGGGCAGGTTCCCCTTTGTAAATGCCGCCCTGTTTCAAAACCGTATTCTCAACGATGGGGATTGTCGGACGGGAAATCACATCCTTAAAAAATTGAGTAGTTTAATCTTAATTAGAAATAAGTTTCTAACTGAATTTAAATTCTTAAGCTATATAAGTTGAATAAAAATTAGAAATGATTTTCTAATTGAATTAAAAACAAATTAAAATTTGATTTGATTCACTCAAAATATAATTAGAAATAAGTTTCTAATTAAATTAAAATTATTTATTTAATAATAAGTATAAACAAGTTTCTAATTTCACAAATTTATAATTTAATTTGATTGCTTCCATAATAATTAGATATGGGTTTCTAATTTAAAACAAAATGTTTGTAATTTAGTATGATTAGTTTAACTGAAAATGTGATTTTGATTAAATTACATTAATTGTAATTTCATTAAGAGCACAAGTTCATTATTATGTTTGTCAAATAACTTATTTGATGATTTCTCAATTTTTTTGCGACTTCTAATTCATAAAAATTTGTTTTAAAGAAAATATTGATTATGATATGTTCACCTAGGTTTTTGTAAATTATGACAAAGATAAGATGAGTTTTCATCATGTTAGTGCAGTTGGTTCTTATACAATACCTACCTAAAGAAGATCTAATACTAAATGTTATTATTGTTAGTAACTTAATACAAGATTTGTACTTTAAAGGTTGTCTAACTTTCACAGAGGTTGAAGTAAATTATATGAATTTGCTCTTAACATTGCTATAATTAGAAAATGAACTATTAAGCATACTTTGAAATTTAGATTGGCATAACCTAAAAACAAACATAAATGGATGGTGATAATGTTTATAAGAGTAGTTTGAAGAAACAAATTGATTAATAATTTGTATCTAATAAATCTTTTGATCAAAATAATTAGAACAATTGCAAATCAAGATTTAAAGGATTTAACATAAGAATTAATTAACTCTATTCCGTGTAGGGTTTGATATTATATATTAAGTTAAGTTGTACTACACTACATGAATTATGCTTACTTTATGTGTGTTAAGTTTGATATTATTCAGTTTATCAAAACATATGTTATATCAAATTTTTTTAATAATTCTTCTTAAGGAAAATAATTGGTATTCAGTTGTCATACGAACGATGATTGAGAATAAATGTAGCTTTCAATTTTGTAGACAATTAAAATTTGATTATTCATTATATGTATGTGTGGCATAATATTAATGTGAATGAAATACTATTTCTTTCTTTCCGTATAAACTCTGTCTTTCAATAATGTCTACTGTATCTAAAAAAAAATTGTTGTTGAACTTAACAAGGGTAAGAAATTAAATGGTGAAAATTATGAAATCTGGAATATGAAAATTCAATATGTACTAGAGGAGCATGATGCTTTCAGACCATTAAACATAACCATGGATATTTATGAAAAAGACGATATGAATAAAAACAAAAGGGACTGTGATGCTTGTAAATTATAGAGGAAAAAGAACTCATTAACTTGTATTACATTGCTAAGCAATATGGATAATAATATCATGCATGAGTTCTAAAAAAATGAAGTTGTTGAAGACTTGTGGTCCATTGTAGTTACATGTTTTGAAGGCATCTTAGTGAGAAAGTGAGGTCACTCACTACCAAGTCTGACACATATAAAAAATGATCAAATCATAAAATGAAAAATAATGTAAGGCATATATCAAATATAATAAATGAGTTATGTGACATTGGTTATGAATTATTAGATGGGTAGTAAGTGTAAGTCGAGATCCTTTTGTCAATTTAGATTTTGGAGCATATGAAGATGCATCTAACTCACAATGAGAGCATAAAGACAATGGAAGATGCTACAAGGTATCTTATACAAAATAAAGAACATCTTGAAGCCTCTAAGATGTCCTCTAAAGTATATGTAGATGGATCCAGCTCATACGGAACTCTAAAACCAATGCATAAGCATCATGGGAGGACAAAATATAAAAAGGTTAAGAAACATACCCACTTTAATTAGGACTCAAAAGAAGGAAAAATGAAACCAACATGGAAAAGAATAATGTCCTTTTAACAATCAAAACATAAAAATAGTCAAGTGCTTTAATTGCGACAATAAGGGTTGCTTTTCTTTTAATTATATGAAGCCTAAAAAGGCATAATTTTATTATTCAGAAATTTATTATATGAATGCTTCTTGCTTTACAAAAAGTATATCCTCGCTTATTCAAATTGGAAGATAGGTTGGAAAATTCAGAGGCTTTTCTTTGCTTGCAGATTATTTGCCAAGTATCCCTGATGTATTAAGGAAGGACAATATTATTGGACTCTTCATTCCAAAGGTACTTTTAATAATAAATCTTTTCATGAGATGATTACTAGTAATGCAAAAGTTGTTCCTTGGTTTGAAATGATTTGGAAGCAATCTTTAAATCCAAAATCTATAGTTTTCACTTGGCTATTGATTAAAAACAGACCCATAACTAAAGATAGATGGTTTGGGGTATATGTCCCTATATATGTCCTTTGTAAGCAAATCAATGAGAGCAGGAATCATCTATACTTTGAATGCAACTACAACAAATTCATTTAAAGTCGAATTATGGTTTTGTTACAACTATCAAGCTACACTTTTGAGTGGAGGGAGACATTGAATCTGATCAAAAGGTGTACCAAGCATGGTAAATTGGATGGATTGTTGTAAAGACAACCTTTACAATAGTCATCTATTCCATTTAGAGGAAAAGGAATAGGAGAATTTATAAGTGAGTTGAAGAGGGCAAACATCAATTAGCTGATCAATTTGTGAATTGGAAACAAAGCTTAATTAGCTAAGCACTAAGAAGGAATTGGATGTTGTAAGGCTAGATGTAGTGTCTATTTTTTGTAACTATTAACCATGCTGTTTTGTGGGCAGTAATATGTCTCATCGTAATGGTTTCTTTTTAAGACATTGACTTATTGTAACATTGTTGAGTAGCTTTTGCTAGTTTAATATAAATTACTTTCATTTTTCAAAAAAATGTTTTTTGTTCTATTTTCTAACTGAATCACTTTTTTTGTGGATTCTAGACTCATAAACAAGCAACCATTTAGTGAATTATAAAATAAATTTTGTAATTCTAAAAACTCTATGCAAAATTTGATGGTTTTATGTAGGATACAACTCAAAGGTTGTTGTTGGACCCTGTTTTCGGAGCCCAACTATTCGGAATATCCTAAGACGTGAGCGTATTATCCTATAAGGTTATTTCCATGGTATCTCTCTAGCCAACATTAGTTCAGACAGTGGAATCACAAATTGAAATCTTCAAAATAATTGTAGCTCCATGTCTTTAGTCTATTTTGAAATAATAATCATCTCATTCGAAGCTCTATAGATCAAGATATAATTAAAATACCGAAGTATGTTCAGTAAAACAACCAATTCATGCTCTTCCAATTGATTCCCTCACTTTCTCTCTATCAATCTTTTTTAAATCAACACCAATGGATACCAATTTTTATGTAGAGATAATCACTTCATTTGGAGGTCAGATAATGAAGTTTTGGCCAAAAGAATTAAACATGATCATGTCCTCAATCATATTATACCTATCTTAGGATAATTGACATAACTTTCACTATAGATATTCGATTAAGGTAATTTTAGGATGGTTTCAAAGAGGACTTCAAGATATACAACTTTTGTTAAGACCCTGAAGAGATATTTTTCTATCTAAAAGGTCAAAATCTATACCTAACGGACATACATGGGGGCTGGAGCGTTTTTCAGAACCTGTAAAGGTCTGTTTAATGGACATGGACTAGGCTGGGAGCATTTTTAGACTTGATAAGGGCCATTAAATGGACCTAATGTCTGTCTAATGGACATATGTGGCACACAAACCCCTCCAAAGCCTTTCTAATGGTTCCTACATCCATTCTAACATCACTTTCACTCATAATCTTCCCAAATTCACTTCTTTTAATGCAATATCACTCAAACATTCAATTACCAAATTGATTGCATTAAACTCCCCAATCTCAACTCAATTGATTCATCACATACAACCAATTTCTCATCTTTCACTATAACTGTCTTATATGCATCCTATGTAGCATCACCACTTATAATGATCATATCTCTTAACTCCGATATCCAAAATATTTCCTACTTTATATTGTTAGAAAGCTAGAAAGATAAGTTACAATTTTTATGAAGACAACTTTGGCTAATTCTGGCCAGATTAATATAGTTTTTTCTTTGAGTTTAGAACACAATTTCTACACCTATGAAAGCTTGCAAAATGCAAGATCTCTTCATATCGATTCAACTACTAAGTACTTTTTGTTAAACTCTTGAATCTCACCTTAAATGATTCATCCCATATAGCCTTTCAAATCTCTAACATGCTATTTTAAAACAAACAACAATTTGCAATCTCAACGAAGAAGAATATGAACATACACATTCCACTTCCACAATAATCATACTTAACCTACAAACTAACATGATCATACACAAAAGGAAATCCTCAAATTCTCATTCTCATTACTAAGCAAAATAAATATTTGAACAAGCTTTACTTACATATCAACATACACATCATTAACTTAAAACAAAATGCAAAGGATTCTCATGTTTGATATGCCTATAAAGCTATCCAAAATGTTCACTAACTTAGTACAAAAGTCTCTAACTATCTTGGAGTTTCTGATGCCTTGCAAGAATTACTAACCGTCTCGTTCTGCACTTAAGGAGTGGAAAAAAGGATGGGTTGAGTTACAAGGCTCAATGGCTAATACATTTATAGTCATCGATAATTGACCATAATTCAAGCATATGTACAAATATAGCTAGCAATTCAAGCATTCTCAATCTATTCTAGCAATTTAAGTATTAATCAATTTAGCTCAAAACTCATAACACATAAAATAGACTTTAGCCATTAGACATAAAACTCAAATGCATCATACTTGAAAATTCAAAGATGCAATGCACAAATAAATGGCTCGAGAGTTTTGTGGAACAAAACGAAAAAAACTGAAGTTTACACTGTGAACAAAACAAGTCCGATTTCTTAGGATCTCGTGGCCTCAAGCAGGCAGCTAGGAGAAGGTTATATGTCAATGTACATGTAACTAACGAAACGAGTTCCTCTCTTGCCTAATCATAAACAAATTTATGCCCAATTCAGTCAATCATAAATTCATAGTCTCATGCTTTTTTTTCTTCTTTTCATTTATACAAATATCATAACCTTTTTCAAGGCATAACATAATCATAATTCA
The DNA here is from genome assembly GCA_024752395.1 of Erythroxylum havanense. NCBI lineage: Eukaryota > Viridiplantae > Streptophyta > Magnoliopsida > Malpighiales > Erythroxylaceae > Erythroxylum > Erythroxylum havanense. The sequence continues at coordinate 33,694,539 of JANTNU010000005.1, read as the reverse complement.
TCATGCATTTTTAAACATTCACAACGATTTCAATTTCAATCAAATTAAATTCAAGCAAATCAACATATACACATATAGCCAAGAATTTTCCCAATTACACAATAACTATAAATACATTACCCATCTAAATTGTTTGCAAAAATCCAACTCAAGGTTGTCTTTCCTCTTGCTCGTAGGTAGGATTCTCTTGATTTCTTAAAAAAACCAAGGTTCTATTCAAATCAACATTCTAATAAAATTTATAACCTTCAATAATCACAAAAAATGCAATAAACACAAATTAAGCTCAAACCTATCCTACCCATAGTCCATACAGGTTAGAACACCCAAGACCTAGTTTAGAAACCCTAGGAATCAAATGGGTTCCTTCCTCCTGTTCTTCTAACACAACACCCACTCTCTCTCTAATCCCTTCATTCTCAACACAACTCATTTCTTTAATAAAGTGAGAAGAAAAGATGATTAGCTTACCTTAATAAGCTTGATTTCTCTTCTTCCCACGTTTTCTTCTTCTTCTCTAGTTTCTCTTACGACCTTCTTCTTCTCTCACATTTTTCTCTCTTTTTTCTTCTCTTCTACGACTCTTTCTTCTCTTCTTCTAAATTTTAAGACAATTTTTATCCTTGTTCTCCCAATTATGCCCTCATCATTTAATACAATGTCCATTTGCCCCTTATTATGTCTTTATCTACTAACTCCTTAAGCTAGCTTAATTCTAACATTCCTATATTAAATCTAACTTAATTATAATCTTTCCATCTAATTCTAATCTCTATTCATGCCACTAAATTAATGACTAAATTCTAAAAATAATGAAACAAATAAATCAATAATAAATAAAATAATACAAATATTTCAGGGTCCAACAATTGTTGTATATGGGATTGTAACATATAAATTAGACATGCATGGTGGTTGATTCCTAATCCTGTATAAACTGTTTTATGCTTCAACAAATTTAAATAATCTTATCCTTATATTAGTTTTAATTAGTCTTAGTTTTAATGTAAATTTCCAAAGTGGTTGTATGGATTTATATCTTAGAAACATTTATTATGGTCATAGATTTATGTTGGATGGTTTTTCTTTATTCTAAATGTTGTTTATTCAAATAAAAATATAAGCTATTCTTTGTTTAATCATCTAGTGATTCTAATGATGCAATTTTCTAGCATACTTAAATATAATACATTGGTTAAAATTGAATAAGTCGATTAGCTAAAGAAAGCCTTTTAGGTGATTTGCATCAGGGAGATTTACCTATTTATGAACATTTACTAGATTGTAAAATGGCAAGAAAGTTACTCAAAAGGGTAACATGAGCTTTCTATCCATTATAATTGATTCATTCTAACATCTATGATCTAATGAATGTAAGGGCAAGATATGGGGTTGTATATTTCATCACTTTTACAGATAATTATACTTAGTATGGTCACATCTATTTGATTTCACATAAATCAAAAAATTAAATTATTTTTGTAAAGTGTATGAGTAAATGAATTTGGTATAGATAATAATACTTATCTAATAAGTTTAAGATGTTATGTGATAATAAAGGAATATAAATATAGTTAGCTATTCCTCATACCTTATAATAAATTGACATTATGAAAAGATGTAATAGAATACTACTGGAAATGGTTAGGTCTATAATGGCATAAGAAAATTTACTAATCATCTTTTGGCTAATACATTGCTTACAATCATTTATGTACTTAATCGAGTACTAAGAAAATAAGTTAGGAACATTCTATATGAGTTGTGGACAAGAAGAAAACCTAAAATGGAACACCTAAGATCATGGAGGTATGCTGCCTAGGTTTATGATTCATTTATAAATATGGGAAACTAGGCCTAAGATAGAAGAAAAGTATCTTTATCAAATACTTTGAACACTCAAGAGGATATGGAATCATAAGTGAACGAGGAAATTAAGGTGTAACTGAATTTGAATCATAAGATGTCATAATTTTAGAAAATAAATCTCCAAAGTAGGATGATATAGGAAAAAGACTTAGTTTTATATGAAAATCTTGATTAAAATGATTCCACAGTGGCAAATAATGAAAAGGGACTTTATTTAAGTGGGATAATCTAGAACTTGAATAATTAGCTCAAGGGCAATTAAGATTACAACCTATTGAAATTTAACTTACCATAATTGATCTGAGTTTGAGTAATAATTAGGACATTGATTAATTTGTTTCTCATAAACCATATTTACAGTGAAGTAATAGTGCCATGATTTCCTTTTTATTTTGAAATAAAAGGGAAAACGTATGATTGTCCCACAAGAAGATGATGATCCAAGGAATGTATATGAGGCTGTTAGTCCTACCAAAGAAGAATGAATGTAAGCAATAAAAAATTATTAATTCTTTAAGATCGAATCAACTATAGACTTGATTGATCTTTTAATAGATGTGAAGCTATTGGGAATAAATTGGTTCTTAGAAAAATGAACAACTAATGATAGTATCTATAGATACAATGCACACCTCATGGTGAAATGATATATATAATAGGAGGAAGCTGATTATAACAAGACATTTCCATCTATTGTGAGGTTTGCTTTAATTCATCTATTCTTTTATATAGTAGCCAATTGGATCTTAAATTACATTAAATGGATATGAAGACTTCTTTTCTAAAGAGAGAATTAGAAGAATAAACCTAAAAGGAAAAACCCATAGTTTTCATTAAGACATGTCAAGAAGATAAGGTGTATTGGTTATTAAAATCAATTTATGGTCTAAACCATAGTCAAAACAATGGTACATTTGTTTTCATAATGTAATCATATCATGATTTTCATAGACTTAATGAAGGCGGACATTATGTTTATACTAAGACCTCTAAAAATAAATTTGTGAATTTTTCTTTATAGATGGTTGGCATTTTGATTTCTTGTAATAACTATGAGTTTGTCAAGCAAATTAAAGATTGATTGTCACCTGAATTTGAGAACAAAGGCATAGGTGAAGTTACATATATTCTTTGAGTTAGGATTTCAAAAGATTGTTTGAAAAGATTACTGTCACTTTTTTAGGCAACTTATGTTCAAAAGTTTTTATGATGATTTCATATGTAAGATTGCCAAAAATTGAAAATTTTATTACTAAAGCAAAAGATCTCAATAAGAAGTTTTGCGCATATACACCATAAGAAAGGGAAAAAATAAATAAAGTTCTCTATTCTAGGCATTTCGAAGTCTCATGTATGACATGATGTGTACAAGGCCAGATATTTGTAACGTTGTTGGAATGGTGAGCAAATATCAATTAAATCTAAGATGAGCTTATTGGGAAGCAATAAAGAGGATATTGAAGTATCTAAAGGGTAGTATTGATTATACATTATATTATCAAGGTAACAAATTATGTATACAAGGGTATATAGATACATATTAGGGCAGAGATTTATATGAGAGAAAATATACCTCTAAATTTTTTCCTTACTAAATAATGATGCTATACCATGGAAAAGCAATTAAAAAAATCACATGTTTCCTTATCTGTAGTGGAAGTAAGACAAAAAGCTGTATAACTTAGATGGTTACAAAAAGCTGTATAACTTAGATGGTTTTTAGTTAGTTTGGAAGTCACTTAAAGTGAGACTAATTTAGTAATAATCAATTGTGGCAATCAAGTAGCAATCATTTATACTAAAATCCTTAAATTTTATTGTAAAACTAAGCATATATATAACAAGTATAATTTTATCAAAGATATAGTTGCATAAGGAGAAGTGATCATGAAGTATATATCTACACAAGATATGGTGATAGGCCTAATGTAAAAACCAATTTCTCGAGATACATACATTAGACAAGACACTAAGATTACATCGTTGATATGTAATTGAATAATATTTTTCCATATATATTCATTTAATGTATCATGTATAAATAAAAATATGAGTTGCCTATTGTTTATTAAGCATTACTTAGTATTTGATTATAAAGTTAACCAATCTTTTCCAATTCACATTTTTGTTGAAATAATTTATTTTGTAATTCCTTATATAAGGATTCAAAAAATACTGGATCTCTACCTACACAAGTAAATTGTTAATAAAACTCTAAAATCATATTCTCTTTTGACTCCATTCTTTTTTTTCCTCCTTATCATTCAGGGAAAACAAGAAAATTCCAGGGTAGTATACATTCTCTAGAATTTCTCTTAGATTCAAACGCATAGCTAATGATAGAACTAAAATAGATATTTTTTGTAACACCTCCACATGATTTCCTTAGGTACCTTATAATACTCCTATTCTAGATCAATAAAAACCATGTGTAGATTACACTATCTTTCCCTATTAAATTCAATTAACCTTTTAAGGAGATGTAAAACTTTTGTTATAGACCTTCTTATCATAAAGCCAAATTGGTTTTTTGAGATAGAAGCATCCTTTCTCACTCTCTTTTCAATCACCTTCTTCCATGACTTTATGTTGTGACTTAGTAATTTGATGCCTCTATAGTTTTTATAGCCTTGGATGTCCCCTTTATTCTTGTATAAAGGAATTATCAAACTAAATTGCCACTCATCCGATATTTTGGTAGAATTAAGGATCATTTTAAAAAGCTCAGCGAGCTGCGAAATACCCTCTTCACCTACGCTCTTCCACACCTCTATGAGCATATGATCAGGCCTTACTTCCTTACCAATTTGCATATCCCTCAATGTTTTCTTAATTTCTTCCCTTATAATCTTTTAGTAGCAAGTAAAATTATGAAACCTCTTGGACGAGCTTAGGTCACCTAAATATATGTTACCCTCTATGCCTTCATTAAAAAGGCTATAGAGGTACCTTTATCATCTTCTCTTGATGTCATATTCAATTACAAACACTAGCCCTGCTAATCTCTTGCTTTTCATTATTTAGCTCTTACCACCTAAAAATATCCTTTTGTCCATCTTTATTATCTAATCGTTGTTATGGTTTCTCATAAGATCTACTGTTAGCTTATGAGATTATTTTATTTTCCTCTTTCATTGCCAATTTACAACTTTCTTTATTACTAACTCTCTCCACCTCTGTGGTATTATCCAACAGTGCTTTATAGGCAGCCTTCTTAATCTTAAAATTTTCTTGAACATCTTCATTCCACCACTAAAACTCCCTCTTACTACCCTTAGGCCCTTTAAAAACACCCAAGGTCTTAATAGGTATATCCTTTAAAAGAGTTGCAACCATCTCCTTCTCCATATATTACTCTGTTTGTAAATTGTTTCACGACATCCTCTTTCAAATTCCATCACCTGATTCTGATACACCTCCATGAACTTCTCTTCTTCCTTCAACTCGTAATAAAAGGTCCCAAACTAATAATCTATATTAAGTTAATAAGTAAGCATTAGGTATCATTTTGCAGTCTTTGCAACTAGGACGATTATTCCACCTTATAAGGAAGTAGTCAATATGAGTTTTAGTGGTTCTATTATTGAAATTCACTAGATGCTCCTTGTTTTTATTGAAAAAATAATGCTACCATAAAATCCCATAAAATGGTTCCACTATCATTCCTTTCACCATACCCAAAATCCTTATGAGTCCATGAGTATCCATTCGAGGTTGCTCCTGTATGACTACTAAATTCTCCTCCTAGAATAACTCTCTCATTAAGGGGTATATGCTAAATTACCTTATCTAATTGTTCCAAGAAATGACACTTAATTTGTTCTTCCAACCCTACTTGAGATGCATAAGCACACATCACATTTATAACAACACCCTTCACCGCAATCTTTAAGGATATAATCCTATCATTACTTCTTTTTATCCCCACAATATGTTGTATGAGTTCTTTGATAACCAAGATACCTACCCCATTATTTCATCTCAAGAGGAAGGTTGCTCAAGAAGGGAAAAAGGTAGAAGAAGATGAGAGCTTCCATTAGAGCCAAGAAATTCAATGTTTGGTGAAGATTCAAGGTAAGTTTGTATTTTAATCTTTGGATTTTTGAGAGGGTTTTGGTTCATATAGCTTATGAAATGTATGCATTTAGAGATTCTAGGATCAATTTTAGTGAATATGTCTTGTGGGTTCTCAATTGAGATTCCTATTGAATGAAATTTTGTGGCTATTGTTAAAAGAAATCAAGGAAGGCAAGAAGAGAAAGGGAAGAGACATTTTTTAGCAAAGTATTAAGCAAGAAAATTCAAGGTGTGTTTCATGTTTATAATAGAATTAATGAGCCATAAATGTTTCCTTTTAAAGCAAGAGAATAAAATGATTTCAAACTGCTTCGTAATTGTTACATTATTGCTTTGAATGATTTAAGAAATTGCTATATATTTAATGTGTGAATCGGGTTGATGAAATGTGAGATATTTCATGTTTATGAACAATTGTGTTTTCAAAATATGCCTTTGTGGCAAAACATCAAGAAAAATCATGTTTTCAAAATGTGCCCTTTGAGCAACATGTTTACAAGTCATGAAATACATGTTATGTGAGTTTGGTTTGGTCCCTTAAGTATGTCAAGTGTACTTTGATTAAAGACTTCTCCCACCTGCTCACTAGTGGCATGGAGCTCCTTTAAGGACTCTCATAAGTTCATGACAACGCAAGACCATTTTGTGGGATTGCGATAGTACGTTCTGTTCACGGTTACACAGGACCCTTATGGGAAATATGTAGTACGTTCTATTTTTGGACCTAACCAAACCATTATGATGTGTTTATGTGTTCTTGATATGTTGACAAGTTGATGCATACTTGATTGCATTATTGTGAATTGGTTGAGAATTTGGAGAAATAACTGTTTTGTGATTTTAATGCAAAATGACTATGTTTATGAAAATGTTCAATGGAAATGAGCTTTATAAATGGTTTTGCTTGTTATCCGTTATAAACATGTTACCCACGAGCTTTTAAGCTCACCCCCACTCTCTTTCCCCTATTTAGGTGATGAGCAAGAGATCAAGTGAAAGTGAATCAAGGCATAAATTTGAATTTGCATGTTTTGTTTTGTTTTGGAGTAATTTATGTAAAACAAAGCTATAATTGCATTTTGAGCAATGATTATTCAAGTGTCTTATGTAATTTGGGGATTTTGGAATATTAATGTGTTATGGCTTGGAATGCCATTAAAGTTTTGTAAATTCTTATTTTGTTGTTAATGAATTATGAATGATATATGGATGACGATGAGGAATGTTGAGCATGAATGGTTGATATATATATATACACATTAGTGAGATATTATGGAAAAGACACATAGGAATTATGAATGATAAGATGTAGCTAAATGTGACAAGTCCAAATGAGCCGAGATTTAGGAATGGATGAAGAAAAGATAGAATTTAAATGGTTATAAAATGAGGTGGAGTTGAAATATGAATTAATTAAGGATGAGGTTAAGTGAGAATTAGGTACACTTGAGGAGGTTACCAAATTGAGATGATAAATGTTGAATAAAAATTGTTGTTACATATCAGTGATTATGGAAAAGGAAAGATAAGAATTGTGTTTGAATTTAGAGGAAAAGCTGGACTGATATAGATGAAACTAGACAAAGTTGTCTTTTGGAAAGTTGTAACTTATCCTCTGAGCTTTCCAACGTTATATAGTATGTAAATTTTGGGTATGAGTGTTAAGAGATATGAGCATTATAAGTGATATTGTTGTATAAGAGGTATTAACATGACAACTATGGTGAATGATGAGAATTTTTGTATGAGATGACTCATTTGAGTTGAATTTGGGGAGTTTGATGCAATCAAATTGGTAATTGAATGTTTTAGAAGTGATATTATATTGGAAGAACTAAATTTGGGAAGATTATGAGTGACGATGGTGTTAGAAAGGATGTTGGAAGCATTGGAAAGGCATTGGAGGAGTTGGGGAACCCCAATGTCCATTAAACGGACATGGATGTCCGTTAAACAGACCTTCTCAAGTGAAAAAGGACCACCTGTCTCACCAATGTTGTTGGGTCCCGATTCCTTTTTCTTATTGAATAAGCATGTTTAATTTTTATTTTTGAGGTTTAGTTTGCTTATTTTTTCTTTTGGTTAAAATAAATTTGAGGTTTATAGTGCTTAAGTTAATGAAAATTAAATGGAGGGGTTAAGTTAAAATTAGAGTTTGTATGGAGTTAGAAATTAAAGGAATAAGATAGTTTGGGGGCAATTTGGGTAGATCACTTAGGTTCTTAAAGTTTAAGGCTAAGAAGGAGGGATAATTTAGTCTTTGTAGAGTCATTAAAACAAAAAGAAAGGAAACCAAAAGCTTGTAGCCGTATGTGTCAGGAGAAGAGAATGAAATTTTTTTAAGTAAAGAGAGGATAAGTGAAATTACATCGTTTGAACTTAGGTTTGTGAAAGTTAAGAAACAAATTGGCTAAGTCTTTTAAAGGGAACTTACGAAACTTACAAAGAAAAGAAAGGGAGAGCTTCGGTTGAGTGGAGAGAAGAAGAAGAAGAAGAAGAGGAGATTAGGGCTTTGTCAATTCTTGTTTTAGAAAAGAGAATTTGAGAGTTCTTTAAGAAGGAAAAAGGAAGAGGAAGGTTTAATCCTCCATTAGAAGCAAGAAGCAATTTCGTGGGAGTCATTTTTAAGGTAAGAGTATTAAAATTCTTTGGAAATCTTTGATGGGTTTTGATTCTAATAGCTTAGGAAAAGCATGGGTAAGGTTATATAGGATCAATTTCATGCTTTCATTTCCTAAGATTGCCAATTTTGACATCTCATGTTACTATAGGATTTTTGTGCTTTGGTGAAGGACAAGTGAGGCAAAAGGAGTTAGAGGGAAGGAAAATTGATCAAGCCTAAAGCTAAAGGAATTAAGGTGGGTGATATTTTAATAATTGAGTTAATAAGCACATTAAATTTCTGGTCATAAATGCCATTTATTGCTTTCCAATGACTTACCAATGTTGTATTTATTACTCTTTGGGATAGTTTAAACTTGTATTATGTGTCTTTTGTATGTAAATACATTGTGGAAATATTTGTAAAATTGTTTATCAAGTGAAAAAGATTGAACATGTGATTTCAGAAAAATGCCATTTTGGGCAATTATGTGTGAATTATGTGAAATGCATGATTATATGGGTTTGTGGTGGTCCCTTAAGAGTCAAGTGCTGTTGGGCCCCAAATTTGTTTTTCTTGATGTTATTAAGTATGAATAAATTTGATTGTGTTAATTATTACATAGTTTG
>JANTNU010000005.1:33659819-33672962 GCA_024752395.1 Erythroxylum havanense | reverse complement strand
GATGCCGCGGTATAACCCGCAAACACACGCCGCAGTATAACCTGCAAACACCTACGGGTGGGGTGTGGGGTCCAACAGTGATGGCCTGCAAAAGACAAAAAAAAGATAACATAAGAGCAATAAAGAAAAATAAGAAGAGTCGAAGATGCAAAAAGAAACTCTAAAGTATTTATATGTTGAGCTTTAAACCAGGTCAAACTATGAAGCCCAAGCCTAAGCATAACCTAAAGCTCAAAAAACTCAATACCGATCTGAAACCTGATCAACCTAAGGCAAGCATGTTGATTTCAAGTCGAGCCAAGTCCGTCACCTCTAATATAGATAGGTATACAAAGTAAGTATAAATTTGATGGCATTATAAAAAGATGTAAGGCAAGATTAGTGGCAAAGGGCTATAATCAAATATAAAGAGGACTATCTTGATAGCTTTTCACCAATTACTAAAATGGTGACTATTAGAACCTTCTTATCCATTACAGTAGCAACGACATGACATCTTCATCAACCAAATATAAACATTGCTTTCTTGTATGGTTATTTAGATGAAAATAAGTTTATATGGGACCACTAGAAGGTTATAGTGAAGAAACAAATGGTCAAGTCTATAAATTGAAGAGATCACTCTATGGTCTCAAGTAAGCTTCAAGGTAATAAAACTAGGAATTTACTCTTTAACTCCACTGGTATATATTTGAACAATAAACTCATGATAATTGTTTGTTTATTAAAGATACATTAATTATTTATATAAATGATGTTTTGATCACCTACACACCAGAACTAGTTCTTATTGCAGTCTGGTAGTTCAATCAAAAATAGTTCACTGCTAAAGATTTGGGAATACCAAAATTTTTTTTAATCAGAAATAGTTAGATTAACTCAAAGAATTTACATTAGTCAGAGAAAATATATACTAGATGTTCTAGTAGATGTGGGACTCATAGGAACAAAATCTAAAATTACTTCTCTTCATAAAGCTTAGAAATTTACTTCAATGATGCTCCTCTACTTCACTAACTGGAAGAATATAGAAAATTGGTTGGAAGTTTACTGTACTTAATACTTGATATTGCTTACTCAGTACAACAGTTAAGTCAATTCATTCAATCTTCTATCGAATATTATTGGAAAGCAATTATCCATGTGTTTAAATACCTTAAAGGGCGTTCTTCAAAGGGATTATTATTCCTTGTTTCATCTTTATTCACTGCAATACAAATTAGGCAGCTTGTCAACTTACAAGAATGTCACTTGCTAGTTATTGTGCTTTTTTAAATTTCCTCCCTCTAGTTTCTTAGAAATAGAATATCATCTGTAAATCATTTGGTAAAGTTGGATATAGAAGTATAGGAGCTACAATTTTTGTGACTTAACTTATATTTTGTAAGATTTACAAATCTCAATTCCCCTGCCCATATATCTCTATTATGATAACCAAGTTGCGTTAAATATTACAATTAATCAAATGTTTCATGAAATGACTAAATACTTAGAAATTGAAATTGATTGTCATCTTGTAAAAGACAATTTCAAGACTGGTTTCACCTCCTCATTATATTTCTTCTAAAAATTAGTTGGCTGATCTTTTTACAACATTCCAAGCGTTGTTATCGAAGTTTGTGTGATTGACACCAAACTTGAACTTTGAAGGGGGAGAGAGGATGAAGAATATATAAAGTAGCAGCTATTAGAAGAAGTGAAATGTTGGGAGCCGAAGTTGAGTTACTGCAACTGCGAAGCTGATGGGTTGAATGATGTTATATCAGGTGTTTATTATTCATTCAACTTTATGGAAATTATAATCAATTACAAGTTGTTAACTACACATGCAAATAGTGTGCAATTTATTTTTGGAAGTGTGTTAGTCATTTTGTTAGAGTAGGTACTATAAATAACTAGCCGACGTACATTAAGTTTTTAAGATTATGAGAACAGAATTCTCTCTTTAGATTTCTTTTCATTAATAAAATTTTTAGATATTTTCTTCACTAATTTAATATTAAAAAAACTCAATCATGGTTTACCGACAACATTGATCAATCAATGTAAAGAACACCGTAGGATTCTCACTTTAACAATTGAACTTATACCAAGTAGCGCTCAAAATAATAAAATGCTGTATAATATAAAACTCAATGAATATTTAAAAAGATGTTTTACCAACAAAGAATAAAAGTTTTTTGACTAGTCGTTAATAAAAAATCAAATCGTTTTGAAGCATTTAAAGTTAAGAATACATGCCTTAGAGCTTATTTAGTTCATGTACGTCTGTCAAAATATATCTAAGGCACCATCCCATTAATTGAAAATTACTATAAACTTGGAAGAGAAAAGTTCTATAGATAATGTTTATATTACAAGCTTTTGTTAAAGAGCAACACAGATAAGCATGCAGGCATATCTTTAAGAATTCTAAAAGACAACTTAGTTCGGAGATACAGCCTCCCCTTTCTCTACCAATTTGATGAAATTGCGAACGATTTCCTTCCCTTCAGTTGTTATAATACTCTCGGGATGAAACTGAACACCCTACAATTTACCATTACATTTCAGTTGGAGCATATGTATGTACAAATAATCATAACTCACTCAAAATATGGGTGAACTATCAATGTCATAAAACAAGTTAGTTTAACATGCTCCGTGATCAGCATCTATTAAAATCTTTAACGCAGAATGCCATTGATCAAGCATTCTAGAGAGCCCTGGGAATCCAATTGATCAAGCATTCTAGTGCTACAATTAAATGATCAACTTTTAATGCACACCTTGAGATGTTGACATGTGAAAATCTTAAATGTCAGAAGACAAATTAATTAAGATTAACTCTAAAGGAACTTAAAACATTAATTAAAAATGTCTATAAAAGAGTTTAGACTAGTATTTAATTTTCAACATATTAGTTTCTATTTCCAATTTCATCTTAAATACTGTTGAACTCATAATCAAACAGAGTTTGTACTTCCGATCGTAAAAATACACCATGACTAATATACTTCAACTATTCTTGTTTTTAAAACACCTTTTTCCACTGTTCACATCATGATTGTAGGGCATAAATATCAACTCAAGCATATATGTCTATCAGTAAACACCTGAGAGAAGTTTAACTAGATTTACCAGCTACAGCAAAGAAGGAATCCTAAGCAATTTAAAGTCTTGAAATAGTTATTAATAAGTAGGTTAAGTACGTAAAAAATGGTTACAGAAATTATGGTGTGCATTATTTCTTTACATTTCTTTTCAAGGTTTAAATCATTTATCTTTTATGATAAGTTAAAAGAAAATCATATATTACCTGTAGATATTTGTATTTCTTATGTCGAGCTGCCATTATCAATCCGTCCTCCGTCCATGCAGTAATCTCTAGTTGTTCATGAGGGAAACTATCCTTTTCAATTACAAGGCTGTGATATCGTCCAACAGTAAAAGGGCTGGAAGACATAAAAGATGGTCAGGCATACCAACATTTTCAGAAACCAAGTCTCTCAATTTAGTAATATTCTGACTTTCAGTCTATTTTTTTAAGTTTCTCATATTTTAATGTACAATCTCAAGAGTCTGACCAAAGCAGTCTTCAACAACATAATCAGTGCGGAGACAATTATAATACACATACATACATATGCCATCTCAAATCACTACATACACCTAATATTTTCATAGACTTCAATGTATATTCCATAATTAAGTGAAGGAAAACCTTTGAGGAAAAATGACTATGTCACAGGTTTATTACAGAATTCAACCTAGTCATAACCTTCTTGTGATATATCTATTTTATATGCATGCCACATTCAATGATAAAGGTGCATGTTCAAGACTGAATGTATAATATACGGAAAACACACAAAAAAAATGTCTAACCATTCCTTCCATACAAATATTATGCAAGCAGCTATTCGCATGTGGAAAAAAATGTTTTGATCCATTTAGATTATGTAATAGTAATGTACGTATTCAACTATGCATACATAGTTCTCCAATCGATCTCCAAGCTAATACTCATAGTTATTAAATCAAAAATTAATTTGTAGATCTATATTACTTAATTTAGAAGAAATCAATTAGGCAACTATGCAGACGCATATTTAAGAACTTAGAAGCAAAGTATATGAAAAAAAACCACATGAAAAAGAGAAGAGGGCATCCTTATGAGTTGGTATATAAAACAAATAACGTTTTAATAAACAATTAACTATGAAGATTTAAAACAAGGAGCAAAATTAAGGTACTATTACATCCATTTCCATCACTAAAAGAGTACATAAATTATCTATTTGTTTTATTAACGCTATGGAAAATTTGTTTAAGTACTGTTTAGATAATAGTTTGGATAGCAAGGAAATAACAATATCCCCAATTAATGGTAATAAAGGAAAATGCACATACTTTGACAACCCAGAAAACAATCCGTCCTCCCCCTTCTCATCATAATAAACAAGGGAACTTTTCCCATGCATCACACCATATGGAGAACGCACAATCTTTCCTGCAAACAGGACAAAGGTTGAAACTCATGTGAAAAGTGCACATGCCAGAAACACTACAAGTTTCAAATTGCTTTACTTACACGCACTGATAGCATTGCAAGATAAGCTTTGAAGTGATATAAGAAAGAAACTCACCTCCAAAAGCCTCCCCAATGCACTGGAGACCCATGCACACGCCAAATAATGGCACCATTGGTCCAAGCTCTAGAACAGTCTGCAACGATATTCCAGAATCTTGGGGTACCCCTGAATAAAGAAACAAATGTAGTTTCCTAATTCATTTTTCGGCTTGCCTTAACTTTGAAAATAACACCAACACACTCCCTAGACCACTAACCTGGCCCTGGGGATATAAGCACTCCTCTTGGATTTTTTCTGCTCAAAAAACAGATATAAGCATTGAATAATTTATCACAAGCATAAATTCCTAGATTACTGTACATGTACTGCAAAACTGAAAACTGCTTACTCTTTCAACTCCTCCACAGTCAACTCGTCATTCCGATAAACCTCAAAATAGCATCCAAGCTCTCCCATATACTATACAAACATAAGGTATTGGGATTACACTTTTAAAAAGAGATAGGGAGAGGGAATATCATAACAAGTACAATAATCATGTAAAAAAATTCGCCAAGTGCAGGATCTGAAAACATGATGCAAAGTAACAACACAGTTTAGCGCAGTACAGGCCATAAAAATTATAAAATGTGGTTTCAAGGAGATAATGCAATACAATTCACTACAGCTAGATAACAAACTAAAAGTAAGCTCCAATTATGAATTTGCTTTCTTAAAATAGGACTTCATTCATATACCAAATAAAACATAACTAAATAAATGATCACACAGGCACATGGACATGGTGATTACAGATTCATGAGACGTCTGGACGTACAAAAGGATTGATAGATCCATTTCTGGTATCATTTGGATTGTAAAGACTATTTTGTGATACTAAAGTGAAGAAGTGGATGGAATAAACATCACAATAATAATCAAAATACGGTTTAATCTTCCTGTGGTGATACTTCTTCTTATAGAAACTACCGAGAATCAAGATTATTGTTGCCTATGTTTGCTTAGGAAATAAAAGATCACTACGAAGGTTTATCATGGGGAAGCTTAAACTATCATATTCACAATATCCAGATAACTTACAAAATTGAAATTCCAATTTCAGGAGAAATACACCAGCACAAGGGCCCCCTTAGCATTACAAAATCAAAAGAAAAAACGATAGGATAATATTAAACGGACGAAAAAAGAAAACAATAATAACAAATGAAACGAACTAACCTGACAAAGATTATAAGTAAAACTATCATAGTTGTCAATGACAACTATAGGATTCTTCTTGACCTCTAAATCATTCAATTCTACAGAAATAGGATTCAATTCCCCGACAACAGAAGAATACTTTGCAGGAAACTTATTTCCCTTCTTCACTGAAAGGCTCAATTCTGATAATTAAACAACAAAACAAAGGAGAAAAATAAAAGTAAATCACACGTAGAGAACAAGACAAACATTGAGAAAAAAAAAAACAGAGTAGAAGAAAGGAAGTCACTTAAGGGCGGAGAAAGCGTGGGGAGGTGAGTTGAAGGTCGGTTCTGATGAGTTTTGAATGAAAGCGAGAGTCTTGATTGTGGTAGATGAGTGCACTGAGAGGTCAAACTTGAGGCCATTAATGGAGAGAGAGAGAGCGAGACGGTAGAAGACTAACAAGTTTATTTTGCTTAAAGACACATAGGGTGGTGTCTTTATAGCATGGACACGCTGAGCAACCGGAGTCCCATACACTGCATTTGTTATGTTATTAAATTGCAGATATTCTTTAAAAACTTGCCCTTTTTGAAGGATTTGTGAGGATTTCAGTTTCTGCATTAATTATATATAGAACAGTTATGTATTCCATTACTATATGATTGGGTACTACCATGAACGACAGGTAAACGATTCGTTTTCCTTCCTATTTCCGTGCCATAGTTAATAACTATAATTTCCCGTCATGATTCCTTTTCCAAATAGCTTCTCAATAAAACCTAATTCCTAGTTTCTCCTAATTTACAAGTAATAATGTTTATTCACTGTTAAACTCCTTTTTATTAGCTCTCCATAAATAAGCCAAGAGTCCAGAGCGTCAGTCACTGCTTTCTGAGTTGCTCGTCTCTCATCTACTAATGTTGAACTTATATGTCCATCTTTAGCTTGTTTGCTCGAATAATCATGATCCAACTGAGATACTAACAATGTGTTATTTTGATAAGGCAATGAAATCCTTGTGACGGCTCTCCAGTTTAAAACAAACCGCCACTTATATGGACTAGCTCTGTCTAGCCCTAGCTTATATACTAGAATAGTTCATAATAGGTGTGTCAAACCTTCATATTCTAACGCCCTGTTTGGTTCCACGGAATAACTGTTATATTTCTAGCATACTCCTATTTTATTCATTAAACATGTGTTTGGCTAGAAACAAACACAGAATAACTAATTATCAAGAATATCTATTATGTAACTTTGTGAAATAGATAACAGTGATCCTTACCTATCTTTATCTATTCCAAGAATAACTATTCTTATCCAAAAATAACTTTATCCTTCGACGTCTTCTACTTTTTCAAACCTTCCTCTCGAAACTTCTTCTCTTCTTCAGATTTACTCTCTATTGAAAATTATTATTATTATTATTATTAACAGAAGAAGAAGAAAATTAATAATAATAAGGAAGAAGAAAATTAATAATAATAAAGAATTTAATAATAAAAATAAAAATAAAATTAATTGATAAAATTAATAATAATAAGAATAATAATAAGTAGAAAAATTACAATAATTATTAATAAGAAGAATAATAATTATTAATAATAAGAATAATAAAATAACAATAACAATAATAACAATATATAATAATAATAATAATAATAATAATAACAATGATAATATTTTAGTCTTTTTGTTAGTTATTCTTTTATTATTCTAAGTTTATATTTTCAAACCAAATATTGACATAGAAATTATTTATCTATTATATTCCTTAAACCAAACAAAGTAATACTCATTCTATTATATTTCTTATCTTTTCTATTCTTAAGAATAACTATTATATTCCTTATTTATTCAATTCCTTGAACCAAACAGACTGTAAAGACGAGGCAGGTCCCTATCAACCATGACGTAATCTGAATGCTAGGATAGATCGATTGGAGTATTACATGCAGAGTCTTTTCGATCAACTTGGGTTGCAGACACACCTTCCCTTCATTAGCTTTTTACTTGTTTTTTAGGACAGTAATTATCCTTTTTGCCTTTATTTCGTATTTTGATCCTACTCTTACGTTATGAGAATGCAAGGTGGGGGTTTGGGGAATTTAGATCTAAGGGGTTTATATTTTACATACGTTGCTTGAATGATTAGTATTCTCCTTTTGCATTTTGCACTAGTATGATTGCATAATTAGCACTGACATTTTTTTCTTTTGATGTGATTTTTCAAATTTTCAGTTTTTCAAAAAAGATTGTTATGTGCTACAAAATTTTCATTTTCTAGCTTAAGTTGCTTTTAAACTCTAGGCTTTTACCTTCCTTTGTTTCTTCTTTTGTAGAAAGATTGAAATGTTTCTTAATTTGCTTATCCTTCAATGAAAGATTGGCACGGGATCAGTAGAACTTTTGTTTCTCTCTCTTCCTTGAATGCTCTGCCCTCTCTCTTCAGCTCTTTTCCCGCCTATCTTCTCTTTTACCTTTTTACCCCCCTTTACCTTTGTTTTTGATAAGTCAAAATTTTGTAGATGATCTCGGAATGATTTAGATTCAATTTGACTTATTTTTGTTTGGAATTGAAGTTTCATTAAATTAATTCGCTCACATTTTGATTTTGCACTTGATAGGTGCAATCAGTTGATTGTAGGAGAAAAAGGGCATAACTTCCTTTAGGGATGCCGGACCAAAGCCAATCTAAGATGATTGAAAGGAGAATTTCGAGCTCTACAACTTCCGAAAAGACTCTTAGAAGAAATGATGACAAATGGACGGTCAAAGGCGTAGAAGTGCTAAAATGGGCCATGTCCATTAAACGGACACACATGTCCGTTTAACAGACATCAACTGGCAAGAAGGCATTTTAGACCCGAGAAGGTCCGTTAAACGGACACACGTGTCCATTTAATGGACATCAACTGGCAAGAAGACATTTCAGATCCGAGAAGGTCTGTTAAACGGACACACACGGAAATGGACATTAAGTGACAGAATAGCCCTATCAAACCCGTAGCCGTCCGTTAAACGGAAAAACATCCGTTTAACGGACATGGGCGGCTAGCAAATCCCTATTTCGGGAAGTTAGTTT
This sequence comes from Erythroxylum havanense, assembly GCA_024752395.1. Classification (NCBI taxonomy): domain Eukaryota; kingdom Viridiplantae; phylum Streptophyta; class Magnoliopsida; order Malpighiales; family Erythroxylaceae; genus Erythroxylum; species Erythroxylum havanense. The sequence goes on along the minus strand of JANTNU010000005.1, from coordinate 33,664,118 downwards.
TTTTGAAGTGTGTGAACTATAAATACCAACTGTTTTAGAACTAAAGAGGAGGCTGGACAAAAGAGGAGAGATAACTGTTTCTGGAGGCACAACAAAAAGGGAAAGAAAGGGGGATTTTTGGGAGGAACCCAAAGATTAGAAGTTTCTATGCTTGTTCCTCTGCTACTCTCTCTCCTCTTTCTAAATGTTTAGCATTCTTGTATGTATGTCTTTTGTTGAAATGTGCAGAAACTAAACCTCATTTAGGGTGAGGGATGTAGCCTATTGGAAGGGAGCTTTGTATGATATAGATGATTGAATGTTTTTAATGAAGGATTGAGTCATCTTGCTAGTGGTCTAGGTAAACTTCTATGTATGGATGCACAGACAGCAGCTATGGATAGGATTGGCTATGTCAAGATCTATATTGAGGTTTCGAAGAATGTTGCATTGCCTAATAGTTTGTCTATTAAGAGACTTGGTGAACATGGGGAGCTTTTGTCTGATTGTATTACTGTGTGGTATCCATGGAAGCCTAATGTAGTAGGTAAGAGGTGGGTGGCTACGGGCAGAAGGTTTCAATCGGGTTGGTATGAGGAGTTGGTAAATGCAAATGGTATGGTAATAGCCAAGGCTAGGGTCGGTTGGACAAGCAGGGGAGCCTTTGCCAAGAAGGGAGTTCAGAGGAGACACTTCCTCCTGTGAGGGAGGCAACTAGTATCGAACAGGTTTGCGAGGCAGTGATGGCCGGAGTGGCTGATTTGGAGCAGCCACTTTCATCGCCTAGGCATAGCTTCATTGACTCTGACAATGTCATTCTTAAGGAAGGAGTAGATGGGGGCGGTGGAGGTGTGGAGGTAAAACAGTCCTTAGGTGAGGCACCTACTGTTTTAATAGATCCCATCTCGAGTATTGATAAAGAGGATGGACCAGTCACAGAAGCTAGGGAGATGTCCCAAAAATCGGGTGGGACTGTTACGAAGACTACTGTTAAGAAGAAAATAAAGAAGAAAAAGCACAAAGGGGTTTGAATTACCCCTCAAAGAAGCTGATGGTTAAACAGCTTGTAGTGGATTCTCAATCTATTTTGGTTGGACTTCTTGAGACTAAGATCAAAGCCACCGTCGATCGCAAAGAGTTGGATTTTTTGGGGCCGCAATGGAGTTTCATTTCCAATCATGCTTTCCATTATAATGGGAGAATACTTTGCTGGTATTATGTGAAGAAAGTGGATGTGCAGTTTATTCAAATGAGGGATTAGTTTATTCATTTGCAATGTAGGATACACGATCAGGGTCTTATAATGGTCACCTTGGTGTACGCCTCCAATTTTGCCTTTCAACGTGCCTCCTTATGGCGAGAGTTGCAGGAAATTCAAGTAGGGATCCAAGGACCATGGTTAGTGACAGGAGACTTCAATTGTTTCCATAATTGGACGGAGGGTGAGGGTAGTGTGAACTTTCATGGCGGAGCAAGAGGGGAGTTTTAACACCTTTTCCTGCATACTAACCTTGTTGATCTCAGAGGTAGTAGTCGTTGGTTCACTTGAGAGAATAAACAAATAGGCAACATGTACATTCGGAAAAAGCTAGATCGGGCATTGGTCAACCAACAACGGCTCAACAATTTTCCAAGTGGTTTGGCAGTATTTGGGGAACCCAATCTGTCTTATCATACACTGATAATCATCCAGGCCTCGAGTGTTGAGCATCGGGGAGGGTCTCATTTTCGGTTTTTTAATGGCTTGTTATAGGTGGAGGGTTTTATGGCAATGCTTCAGCAGGTTCGGCGGACTGACATCCAGGGATATAAGGCATTCCAGCTGATGCAGAAATTGAGGTTGGCAAAGCAAGCTATTAAGGAGTTCTGTAAACAGCGGCATCGCAATTCTCAAGAGTTGGGTAGACAACTGGTTGATATTCAGAGGCAGTGTTATCGGGATCCACAGGATGAACACCTCAGAGCCCTTGAAGCTTATAGTCTGCATAAATACCAGGAGGCCTTCTAGCTGACTAAATCGATTGCCCAACAAAAGGCTCGACAAACATGGCTCAAAGAGGGAGACAGCAACACAGTTTTTTCATGCGGCCATGTTGACCCGGCGTAAAGTTAACACCATTACGGAGCTGAAGGATGACACAGGTCACGTGGGGAGAGGGCAGGACACAATCTCATTGCAAGTTAGGGATTTCTTTGTTCAACTTATAGGTTCCAGTGTTGATTCAGGCCATGGATTTGGTGTCCGGGATGTGCTGCAGTTTACTCCTTCTCAGGAAAGAATGGAAATGCTACTTGCTCCTTTTTCTGCTCAGCAAGTGAAGGAGGTTGTATTTCGGCTGCATAGTTCTAAAGCGCCAGGATCGGATGGGTTTTCGGCAGGATTTTTCCAACACACATAGAATATTACGGGTCAGTTGTTCACAGATACGGTGTTGGAATTTTTTCTTTCGATAAATTATTGCAAGAGATTAATCATACGTATATTTGTCTTATTCCCTAAAAGGAGAGACCGGAGAGAGTTACAGATTATCACCTAATATCGTGTTGCAATACGGTGTATAAGGTGATTGCTTCTTTATTAGCGGAGTGCTTGAAGGGAGTGTTGAATGAAGTTGTTAGTCATGTTCAAGGGGCTTTCCTCCCTTCGCGAAACATTGGGGATAATATTCTACTTTTGCAAGAATTACTGCGTGAATATAATTCTGGAAAGAAGATAAAAAGTTGTGTTATAAAGGTAGATCTTTATAAAACTTACGATACGATTGGCTGGAGTTATATGATTGATTGCTTGAACGAGATTGGATTACCGTCACGGTTTTACCAGTGGCTATATCAGTGTATTCAAACTCCATCTTTGAGTGTTTTGATTAATGGTATTCCGTAGGAACCTGTTAAAATTCGTAGAGGGTTCTGGCAAGGGTACCCTCTCTCCCCGTATTTGTTCACTTTGGCTATTGAGGGTTTATCTAGGTTACTGCACAAGATGGTCCAATGCAACGAGTTATTTCAATATCATTATCATTGTAGGGAATTGGGTTTGTCTCATCTTTTATATGTGGATGATGTGATTTTGTTGTGTCAGGCTGATCCTCAGGTGATTGCCAGGATGTTAAACTTGATGGACATATTTTCTCGATGGTCGAGCATGGTAATTAATATACAGAAGAGTGGTATATTTATCTCCTCCGATGTTGGCAATAGGGATCTACTGAGCAGGTTAATAGGGATGTCTCTTCAAGAACCTCCGTTCAGATATTTGGGTGTCCCGATCACATCGGGTAAGCCTAAGTATTCTGATTTCCTTCCATTGTTGGAAAGACTGAAAAATCGAATTAATGCATGGCAAAACCGATTTCTTTCTTTTGCTGCGAGAACTACCTTGATTGTGTCCTTTTTGAATAGCATGCAGATCCATTAGGTTGCATATATAGTTATTCCGAAGCGGGTCATCAAAGAAATGGAAAGGATCTTGAAATCCTTTTTGTGGACAGACAATCATGGAACCTGTAAAGGGGCAAAAGTTAAATGGAGTGAGATTGTGGTGCCTAAGATAGGAGGGAGTTTGGGTGTCATTTCAATTATTCCGATAGGGTTTGATTGAAACAAAAGAATAGGAGTAACGGTAGGCAATCTTTATTTATCAATTTAAATTGATCATGAATCTAAAATTTTCATTTGTTTGACAAGGTATGCAAGATGATACACCCTGTTGATCCTGAAGGCTAAATTGAATATGACATTATATCTTATATATTTCTTTTTGAGTGATGTCCACATTTAGATTGAAATTCCAGACTGTATTTGAATTCATTTACTAAAATGATAAGGACATTTAGCCAACTCTCTTTAGCCTTTGACCACTCTTTTTCTTTAGAAATCACTAAGTTTAAACTAATCATTTATTTTCCATTATCTTTATCTTGTTCACCCATAATTTGTTAAACCAATAAATAAATAGTTTTGTTTCATTATGAAAATGATTGTATAGTATATTTTTAATAAAGTGATAACTTGCTAATTTGCATTTATAAATTTTGATGAAGTTGTAAAAATAGATTGAACGGAGAAAAACTAATATGGGTCCAATTAATTTAAAGATTGCCATTCTCAATTCTAGATGTGATGCTATCCTATTTTTGGACTGATTTTGTTAGACCCCGAACCTTTCTATGAGCAACGACTTTTAACCGAGGAATTATTAGCAAGTAGTTATGTGTAAATAAGAGAGGAAATTATGAGATTGAAATGAAATGGAAAGAGATTTATTGAATTGAAAGTCATAGGATTGGTTAAAGTGTTTAAGTTGGAACAGTTTTTGAA
>JANTNU010000005.1:33585375-33604176 GCA_024752395.1 Erythroxylum havanense | reverse complement strand
TCAAAATTGATTTCATATTTCACCAATCCATCATATTATCTATGATTCTAAACCAATAATTCACAAAATCCCCAAATCACAAATTTTGGCATAAACCCTAAGAAATTTCCATCCAAAATTAAACATAACCTAAGGCATATACATCAAAATTGACTTCATAAATCACATACCCATGTCATTTCCCACATTTCTAAACCAAAAATTGAAGAAAAACTCAAAGCTCAAACTTTTCTCTTACCTCTTTTCTTCTCTATTTTCGAAATTTCTTGTCCCATAAGAGAGCTATCACTTCTTCCATCTTTTTCCTTCATGAAAGCATTAAATCCCCTTTGAAATTCAAGAAAAATCAAAGCTCTAAAATCTTCTTTCTTCTTCCTCCAACACCATCGAAAGCTTCTCTCTTCATTCTTCTTTTATTTCTCTTGTTTTGTTCTTCTTTTTAAGCCAATTTCGTGCCTTTCCGTTGTTTTAAACGGTAACTCATTAGTGCCATGTCATTAATGAAGGTCAATTGACCAAAATGCCCCTGCACTTTACTTTATTTCATGCTTACTTTCGGATATGATTCGCACTATCAATTTGATGGAATTTGTCAAAACTTCCTTCTAGAGAAATGTTACTCTATGTCTTAATTTCATAATGCCACAAACATCATTCAATTTGGAGCACTACATCAAAAGTTATGCTCAAAATACTTTCAGATGTTCCTAATCCAAAAACTGCACACTAATCCGAACTTCCATTCATAAATTAAAAATCTTAGGGGCAAAACTGAAATTTACTTTCTTCATATGACTTGTATCCTCATATTTTAATTTTATTTTTCCTCAAGAATCACCTCAATCGGATCGCCACAGATCCCAAATTTCTCAAAATACTGAACTATGTTCAGAAAATAGTCCAACTCAATTTGATTAAATTAATCACACTTAATTTAATCTCATAAATTCACAAATTTTGAATAAAATGAAATTAATTGTCTTACGAATCCAACTCTTCAAGAATCAACTCAATCAGATGTCGGACAGAAAATTTATAAATAAAATATCGAACAAGGGTCGGAGTAAAAGCAAAATTACAATACTTCAAAAACATAAATGTAACTGAATTTTTCAAAAATCATAACTCTTGATTCTGAACTCCAAATTTGACAAATTTGGTGTCGATGGAAAGATAAAAGGAAGTTCTACAACTTCTATGAAGAACTCAAAAATCAATTCTATCTCTAATGGGGTCAAAAACCTAGTCAAAGTTACTGCCCTAATCAACTTTTCCTAAACAACTTCCAAATTTCAGTCGATCATAACTCCTAATCCCGATATCGAAAAATTGCAAACTTTATGGCATTAGAAAGATTGAAAGACAAGCTAAAACTTTAATTAAGGCCATTTACTCTAATTCAGCTTAAATCCTCACCATGAGTGGCCTCAAAGCATAGAACACACAAATCTATGCTTAATAGCATTTTCAAAAACAAAACAAAAGAACCTTATCTTCGGAAAATCATATCTTCCACTCCCGATATCGAAAAATTTCATACTTTATGGTGACAGAAAGCTTTTAACAGACGCTACAAATTTTCAAAAGACCATTTTCTCAAATTTTGCCTCAAACAAAAAGTCAACTCTCAAGTCAAACTTGAGATCACTATTTATCTCCAAAAGTCAAACTTTCTAAATTCTTCAATTTTTCACATTTTTTTTTAATTCTAGCTTTTCAACTTCATTTAAATCAACTTATCCACTTGAACTTTCATAAGTTATACAAATCCCCAATAATTCTTTTCTCATGAATTTTTCCAAAGCATAAGTACTTTTATTTCACAATACATATATAAAACCACTCATTTAATTTCACTTAATATTTCTTAATTCCACTTAAAAATCGGGGTCCAACAAGTGGCTTAGTAAAGATGTCAACTACTTGATTTTCAATATTAACATGGAATAATTTAATAGTTCCTTCTAAAACATGATCTTTAAAAAGATGATGTTTAACTTCTATATGTTTAGTCCTAGAATGATGCACTGGATTTTTAAATAAATTAATTACTTTTGTGTTGTCACACAATATTAGAATATGACTAAAGTTTAGAGAGAAATCTTGGAGTTGATGTTTCATCCATAAAATCTAAGCACAACAGCTAGTGGCTGCTATATATTCTACTTCAGTTGTGAAAAGTGATGTGCAATTTTGTTTCTTATAGGACCAAGATACAAAACATCCACCAAGGGATTGACAATTTCCACTTGTGCTTTTCTTTTCAACCTTGTCACTTACATAATCTGCGTCACAATAGCCAACCATGTTATACAAATCTGCTTTTGAATACCATAGTCCAAAGTCCATGGTTCTAAGAAGATAATGAAAAATCTTTTTGACTGCTTGAAGGTGACTTTCTTTAGGATTTGACTAAAAGCATGCACAAAGGCATATACTAAGCATAATATCTGGTCTTGAACTTATTAGATGTAGAAGTGAGCCAATCATTCCTCTATATTTTGTTTCATCAGTAGCCTTGCCTGCTTCATCCTTATCAAGCTTAGTTTCAGTATACATTAGAGTTCTTATTAGTTTGGCATTTTCAAACTGATATTTCCTAATAAGATCCTTTGCGTGTCTTAACTAATGAAGATTTCTTTTTCTGCTTTCTTGATTTGCAACCCAAAGAAAAAGGATAGTTCACCCATCATACTCATTTCAAACTATCTTACATTAAAGCTAAGAATTCTTCACAGAAAGATGGATTAGTAACACCAAATATTATGTCATCAACATATATTTGAAGTATAAGCAAGTCATTTTCCTTTTCTTAATAAATAAAGTTTTATCTACTTTTCCTTTTTCAAAGTTATTTTCAAGAAGAAAGTTACTTAACCTGTCATACTATGCTCGAGGAGCCTACTTTAGACCATACAAAGCTTTTATTAATTCCATCACATAATTTGGATGGTCTACATTTGCAAAACCTAAAGGTTGCTTAATAAACACTTCTTCATTAATATATCCTTTTTAAAAAGCACTTTTGACGTCCATTTGAAATAATTGAAATTTCTATAATATGTAAAAGCAAGTAAAATTTTGATAGACTCTAGTCTAGCAACAGGAGTATAAGTCTTTACAAAATTAATACCTTCCTGTTGGTTGTATCCTTGAGTTATAAGTTTATTTCTTATCACATTACCATTTTTGTTAAGTTTGTTTCTAAATCACCAATGAGTTCCAATGAATGACTTGTTTTGTGGATAAGGTGCTAGATTCCAAACTGGGTTCTTGTCAAATTGGTTTAGTTCATCTTTCATAGTTGAAGTCCAATTTTCATCAACAAGTGCCTCTTCAATAGTTTTTGGCTTGAGTTATGAAACAAAGGCATCATATATGTTTTTGAAGGATGCTCTTGTTCTCAGACCTTCTGAAGGGCCTCCTAAAATATATTGACGTGTATCAAGACCTCTCTATTCTCTTGGTGTCCTTTTACTATAAGTATCTAGTGTCCCTTACAATATAGGAGCCTATGAAGATGTACTTAAAGAAGGAGTCTTCTCTGTCCTAGCTTTAGAAGGACCTTCTTGATCTTATGAATCTAAAGGCACTACTTGTGCAGTTTGAATTTGTAACGTATCTTTAGGGATCAAAGGATGCTCTTCATCATCTGAATTAGTAGCTATTGTTGAGGGTAGTGCTTCGTCAAATACTAAATGTATTGATTCTTTTATCCTCTCAGTTATTTTGTTGTAAACTTTAAATCCTTTACTAACCGTACTATATCTCATAAACATAGCTTCATTAGATCTTGCATCAAAATTTCGAAGAACATCCTTACCATTATTCAACACAAAACACATGCAACCAAAAGATAGAAAGTAGGTAATATTTAGCTTTCTTCATTTCCACAACTCACAGGGGGTCTTTTTGAGAATAGGCCTTATAGGACATCTGTTAAAAATGTAGCAGGTAGTAGACACAACTTTTGCCTAATATCCATCAGGTAGGTCACTTTCACACATCATAGTCCTAGCCATATCAACACGGGTCTTGGTATTTCTCTCAACAACTCCAATCTGTTGAGGAGTCCTTGGACATAAGAAATTATAAGATATGCCATTATCATAATAAAAATCTTTAAATTTTATGTTATCAAATTCACCTTCATGATCACTCCGAATTAAAGTAATGCATTATTTTTTTTCAATTTGAATTTTTTTCAAAACTTCTCAAAGGCTTCAAAACCATCATTTTTATTTTCTAGGAAATAAACCCAAATAAATCTAGAATAATCATCTGTTATAACAAAAACATAATGTTTATAACCAAAACTTTGAGTTCTACATAATGTTTATGACCAAAACTTTGAGTTCTATTAGGACCAAATAAATCCATGTGTATAAGCTTAAGTGGTTGGTTAGTAGTTACAACATTCTTGGGTGGAAAGTTACTTCTAACTTGTTTTTCTTTTAAGCATGCTTCACAAACTTAATTATTCTCAAAGTTTAAATTTGGTAATCCTCTTATTAGCTCATTCTTGGATAGTTTTGATAAAATTTTCATGTCAGCATTTCCAAATATTTTATGCCAGATTAATGAGTCCTTTCCTAAAGACACAGAACACTTAACTTTTTGAGAAGACATGTCTTCCAGTTGAGCACAATATATATTCTAAATTCTAGGACCAACAATCATAATGTTATCATTATTATTATCAATTATTTCGCAATGAGATGCATAGAATGTGACTCTGTTTCTCTTATCACATAACTAACTTACACTCAGTAGGTTATGTTTCAAACCACCAATATAGAGAACATTATCAATAGAAGTAGAGTCCAAGGCATCGATTTTACCAATTCCAGTTACCTTTGCTTTGTTTTTATCTGCAAAGACAACATTACCTTCATCTTTGCTTTTAATATAATTGAAGTGGGATATTTCACCTGTCATGTGTCTTGAACAACCACTGTCAACTATCCATTTATTTTCTCTTGTCACTATTCTGAAGCATATCTGCAAAATGTATTATCTCAATTTAGGTACCCAAACTTTTTTAGGTCTTTCAGGTTAGCAATCTGATCTTTTGGTCTCTAAATATATATCTCAGATAACTTCTTCATTCTACGAATGTTACAAGAATGACTAATACGTCCAAGTTTGCCACAGTAAAAGCACAAAACAGATGAATGAGAGTTATTGTCATTTTTTAATGCAACAAGTGACTGCCTTTTTTATTATGGCTACTGTTGTTTCTAAGAAAGAAATTCTTGTACAACTTAATATTATTATCTTCATTATATCCTATTCCTAACTTATCAAAGACACATTTACCATTACCAAGTAATGCATTAAGATTATTCTTCCCATCAATAAAATTGGCTAGATCCTTTTATAAAGATATTATTTTTTAAGCAAATTTCTCTTTTTCAAGTTCTAGTTTAGCAAACTTTTCTTCTAATTGTTTTATTATTTCATAATCATTCTCAAGCAATGCGTTTTCAAATTCCAAAAATTCTTTTTTGAATTCCTTTTCTTATAATCATTTTCAATTTTAGAAAAAGACATATTCTTAGACAAAAATTTTTATTCACTGATTCTAATTATTTTATTTTATTTTTCAAAGATGCATCATTATTCTTAGACTTATCCACCTCTTTGAAATACTGCACAATTAATTTCTTATACTGAGCATACAGTTCATGATATGCATCTCATAATTCATTAAATTCAATGCTATAGTTAGAACTATATACCTCATCTTCTCTTGAATCAGCCGTAAGACAAACATTGCTCACTTCTTCAGACTCTTCTTCATCAAAGTTTTCAAAATCGTCATTACACCAGGCTGCAGTCATAGCTTGCTTTCTAGGTCTTCTGTTTTCAATTTTGTCCTTTTGAAGAAGAAGGGGACATTTTGATCTGGTGTGCCTAGACTTCTTGCAGTAATAGCATATAATTTGATTATTTTGTGTATTGTTACTACTATGCTGCCTTTTGATATGAATCTACTATTTCTAGTTTTCTTATTTTCTTCTCTTTTCTTTATTAGCTTCTTTTTGTAAAAACATGCATATTTTCTGATCGTAAATTTGAATTCATCATCTCCATCTATTTACAATTCAGTATTTCTTGCATATCCAGTTAATGGAGTTAATTCATCAGTAGCTTTCAAAGTCATTCCTCTTTTGTAGGAGGATCCTCATCTTGTCTAAGCTTTTTCTCATGGATCATCAAGTTTCCTCTTAGCCAATCAAGTAAAATAATGTCTAGATCCTTTGCAGTTTCTAAATCTATCATTTTAGGTCTCCATTCTGTTGGTAGTGATTTTAGAATCTTTGTTATGAGCTTATCATTGGGATATATCTTTCCCAAGTTCTTTAAGGTCGTGATGATGTTGTTGAATCTTCCAAAGAATTTGTCTATGATCTCTCCCTATTTCATGTTAATAGTTTCATATTGATTCATTAAAAGAGTTATTCTATGTTTCTTTACCTCATTTGTTCCTTCAAAGGTAACCTGAAATTTGTCCCACATTTCCTTTGTTGTAGATAGTAGGATATCTTTGCATATTATTTTAGAAAGAGTGCATAAATCAAATGATGTCTTGTTTTAGCATTCAGCTGTACATTTTTTCTGTCAACGTCAGTCCATAATTCTACATCATTAGTAGCAAGAGATGTAACTCCCATTTTGACAGCTTGGCAGACTTCAATATCCATATATTGGAGATAAATTATCATTCTTTCCTTCCAATAGGAATAGTTGTTTCCAATAAAATAAGGGGACTTTGTGACAGATTGTCCTTTAAGACTTTTTAAGTTGTTTACCATGATCTATCACGTGCTGCAAAACATAATAAATGTGAAACCTTTCTCCGATACCAAATGAAAAAGCAAACACACGTAAGAGGGGGCGAATTGTGTGTGACTTGAAAATTTTTACAAGTTACTATCAATTCAAACAAACGATAGGAGCCTGTTAAACTTTAAAAAAGAAAGAGCCTATTGTGAATTTAAAACAAGAATAACTATAACACAAAAATTTAAAAGTTAAGGAAAGAGAAAGAATGACGCAACCAATTTATACTAGTTTGACTTATAACCAAGCCTACTTCCGGTTCCCAAGTATCCAATTTTGAATGTTTCACTAAAAATTCTCTAAGTAGTAAGTGGACAAGTATCTTCAAGCTCATAAGTACATCTTTTTCAAGGATCTTCAACCTTTCACACTAGTAGTATTTAACAAGCCTCTTCAAGCTTTCATCAAATGAAAATAGGATTTGCTCACTATAAGCTTTGATGAATATTGATCTCTCTCTTGGTAGAGTTTTTTTTTTTCACTTTTTAAAGCACAAAGGGTATAAAGTATCACTTTTCGAGAGTAAGTATTGATGCTATAGATGTATTTCTAAAATATGGTGTCTATTCGAATGCAGTAGCTCTCCCTTAAATACGAATTCCCTTCAACTAGTTGTTGCTTCAATTTTATCATGGACTAACTGAATGAATCGGCTTTGAACATACTAAAACATCTTCCTCACTATCTTTGATAGAAACTTCAAATATTTGGCTGTTTGGATAATCTTTTTTAAATGTGTCTTGAAGTTGACCATTGAATTAGGCGAACAGAAAGATCCTTCAACCGTACAAAAAAGATAATACCTTGTCTATTTCAAATTCTGTGGAACTTTTTCTGATTGTTTGGATAAGTTTGTTAGATTGGTTCCTGTAAAAAAGGATTTGTTAAACGTTTATCCTTTCATTTCAAACAGATAACTAAATTTTATAAACTCTTTAACTATATCGTTATCTTTTCTGAAACGTAACTAAATATGAAATATTATTGATTGTTATTATCAAAATCAATAATTGGCAAGCCTTGAGCTCTAAATCGTCACTTTATGACCATATTCAAAACTTCTTATTTCATGATTTTAAGATATGACGTTGAAGAAAACGTAAGGCATGGGGATTACACCGAGTTTAAGTTGACTTTTCAAAATAAATCAATGTGATTTCACCTATTTTGATATTTTAGCTTAAATTCAATCTTAAATTATTAAATTTTGAATTGAACGAATTTGGGACTAAATTTAAATTTGAGATATTTAACTCAAACAATTTTAATATGACGAATTTAGTTTGAAATTTGAATAAACTCAAAAGAAATTTAAAAAAGTTCGAAATGCTTAAAGCTTGAACTTTTGATTAACTTCAATTTTTAAAAAAAAAATTACAATAAACTCAACCTAATCTGTTGTGATGTATAAATTCCGGTATTACTTAAACTAAGTTCCAGATATTGACATGATTTATTTCTTTACTGTATTAGGACGTCAAAGAGAAAAGCTATCTCCAATCTACACAACTATTAAGTTTTGCACCAATAATGAAAGAGCAATAAAAGATTATCGATCCGTGAATTCAATTTCTATGCTTGAAACGTGTTGTTGGATTGACAACTTCTCATCTTGGCCGTTGAAACATTGCCGTGTCTAATACGCGATTAATGCAATGTCCAAGCCATTCTATGTATGAAATGTCAATTGTCAATAATCGTTATGACATTTTTTAGGACAAAATTGCTGTAGCGGCCTCTGTGTTATACGAAAGTAACTAATTAAATTCTGAGATATAAAATGTTACTCTGTTAACCTTATGTTTTCAATTTTGCTGCAAAAAAAACCCTTAGCCGTGTGTTGTTAAGGGGTTGTGAGTTAATAAAATTTCAACTCAGGGTTTTTTTTGCTAATTTTTATATGTCAAAGTTTTTTTAGCAACTTTTGAATAATACAGGGTTATTAAGGCAATAAATTCTTTTTTTGTATGCATCTAGATAACCAGTTTAGTTTCAGATTTAGAAATTAACAGCTTCTTACGTCGCTCAAACGAATCTTTGACAATGTGTAATTTGGAGGTATTTCTTAATAGGACTAACTGAGAGGTCACTGTTTTCATATTTTTATTCCATGGCCAATTTGTCCGGAGACTATGGAATATAGATAGAACTTTGAAGGGAATGGTAAGACTTGACTAACCCCTCGAAAGAAGCTGAGGAGAGACTTTTACTGTGCAAACAAATTGGACAGACAGTTTTGAATTGTTATGGTCTTTTCTTTGCTTTCTAACTATAGAAAGTCTAACGAGAATAAATAATTTCGAATTGTCCCAGTCAAGTGAAAGTCGAGGATTTTAGGAACGAAACCCAATTGGATACACATCATACGCAGAGTGCTCACGGCCTGACCCGTGATAGAGATGCCATCCTCAACTTGCTTCAAACTATTAAAGCTCCTTTCAACATTCAGGAGTGCATCTACTCTAGTACATTACTGCCAGTCTGCCACAAAACCTTTTTTTGGATAAACATACGAATAGTCAATTATCCATTGTCCTGATGTATGAAAATTTTGATTTAGACTATTCCAAGCTCAAAAAGCACGAAACCGACTTAATCAGATGCAATTTGTCCAAAGTCTACAGACGGAACCCCTCCTGCATACTTATCCTCTTCATTAGTTTCAAAATCCTGTCCCTGTTATCAGTTGGTTTGATAACTTGCGAAGGTTCCAAAACGAGTTTCATTATGCTTTTGTAATCAAAACTTCTTGATTGATCTAGCTATGAAAGTTCCCCCACAACTTCCTTGATAACACTCCGAATAGGAAAATCAGTGAATAATTGTTATTTTCCCTTTCTTTTTTTTTTTCTTACAAATGATTTTAGTACCCGATTGAAAGTAATCATCACCGGGCTTATTGGTTATTGCCAATACTTCCAAGATGCATTGACTGCACAAAAGTGGGATTAGCAATAATTGGATTTATTTATTTATTTATTTTAACTCTCATCGACTCCACAAATTTGCATTTGCTGTACTTGAAGTGTCAAAAACATTGTAATGACCTAAAGTTCTATATAAATTCAAAGATAGCTCACTGGAAACCTAAATAATAGGTTCAAGAATATATTAACATATTAAATTTTATTTATTGATGATAACACTCATTAATTTAATATTGATTAGAATTTTTACATAATTATTAGTTAAAATATAATGCAATTTTCGGAAACTTGACTTCTTGAGTTTTCAAGGTAAACCAAGCTAGTTTGGTTAAATAATTTTGGGTCACCACTTTTTCGTCGGTGAAGTAAAATCTTTGTACTTGTCTTAAGTCAAATATAAGAAGACTTTAACATGAATCTGGTAAAGAAAAATTTATATTATATATTGTGTGATATCTATACAAGAGAGATCTTCTATATGTACAAAATATTCTACATCAAAATAAGAAAAACAAATTGATTGGAGAAAAATTAAAAATATTAAACATCAAGAAAATTATTACAAATCAAGAAGGTTTGTAACTAATATTCTATCATATTCTCTAGAATATCCTTAACATTCCTTCTTAAATTCAAGATGATTGAGAATTTGTAATTTAGAGTTTGGATGTGAGACTATGAAACCAACATAACGAATGAGATTTACTGAAAATATTAGTAATTTGATCTTTAAAAAAAACATTAAGGTAAGTTGTTAAAAAACACTAAGGTAAGTTGATATGTACCCTTAATAGTATAATGTCATATAAAGTGATAATCACTCTTAATATATTTAGTATCCTCTTAAAAGACATTATTATGAGCAATCTATATAGCATTGTAATTGCAACACTAAAGGGTAATCACTGATGTGCAAATAATTGTCATATCATAAAGTAACCAATGTACTCAAATAAGCTCAAGGATAGTTCTAGTCGTGGCTCAATATCTAGCTTCAGCATTTAAATGAGATACAAGTATTTACTTCTTTCTATTCTAGGAAATTAATAAATCTAATTGAAGTAGAAATCAATGAACGCCGGAGATGAATGCCAAGAAAAATGAAGGACATGAAATAGTGTCCCATTGAGATAATTAATGATGTGTAGGACAATAATGTAATGAGTGATCATAAATGGTTTCATAGGAATCTCATTGATTATCACACTCATAGAAGTAGTTTGAATACATTGAAGTATCCAATGGTAAAATCATCTAGGCATACCAATCCCTTCTAAGAAATCCTTCAGACGTCCACATCCAATTGTATTATAAGCTTTATAAAGATCAATCTTTAGAGCACAACTGTTTTTGCTTGTCTAATATTCTCCCAACAATTCTTGCATCATCAATATGTTATCCCCTATATTTCTTATAACATCTCGTTATCCATGTTAAGGCTAAACTAGTAAGTGTAAGAGATTATTGAGAAAATTGGAAAACGCATCTTATGCTCATGCATTTCATGATATGCTTATATACGTGAATAGTGATCTTTGCATATAAAAATAATTGTACATGCATTCATCGACAAATTCTGGGTATAATTGTTATAAATATGAGTATGTTGTGAAATGTGGTTTTTATATATTGAAAATTGATTTAGGGAGTGTATAAATTGATTTAGAATTTTTGGAAAAGATTTTGAAAATTGTTGGGCATTTTAACTAAGAAAATTGCCCAAGTGACAAAACAATTGTTAAATGGTAGTAGAAATTACTGTCCAATGTCAATGAAAAATTTGATAAATGACTTTAGGATTTACTGACAAGTGTCATTAAAAATTGGGGAACAATTGGAGTAGAAATTGAAATTGACAGGACTAGTTAAATGAAAAAACCAAATAAATATTTTAGGAGTGGACATGTGGCAAGTGACAAATATCACTTGCTAAACAATGCCTTAAGTCCACTACCCTTTAAAAGTTAAAAAGCCTCCTCCCCATTTTGTTGGCTTCCACGATGCTCTCTCCCTTAAAAAGCCATTGGCATTTTTCTTTAGTTTCCTTCATTTTCATAGCTCCTCTTCTCTTCCTCTCTTCTTCTTGATTTTTGATCATCTTTCATGCTACTCTTTCATCTTGCTTTGTCTTCCATTCTCACAAAAAAAACCCAAACCTTTCAAGCTCAAAATGAAGATGATCGTGGGTTGATGGTGAAATTAGGGATTTTTTAGTTTCTTGAAGATTTTGAAGAATTGAGAGCTAAATCAAGTTAAATGTCTACATTCATGCGTTCTCAAAATTTGGAAATAAATGCTAATCTAGAACATACTGTAAGTAGACCGAGATGGCCTCATTTCATTATTTATTCTATTTTGAATTTTGTATTGATTGACTATTGAATGCTCATATGAATGTGAAAGATTGTGTTGATTTCCGAACATGAGATCCGATGTTTGTGATGTTAATTGAGATATTGAAGTGCTACTTGTATGTGAATGAGATGAAATAAGTGTGCATTATAGGATTGTTAAATGTCGGATTACGGTTCGATGACAAATGTGTTTTGAATGTGCATTTGCATATGTCTGAAAGTGTGATTCTCAACTTAAATGTTGAATGTCGGACTAAGGTCCGATGATATGTGAATGTGAGTGAATGAGAATATGCAAATATAATTGATGCACTTCATTTCATGAATGCATAAAACATAATGGAGTTATGACCAGAGTAGCCACCGATCAGAGCTTAAAGCTCAACGTGTAAAAAAGAGCCCCGAGCTCAAAAGTGATTTAGAGCCTCAGGCTCAACGTTTAATGAGTCCTATATGGGGCAGTTATCAATGAGCCTGGTATCCAATAGATACAGGACAGTTAGGCACGCGATCACAACAAAATAATAAATAAAAAAGAGAGTCTCATGTTCACTGCATATGCATAATATGAATGATTAAGTGTATTGAATGAGAAGTTTGAAATTGAATGTGAAATGTGAATGATGTGAAATGATGAGAATTATGTGTTATGTAATTGGGTGAGCTATCGATGATGGTCACTCATTGAGTTCGCAAAACTCACCCAAAATTTACAAATATTTTTCAGGACTTTGAAGAATACCTCGTTAGGCAAACGGGAGTATACTTACTATATGTAAAGGAAAGATAGAGGTCGGGATCAGTTCATGCTTACATTGTACTTTTTCTTATTTTTGTATAAAATTGTGTATTTTGTGCATACTGTACAATATGTATATAAATGATTTTGTAATGTATTAACTTTCCAATTTGGAAAGGCTTGTAAATGATTTTACAATGCAATGAAATTATGACTACAAGTATTTTGTAATTGATTATGAAGTGTACTAATATTGTGATTATAAGTGTTTTGACTTAGAAATGGGCCCAAGTGCAAAGTAAAATTTTGATAATTTATGTAATGATTGAAATATTGTAAATGCAAATATTTATGAAATAAAGTGTGGCAAATTGTATAGTTGATTTCCTCATATGTATGCATTGCTTTGTTTTTAAAAAAATTGTACTGAGTATTGGAATGAGTGAGTGCTCTGACATGCCACCCTTGCAGGACACGGACTCGAATATCACCCAAGATGTTGGGTTTGGGTCCTACAGGAGTGGGGTGTTACACTATGTGATATCAGAGCCCAGAAGTACTATCTTATATGGGCGTTTTCTGATATATGTGTCAAGTTACATGTATTTAAGTCATGTCATAGTAGACAGTGACAACTGATCCCTAGTCTGAGTCGCTTGAGTATGAGTTACACGCATGAACATGTGTTAAGTGTTTAAGATGATGGAAATAGTGAGAAAAGTGATGATATGTCACAATGTGAGAAAATGAAGGTTGTGGATATTTAGAAATGAGAAATAGTATATGGGTAATTGTGATAGATAATGAATTAACGTATTTGTATTGGTGAATGTATTATTGAATACGACATCAATATTATACTATGGTGAGAAGTATTTGGATGTGATATAGATGTAAATACATTGTCATGGATTGTTTGAAAAAAAAGATATGGGTATAAGTGGAAATGATGAGATTAAAGAGTAAAAGCCAAGTTGAAAGTGACGTTAAGAGGTTGAACTTAGACTTGAAATGATTGTTTGAAAAATGTGACAAGAGTTATAATCCCCCATAAGAATATATTAGTGGAATTGAAATTAGAATTGCATAATGACTTTTATACATTTATAATTCTGAATTGAGTGAAGAAGTACATATGGAAGATAAAATAAATGACAATAGGAAGATAGGATAGAAATGGGGGAGGAACAAAAAGGGAACCAAGTAGGCATAATTGACTTTATGAGAGATGAATGGTGTGTAGTAAGGAGAAAGTTAGAAATGCATATAAGAGAGGATTTTTATGTACGCATGAGATTAAGAAAAGATGAGGAATTAAATGGGAAGAGTGAATGCACTCCATATGGTAGTCGAATTATCATGAAATAGTGTAACACAAGAAGAGGTAAATTCGGAAAAATTAAGGTAAAGTTGATGTTGGCATATATCGATGCAAGGAAACCCTGATCATGGCAAGGATAAAGAGAGAAATATTGTCCAAGATCATTTGAGATCAAAGTATTACTATTGTAAGATAATTGGTGATTTGTTAGAAATAAATCTCTAAATAGAATGGGATGACCTTGATGATACACACCTAAGCATATGCGATCGTGTCTACTACATCATTGGGTTTTGATGTATAAAATATTATGATCGTGTACAAAATGATAGAAATTGATCCTCTTGAGGCAATAAGAATGATCAATAAGCGATGATCAAGATAGTTGACTGATAAGGATTGTATGAATAGTATTGATTTTGCAATGCAATGAAATTATGACTACAATTATTTTGTAATTGATTATGAAATGTCCTAATATTGTGATTATAAGTGTTTTGACTCAGAAATGGGCCCAAGTGGAAAGTAAAATTTGATAATTTATATAATGATTAAAATATTGTAAATGTAAATATTTATGAAATAAAGTGTGGCCAATTTTATAATTGATTTTCGCATATGTGTGCATTGCTTTGTTTTTAAAAAAAATGTACTGAGTATTGGAACCAGTGAGTGCTCTGGCATGCCACCCTCGTGGGGCAAAGAATTGGATATCACCCAAGATGTCAGGTTCGAGTCCTACTGGAGTAGGGTGTTACACTTCTTGAAGGAAGAAAAACTCCTTGGGCTTTGCTTACCACTTCAGCCAATACGATCTTCAGACGTTTAACTAAAAAAGAAGCTATTATTTTTATACACTGTTGTGCAACACGAGATTGGACAATAGTCCATAATCCTTTCTGGTCGCTCCTTTTTGGGAATGAAATATAAGTAAGTATGATTGATCTCCTTCAGTAACTTACCAGACAAAAAAAACTCTAACACCACTTTCGTTAAGAGTTGTCCTGTGATATTCCAAGTCTGTTGAAAAAATCAGTCGAGTATTCATCAGGACCTGGAGCTTTTGAACCGTTTAACCGAAACAAGGCCTCCTTTACTTGTTAAGCTAAAAAAGGATTATTTAACGTTTCAGTCTATCTTGACTTGAAGAGAATTCCAAAACATCCTTAACCTCAAAATTATTCCTTGCACTTTCAGTATTTCTCGTAAGTTTGGAGAAAAACTCCTTGATGTGTTCAGTAATTGGCTGTTGACCTCGTAGCTCATTACCCCCTCCATCCATCAATTCAGTAATGGTATTAGTATTTCACCTAGCTGGAATAGCCGCTTGAAAAAACTTGATATTGATGTCACCCTCCTTAAGCCAAGTTTGTTCGCCTTTTGTTGAAGGATTGAATCATGCAAGTTCAAAGCTTCCTGGTAATTTTTCATCCGATTAGCCTCAAGCACTCTTAAGCTATCATTAAGGGGGTCCCATAACATTGTTTTTGTATCTCTGCCAAATTGATACACATATCCTGAATATTTTGAGTTCTATGCTTGTTAAACTCTTTGACCACTCGTTTGACAATTTTCAATTTATACATCAATTAAAAAGCTTTATATCCTTTTACCACAGTCCTATAAACCTACGAAATCACCTCCATGAAACCCTCTACCTGAAGCAATCCATTAAAAAATATGAATGGTTAGGTCTGAATGTTTCATTATGTCGTAAAATACCATTTTTGAATTCAATAAATAGATTTGTTTAATTTAATTTTTAATTTTAATTTCTTCCAATTTTTATAATTTATCAAAATCATAAAAATAATTTTTATATATTTTATTTTTTCCTTCATCAACTAAATATATATTATTATTATTTCTTTCTTTTTTAGAAAATAATTTCATGATTTTTAGTTTCATTTATCAATCAATTGAATAACTACAATTAATTCAATTCATCAAAAAAAATATTAATAAATAGATAATAAAAATATATATTAAAATTTTGTATGGAATGGGATCTTTATTTTCAACAATAATTTTTATGTAAATAAAATAAAATTTTAATTTATGTTAAGAAAAATAATTATTTATAATGTATTTTAGTAAAATATTCTTATACTACAAAATAATAATTTATATTGAAAATTAATATATAATAAATTTAGTAGCATTTGTTAATAAGGTGTTTCTCATGTAATATCTATTAATAAATTCCAAAATTTTCATCATATAATAAAATAAAATTATAAAAATAAAAATTGATTTTTAAAGAGATAACATATGCGACGACCCGTTGACGTTACCGGTTTGCGAGACAGATCTGGCAACCCTGGCCGAGACGCGTAGATCTAGTTGTTCTTCCCAAAGCTCCTCCAGCTCACGATCTCAGGTCTCCTCCCACCTCCGTAAGGCCTTTGATCCGACCCATAGCGCTCCATCTTCGGTAAACGAATCGTTCACACTTTAAGAAACTTCTGGTTTCATAAAAGTACAGGGTATAGAAGGCAACATCTTCAAGATGGATTCTCTTGGTAACCACAGACCTCCCTTGTCGGCGGCTGAAGATCGTGCCACTAAAAAGGTCAAACTTCGAGGAGATTCAGGGGATTCTACTGGCTGTAGAGACTGCCTTGTTAATGGGGCTATTATGGAGTCTTCCATGGAGGACGTGTTTGAAATTCCAGAGGTTGTTCTGAATGAGGGAGATATTGCTATTGACAAATCGGGATCTTTTCCCGTGATTTAACTCTCTACTGGTTTGAAAGACAGATTGTGTAATAATCTTGAGAAAGCGGTCATTGTCAGTCTTCTTGGTAGGACGATTGGCTATAAAGCTTTATGTTCCAGACTGCAGAGTTTGTGGGATATTTCTCAGGATAGAATTCTGGATATAGGAAGAGGTTTCTTTCTTGTTCAGTTCTCATATGATGTCGATTACATGAAGGCTTTATGTGCAGGGCCATGGGTTATTAATGGGGCTTATCTTTTAGTTCAAAAATGGCCCCCAACTTTCAGAGTCTCCAATGGCACAGTGACTTCTACCACTGTATGGATTCGTCTTCCTGAACTACCATTGCAATATTATTCTGTGAAGGTACTATCAGCTATTGCTGCTGCGATTGGGTCAGTTGTCAAAATTGATTATAATACTAGTGAGCTACACCGTGGTAGATTTGCTCGTGTTGCTGTTACTATTAATCTTACTGAGCCTCTAGTGTCTATGTTGTAGATTGATAATGAAATTCAGAAAGTAGAGTACGAAAATCTTATTGACATTTGCTTTGCTTGTGGTCGGATTGGGCATTCTGATCTATACTGTCCTCATAAAAACCCAACAAATACTGGTGCTAATAAGGGTGATGGCGCTCCGGACTCAAATTCAGGTGAGAGTTCTAGGCGTTTTGGGGCATGGATGGTGGTAGAAAAACATAAAAGGAATGTTAGAGGACCAAACTCTTCTTTAGGAAAGAATATCGCTTCCAATAAACAAGGATCACGTTTTGCCATCTTGGACGAGAGGAATGACGACTTTCAAGGAGATATTCCAGCTGCGAAAGAAAATGTGCCTTTTAACAAAAACATTCCTAATTCCTCTGACTTCGACTAGGAGAATTGTCATATTTTTTTTCTTACGTGACTTTGAAGCTTCATCATCACGTGGTAGAGGCTCTATTAAAAAGCAAGGAATGATATGTAGCCAATTTTCTAAGAAGAAGGGTCCATCTGCTATCATCGCTAAACCCACTTTTGGTGATTTTTTTGACTTAAAAAATAAAGTGGCAGCTGAGGATAACCTCACTGTTCTTCCTTCAAACTTAAACCCCAAGCTGCATTTTGTGGTTGGCAAAGAACGTCGAGTTCCTCTGAGTACCTGTCCTGCGATTTCAGATATGCATATCGAAGGTGTTGTTGCTTCTGAGCAGAATGTCGAACAGTATTCTTCTAGACCTCCTGATGAATCTAATGTCTTTGTTAAGGAAAATTCTGACCTTATGCATGTTGATGGTTCTCGGTTGTTGCATTCAGACGGGTTGATTAATGTTGAAGATGACGTGTATTTGGAGGGGAATGAGCCTCTTGATCCTCACCTTAGGGAGGATTAAGTTTTCTTCTCTTTGTGGTTTGTCTCTCTTTTTGTTTTGGGTTATGTCTATTTTATCGTGGAACTATCATGGAGCCAAGAGCCCCTCCTTCTTGCGTTCTTTGAAGTGCTTTTTGCAGCTTCATAAGCCATCTATGGTTGTGCTTCTTGAACCTCGGATTAGTGGTACTTTAGCGAATAGTTGTATTTCTAAGATTGGTTATGCTCGATCTCACAGGGTGGAGGCTAATGGTTTTAGTGGAGGTATCTAGATTTTTTGGCAGAAGAACTGGTCCGTTGAAATTCTTGTTAATCACTCCCAATTTGTTCATATGCGTATTTGTGAGAATGATAAATTCCTTTCTTTCTTCACTGCTGTCTACGTTCATCCTTCTCTTACTATCCGTAATAGAGTTTGGCCTCTGCTTCAGCTTATTAATGATAATATTCAGGATCCGTGGCTCATTATGGGTGATTTCAACTCCTTGCTTTCCTCTTCAGAAAGGCGTGGAGGCTCTGTTAATCGTTCAGGGATTTGTAAA
>JANTNU010000005.1:33541780-33555401 GCA_024752395.1 Erythroxylum havanense | reverse complement strand
CTGGACATATGTATTGGATTAAGTTATGGATTTGTATATAGAATAGTAAAATGAATTATGATTCGAGTTATGGATTTGGTATATGGAAATTGGGTATATGATTGCGATGGTTGGTCTGAAATATTTAAAGTGCTAATCATTTGAGAATTAATGGTATTTAAATTGGAATGTGTGCGATTTTATGGAAATGAAAAGTGAGATATGATTGTATATGAAGAAGCAAATAAATTGAGTTTGAGTGTGAATGAATTCAATTGGATATTGAAGTCACTTTGTAAGAGATGGAATGGAAATGAAAGAAAGAAAAAAAAGGGGTACTCGGATTTGGATTAGTTTAGACTGATAGTCTTAAGGTTTCCAACGTGATGCTTTTCCTAAAATAATTGTTCTCGGATATCGGAAATTGGTTTCGATTCGATCTGATCCGAAGTTTGCTTCCTCTTTGTGTTATTCGATTCGCCTTCGGATTCGATTTATCCGATTCGTCATTTGATTCGTATATGGTGTTGCTTCCGCTTTATGTCTCTTTCTGTCGATTTTGCTGTCTTTTCATTCCGTTTTTCGGTTGGGATCCGGGTTTCCGGATCGGGTCCCAACACTTAACAACATGAAGGCTTCTTCCTCAACTTCGGTGAAGGTCGTGCAACTTAAGTGTGAACTCTATGGACAATTGGATCGTGACACAGTGGACAGTTTCTCAATTAAGCTGATCCAAAGCAAGTGAATTACATGGGAGCTCACTATAGACGAGGAGGGGGACACAACCCCTACTCCAATACTTACAAAACTGGGTGGAAGAATCATCCTAACTTTTTTTTGACGAACAATGAGAGAGGACAGTTCAGACCTCAAGCAAAATCGGGCTTCCAACAAGATAAACTAAATTCAATGGAATTTAAGTTGGATAAAATTTTAGATAAGATTGGAGGCATGGAGGATGCACATAGGAGGCTTGAGAGAAAATTTAAGCAAGTTACCAAGAACCACGCCTCTTTAATACATAATCTAGAGGTCCAAGTAGGTCAACTAGCTGAAGCAATATCTACTCGAAATGCAGGAACCCTTCCAAGTAATACTAAGTCTAGCCTAAGGGAAAAGATCACGGTTATCGCTCAAACCTAGGAAAAGAAACTTGATCATACAAAGGAGAATGGAGATACATGAAAAAGACAAGTAGTTATGGAACTACTTCCAAGTGAGCTCGGAATTGAGTCAATTAAGGAATCTCGACCCAAAATACCATACCTTATTATAGCGCAGTGGAAATCATTATCAAGTAAGGTAATGAGGAATTCTGATGGGGTTGACTTAAACAAGGTTGAGAACATAACAGAATATCTACAAATGAGGCTCACATTAACATAATTGGTGAAAAAAAAGGTTAAAGAGCGTGAAGTGGAAGAAAACCCCAATATAGCACAGAAGAAACATGATCCAGGGGATTTTTACATTCCTTGTAGTATAAATGGAGTCAACATAGATAGGGCATTCGCGGATTTGGGAGTGAGTATCAATATGATGCCCTACATCTTTATTCAAAAGTTAGGGTTAGGAGAGTCAGTACCTACAAAGATGTTAGTAAAGACGACCGATAGATAGAACAGTCCATCAATCGAAGGGGATTATTAATGATGTGCAAGTACAAGTTGATAATTTTACTTTTCCCATAAACTTCCATACATTGGATATTGGAAAAGATGTAGAAATCCCTATGGTCCTTAGAAGACCATTCCTGGCCACCGCTCGCTCAATCATCTAAAGGTAGGTAACTGGCATG
The DNA here is from genome assembly GCA_024752395.1 of Erythroxylum havanense. Classification (NCBI taxonomy): domain Eukaryota; kingdom Viridiplantae; phylum Streptophyta; class Magnoliopsida; order Malpighiales; family Erythroxylaceae; genus Erythroxylum; species Erythroxylum havanense. Next base: position 33,553,624 of record JANTNU010000005.1, on the reverse strand, counting down.
TAACCTTCAAAGTGTCAATGAAAGACAACAGTCATCATTTACCTCCAACTAATGTCAAGGGATCCGAACCTCGAGGGCAATGGGAAGGTATTGAAAATCTTGGGAGTGCCTTCAAAAAGAAGCGATCGTATAGAAAAAAGATGAAAGAAGGAAAGCCACAAGGAAGGTGGAACCAAAGGCATGGTAGCTCATCGCAAATTGTTAGATTAATGACTGCACTGCCATTGCACCAGTCATTTAAACCACCATGAACAAAAGAAAAGTGTTGAGCTACCGATGTTAAAAGAAGCACAACATAGAAGGCAACCCATGGAATTTTAATTTCCTTTAATTGTCTTTAGAAAGTTGGAATTTCGTAGTTAGGTTATTACGTTTTCAAATAAAATCAGAAGGTATAAGATGTCGACGTGAATTCTATAATTGATGAAGTAAGCAAAGAGAAGTATAAAGCCACAAGGAGTTAAGAAGGGATTTCGGAAAATGGAAAAGGACAAAAGAAAAAGAAAAATTAAAATTGGTGAAAAAATTTGTAAAAATGGCAAACACATGCATTTCACTTAAAAAAAATTTTACCATTTTACCATCTAATTACCTATAAATACATTTCTAACTTCATTTTTTCACTCACTTTCATTTTCACTTTATCTCTTTAAACATTATATCTCTATCTCTCTAAACTTTATATCTCTAATCACTCTCACTTCTCTCTATAAAATTTCAAACCTCCAAATTTCTTTCGACTTTCACCGATCACAAGCCAATATGTCGTGAATCAAGCAAACAGTAAAATGTGATAAATCAACGAGGCGAACAAAAGTCTTAGGACGAGGGAAGAGAAACAGAGCAGCTGATTATGAAGCACCTTTCCTGATCTTATCGGATGAGGAAGGTGCTCGTTTCCATTCCCTTCATAGTAAACAAATTATGGTTCCAAAATATTTTCACTTTGAAACTTTAGATAGATTAGAACTAAGAGACAAGGTCGAGAGCTTAACTGAGAAAATTCAATAGCGTCAGTTCGTTCAAATTCAATTCCTAGTTTATGAAGAAATGACCTTAGAATTTTTTTACTTCTCTTCAATTTGAATCCAACAAAACTAAGGAATTGCAGTTTAGGTTGCGAGGACGACCCTATGGGCTTGATTATGACCCCATGTAGGAAATTTTTGATTTCCCCAAGTCTTAGGTAGTGGATCAACATGACAATTTCTATGTCAGCCCCTATTGGACATAATTAACTGGATTAGAGCGTTTTGAAGCTAAAAATAACATTATTAGGAGTCATGAACACTTGTTGATGCACAAATTTATGTGCCAAATCGTTTATGATAAAACAAAAACCCATAATTGTTTGACAAAGAAACTATTTATGATGTGTTGAATTGATCATAACATCCAAGTTTGCACAACCACTCACATTTTTAATGCAATTATTACTACTCAAAAGAAGAGGAACAATAATTTAGGAATGGTTACTTGGTTTCGACCATAGCTAACTACTATAGAGTTGAATGCAACGGACTTATATTCTATTATCCTGAGTTTATGAACCACCATCATCTATGGCGGGCTGAAATCCTAAAGTCGCATAATATCGAATTTCAAGATATTAGTGCCAAGATACATGTCAAGGGTAGGACTAGTCAAGCAAGTTCAAGTGCACAACAATAACAAGAAGAGGATTTGACTAGTAAGGAGTCCGAAGAGGAAGAAGATGCAGAAGAATTTGGTTGAAAGAAGGCACTAGACACAATCTCCACAAACACCAAGGTAATTACTGATACACTTGTTGAGAACTTCAAAAGGATGAAGGAGATGACCCAAACACAATGACACTAGAGCCAGGACAGACGTCGTATTCATTACTATTTCAAGGTTCAGGGCATTCAACTACCACCTCCAACCCCATCACCACCTTCATCATCATAAACCTTATTCTAAACCCTTTCTTTCTTTTTAAATTTAGTCATTACTTTTATTTTTATTTTATTTACTTTATTTTATATTTCTTCTGTCTTTATGTGTGTTTGTTATCACCTTCTCACATTAAGGACAAAGTGTTGTTTAAGTGTGGGGAGGGTTATGTGTTTTAGTTGAATGTGAATTTTGTATATTATAGTTGATAGATTGAATTCTATGAATCGGGTGAATGTGTCAATGGCTTAGATGAATTGAAATTGATTTAATTTTGAACACAGTCTATTAGGTTGTAGAGAATTATTAGCTTGCAAAATTAGTGACCTGGGGTTCTTTGGTTAAATATGTAGCTTAATTAGGATTTAGTGTTTAAGCGTAACCCTCTAAATTGTTACATTCATTCATAATTTGAGGCCTTTTAACATGAGTAGCTTTGCTAGTATTTTTTTCATGAAATCGAATAGCTAAAGCAACAAGGGATGCAATAAAATATTTTTAAAAAGTTGTTATTTTTAAAATAAGTAACTATTTTACTGGCCTTCCGATTATGAATAAAGCTAGTAGTCAGTTGAGAACATGATATAGCTAAGTAATCGGATCAACACGCATCACAAATGTGTGCCTTCACGTAAAAAGGCTAGAATGATGTTCCAACAAGCAGCTTAATAAAAAACGTGATTTAGTTGAGTAACTGAATCGACATTCATTACCAATGTTTTCCTCTGCATAAAAAGATTAAGTCCATGTTCATAAAAATTTAATAAAAATAATTTTTTTAGTAAAACCTAATGAACTTGTAATAGTTTAACTTTTCATGAAAGTGTTCTTAAGATTAGTTATAGAGTTGAATGATCAAAGAATCATTAATGAGTGTCTGTAATTGAGAAGGGTAAATAATTTAAAACTTGAGTCTAGATTAATATGTATATTTAGTTCAGAGTCCTAATACATGGATTTTGCATTTTAATGACTTGAAATGACATGAATGATTTTGTTTTAAATTAAATTTATTTCATGAAGCTGAAGTCATTATCTCATTACTGCATTGTGTGCTGTGTGAATGAGTATGTGTTTGTTATTTTGTTTGCTTAAGGACAAGCAAACTTTTAAGTGTGGGGATGTTGATAAGTGTGAAATGCATCATATTTTATGATATAGTTTGATATGTGTTTATCTGTTTATTTGATTGTTTAATATGTATTTTCGGTAGAATTGTATTAGTTTGTGAATTATTTATGCTTAAGTGTTTTTATGGGTTAGTACAAGCGTTTGAGCTTAATTATTATGTCTTTGAGGTACCTTGATGTGTTTGTTAGTATTTCAAGGTCAACAACGAAGAACAAAGAAGTTTCAGAGAGACTTGGACCAAAACAATGGCCTACGATCATGGCCTATCTGCCACGATCGTGACAAAAGCAAAGGACACAGCCCACGATCATGGACAAATCGCCACGATCATGACAAAAGCATAATACTTAGCCCATGATCATGATAGAAAGTGTACATCTACCCCACGATCGTGGCCTGCATTGGGTAGATGCCCAGACACACAGAAAAGTTGAGGTTTGAGTGATTTTTCGGACCTTTTGACCTTAAAAAAAACCCTAAGGCTGCCTAGAACACATTAAGTATATAAAGAATGAGACAAAAGAGAGGAAAAGCTTCTTGCATCAGCCACCATCATGAAACCCTAGAGAGAATTCATTGAGAGATTAGAAAGAGATGAAGGAAGAGAAATGTGGAGAAGAAGCCTACATAAAGTACTTCCCGAAACAGGAAGTTTCCCATCGTTGCTGCCTCCATCATCCATTCAGATCTATTTTCTAGTATATTTCCATTTTTATCTATATATAGAATTGGAATAGATGTTGAGATAGGATTTATGAATATTGAGAATTGCCTAAACTCACCTACGGGTTATTTTTATCTTTGATTCAATAAAAATTTGATTGTTTAGGTGAATTGGATTCATTGTTATTGATTTCTACATTTTGATAAGTCAGCAATAAACTGAGAGGGTGAATCGATAAAAATAATTAAATTAGGCTAACGAGAGTTAGGTAATTTAATAAGAATGAGAATTTAATCAAATCGGTAATTGTGTGACAAGAGATCTCACCTAGGTTTCGATAGTCTAGTGGAAAACTTCAAATCAAATTAGGGTTTGGATAAATTGTGAATAGAGAAATTGCAATTTTTCATAATTTGATTAAGGTTTATAATTTAGGGCTTTTGTTATAACTTAAGAGAGAGTAATCAACCCTAGGATAGTCCAGGACCAACAATCCAACATTTCATAATTAATTATGTTAGTGTTGGAGATAGGTAAAAATTTCCTCTTTCTCTCAATTGGTAGTTCCTTAGGTTGATTCTTGATTTATGCATTGCAATTTTAGGATTTGTTAATATTTCTTGATTAAGTCTTGAGATGCATTTGTTTGATTGAATTGTGTTATTATTTTAGCTTAGTTACAGTTGAATTTCTACAATTTGCTTCGGACTTAGATTTTAAGATTAGATTAACCTTTCTCTTGGGATCCTCACCTTAGATACTACACGAACGACCCATATGCTTGCAAAATATTGATGTTAAAATATTAAAACTACACATATCATAAAACCACGATCAAATGACTTTAAGGATTATGTACTAGATATACTGGTTACAAATCTGAGGATGGAAGGGAATTTCTTTACTTGGTGTAATAATAAAAAAGGAAGATGTTTCTTAAGGAAGAAAATAGAAAAAATATTAGTTAATAAGGAATGGATTCAAGTGTTCCTCCATAATAATGTTTCTTTCATTAACATTTTATCCTCGGACCATTCCCTTTTTATGATCCACATTATAAGTTTCTTATCAATAATGTAATCTTATTTTAGGTTCATAACTAGCAGACATTGAGGGCTTTGAAGAAGCTGTTAAAAGAGACATTAGCTTAAAGATTAAGTGGAAAAAACTCTTCACTTCATAAAGAAGTTAATTCAAGTTAAGTTAGAGGTTAAGGGATTTAATTATCTTGGTATTAATAACACTTATAAGTTCCTCTCTAGTGCTAAGGAAAGACTTAGTAAAGCCTAAATCCAACTGTATTTTCTCCCTAATAATTCAAACTTATAGATAGAAGGAAAAGAGGCTCTTCTAAACTACCTCTAGCTAATTAAAATCAATCACTTGCTGTAGATGCAGAGATATAAAGTGCTTTGGCTTAAAGATGGTGACAATATTACTATCTTTTTTCACCAAGTGATGTTATAAAGGAGGAATCGGAACATAATTATGTCCTTGAGGAATGGATCTAATATAATAACCTCTCAATCTGAGCTTCTTCGGGAAATATTCTCCTACTTTTTAGCTCCCTTGGATCCCCAATACATGGTTCCTCCATTATTGATCTTCTCAAGTCCATAATTCAAGATCAAATCTCCTGCTAAGAGGTTGAACTCCTCTCTAGTCCTTTCATTGAAGAAGATTTGAAAAGCCCTCAACAAAGCACTATGCCATAATGGCTTAAATGCTTTCTTTTTCCAAAGAATATAGCCAATCACAAAGCATTTAGTACTAATGAAAGTAATCGAGTTCGTTAGGAATAGTAAGTTGATTAAAAAGGTAAATAAGACTTTATTTGCCTTATTCATAAGGTTTATACACCAAAATCACTCAACAAATTTAGGCCAATAGTCGGTTGTAATACGTTATAGAAACTCGTTACATATAAGTTGAAAGTAGTGTTATCTTCATTTATAAGAGAATCTTAAACATCTTTTATTATATGCATGTAAATAGTGGGTAATATATTGTTTGTACAAAATTTGTTTAAGAACTACAATAGGAAATACTCAAGTAGGAATTGAGCTCTCTAGATAGGCTTCAATAAGAATTTTGATTTCCTTGATTAGTGCTTCTTCTTGAATACTTTTAAAGCATTTAGCTTTCCCTTACCTTATTAGTTAGTTGAAGAATGTACACTTTTGTTTCCTCTAGTGTTTTATTAAATGATGAGCCATCTAAGCGTAATAAAGGAAAAAGGGGATTGAGAGAAAAGAACTATATTTCCCCTATCTCTTGACCTTATAAATGGATGTGCTATCCAGGCTCCAAAAATGATAATTAATTAAGATATACATTTCAAGTTTCATAATAGATGTAAAAAAGTTGAAGTTGATTAGCTTTTCCCTCTTTAATGATTTATTTTTGTTTTCTAAAGCTGATGCATGCTCTTTGAATGTCTTAATGATAGGATTGATTACATTTAAAAGCCTTTCAGGATTAGTTATCAATATAAAGAAAAGTGGAATGTACCTGTCACTTAGTGTTATGCAAAATGCTATTTGTACTTAGTTCTCCTCTATAATGGGGATCAAGTTAATAAAGCTTCTACTTACTTAGGCATTTGTTTGTCTTTGAAAAAGCCATCTTTCACAAATGTTTAACTACTAATAAAAAATATAGAGAAGAATCTAGAACTAATGTAATATGAGCTTCTAGAAGCTAAAACTAGAGTAACATGAGCTTGTTAACGGTTGGAAGAGCTCAGCTCATCAATTTGGTGTTGAATACTATTCATATTTATTGGTGATCACATTTTATAATTCCATTTAGCACAATCAAGATCATTAACAAATATTGAGGAGATTTCTTTGGTTAGGTATTTTTCCAATCACTCACTGTCCAAGGTTAAGTGGTTGAAAATATGTTTGCCCAAATAGGAAGAAGGTTTAGGGTTTATACCCCTCAAAACAACTAATATTGTATTAATAGTGAAAATGACATGAAGGATATTAGCTAAAAAGTTAATCCTTATATGTCAAATAAGTTCATGTCTAATACTTAAAGAAGGAGAACTTTTGGTCCATTGAACCTAAATATAACCTCATGGACTATAGTTTCCATTCTCAAGATTAAGGTGAGAATAAGGATGGAATTCCTCTTTATAATTGGAAATAGAAATTGCTTATCCTTTAATATGATAATTGGACTTAATTTTTTTCTCTTGAAAAAATTAAGGAGCTTGATTCTCTGAAAATAATTATCTCTGTTAATGATGTCAAGGGAGTTACTAGTAATAGAGTGAGCCTCATTGATTCTCTACCAAGGACTCCATTGATTAATCACTTGATGAGTGTAAGACTTGACTCTAATAGGGATGATGTATATCTCTTAATAAAAAAACATCTTACGGCTTATTATCTAACTATACATGCAAGGCTCTTTTGAGGAATCAGACTGCCAAATTTAATTAGCGTACCATATACCTCTTTCAACTTGTGACTAGATGTCCAAGGAAAATTGAGCACGTTTGAAGGAATATCTGAGTTTCTTATCATACCAGGTGTGTGTGTATGTGTGTGTGTGTGTGTGTGTGTGTGTGTGTGTGTGTGTGCCTTGTGTAATCATGACCAAGAAATATTGAGATATTTATTCTTTGAATTCGAATACTCTTTTATCTAAATAAATATGATTCAACTTTACAACTTGAATATCCCCTTTAGAGACTAGAGAAATATTATTGAATTGAACGGTCAAAAACATTCTTTGAATGAAGCTGCTTTCTTTTTTATAAGATCTCTTTAGGCAATATAGTGTATGGAATTTGTTCATAAAAGAACTTTAGATTGTTACAAGATTAAACAGCTTACAAGAATACTCTATTATCTGAAGTCAATGACAAAATAAGGTTGCAATTGATACTTTCTCTACTCTATCTTAGTTACAAATGGTAGATTTTTAATCAACTTGAATTTTCCTCGAGATTAAATGCCAAGTTTGCAACTTTGAGAAATTTTGAGTAGCTTATAATTCTAACTTGAATAGCTACATTGGTTAAGATTGGGCATATGTTATCTTGTACTTGTTTTGTTTATAAAGCTACCTTGACATAAGTTCCCTGACCTCTTTTTAAGGTGTTGCAAAATACATTATGTTGCTCTTATGAGCGTAATATATTCTCTCTCTTTTTGAAATAATCCTTACCCCTCAAATGAATAGTAGTAGTAATTTCTAAAGTAAACCTAGTAACACTAAAGTCAATCATAAATATCTATTAGAACATGAAATCGAAAGGTAATTTCAGAGTTGGAAGTATCCATTGCCAATCCAATGGGTTCCATGCTAAGTCGAAGCCATCTAACAAAAGATTTCCTCAAGATTTAAATGTATTTAGTACTAACAACTGACATGAGCTTTATCAAACATCTAGAATATAGTGAATTGGGTATGAAAAATTTTGTGTGAAGGTAAAAAGGAATATTATATTACATGATTATTTACCAATACTCAAATTAGGTAAAATAGGGGAGATTGAAAAACCTAAAATTATGGTGAAATATCCCTGGAAGCCTCATAATTCAACCAAGAAATGGGTCCCTACAGGAAAAGATGAATTATTGGGGGTTGATTCTTTTACAATGGAAAATGATGAGGTTATGGGTGTACAAATTGATGCTAATGATAACTCAGCAATTGATACCCCAGATATTGAGGGTGAGAAGCCTAGTATAGCATCTGGACACACCTCTCCCAAGGGTCTAGAAAATGAAGAGCATCACTTCACCTCGCAATATTTGGAGACCAAATCTCTAAAATTTCAGTTGCAGACCAAATCTCTAACATTTCAGGAGATTTTTGTGTGCAGGTAAAAACTGTAAAGAGGAAATCAGCTAGGAAAAAGAAAATTTTCAAATACTGACAATAGGGGATTCCCTCTTAAACAAGAAAATGTATCTTAGCACACAACGTCCAATCCAATACAGTAAAACCTCTATAAATGAATATTTTTGGACCTGAAAATTATTATCTTATACGGAGTTATTAATTTATCGATAAATGAATATTTTATTAATTTATCGATAAATTAATATTTATTAATTTATAGAATAATTTTATTTTGTACATTATATTTGTCAAATTAAACAATTAATTTTTTTCGTAACTAAGAAAAGAAAATAAATAAACAATTAATTAATGATGGTGTATTGTATCTAAGTTTATTAATCTAAGTTTATTAATCTTAGATTAGTGTGATTCAAAATAAAGTGCATGTAGGTACATTAGAATAGGAAGTGTTGTAAATTGTTTCAAGTACACAGTACTGTATAGAGTTTATAAATAGATACATGTACTTTAACTTCATATACCAAAATGTAAAAATTCATATATTATATCTTCTCTTTTATGGCTACTTATTTGAAAGGTATAAAAAAGTCTACGCTAACTGATGAGATGAGAAAAACATTATGTGAATACAAAAATCAGCATCCCTTTTCAAGTCAAAAAGATTTGCAACAGTGAATTCAACAAAAGTTTGATCTCTCTATTAGTTAATCAACAATATCAAATACTTTTAAAAGGTCAGTAGAGTATTTTTCAAAAGAGATAACAAATAACAATGTTAAAAGGCATAAATCAACAAAATATCCTGAATTAGAAAAGGTATTGTATGAGTGATTTCTCCAATATTAAAAGAAAGTGAACATGACTGGAGAAATGATTTAAACTAAAGCAAGGGAGTTTCTACAAAAGATGTATGGTGATGCAAATCCAGAATTTAACTTCTCAAATGGTTCGTTAGAATGGTTCAAGGCGAGACATGGGATTAAGTCTTATAGAAGATTTGGTAAAAGCGGTTGAGTTGTCATAGAGAATATTGAAGAAGCTGTACCTAAAATTCGAGTTAAATTGGACAAATTTCATTGGAGGGATATCTATAATATGGATGAAACAGGTTTATTTTATCGTTTGCAAGCAGATCATTCACTAGCTACAAAGCAATTAGAAGGACAAAAAAAGGACAAGGAAAGACTTACTATTGCTGGTTGTTAAAATGGGGATGGTTTAGATAAAGTATCTCTTTGGGTTATTGGTAAGTATGTTAATCCTAGATGCTTTAAAAATGTGAATATTGACAATCTTAATTGTCATTATCGAGCCAACAAGAAAGCATTGATGACTGGATTACTCTTTCAAGAATTTGCTCGTTGGTTTGATGATAGAATGACAGGTATAAAAGTGTTGCTTATAGTAAACAATTGCCCAGCCCATCTCAAAGTTATTACAGGCTTGAAAATTGTTGAATTGTTCTTTTTGCCTCTAAATACAACATAAAAAATTCAACCATGTGATGCTGGAATTATTATATCACTTAAGATTTATTAGTGGCGATGTTTTTATTCTAGCATCTTAGAAGGCTATGAGATGGGAGCAATAAATACTGAAAAAATTAATGTCCTGGATGCTATCTATTTTATTAATGCTGCTTGGAATATTGATGTAAAGGCCACAAATATTGCAAATTATTTTTGACATTGGAAAATTCGATCCGAGGAAGGTATGCTTCTAGAAGAATAAATTGGTAATGTTGAAGGTATTCAAAGATTAAAGGAAGTTATTTCTAATTTACATTATCGAAATGCCATGAATGTACAGCAGATTCTAAATTATCCTAGTGAAAATGAAGCTTTAATAGAATCGCCTACGGGTGAAGAAATTATTTAAGGAGTAATGAGTATGGAAGATGATGATAATCAAGATCTAGATGATAGTAACACTATACCACATGTTTCTCCAAAAGAAGCTTTTCTTGTCGTAGAGATTTTGAAAAGTTACTTGATTCAAAATGAAAAGAATGTGCTGAATGTAGTTTATGCCCTCCAAAAAGTTAAAGATGAAATTGAATTCAGTTCGCATAAAAAGAAGAATCAATTGACTATAGATACATATTTTAGAAAAGCATAAAATTTGAAATAAAAATTGTTTAAGAAGTGCTTTATTTTATGAATTATATATGTAATTTTCATACTTATTTAATGAATTATTATTTTATATTTTCAGTGGGGCTCAAGGAATTTTTTAAAAAACTATTATCTTATGCATTTAGCGAGGTTATTATTTTATCCTATTGGCCCAAGTCAGGATCAGAGAAAATTATTATTTAATCTAAATTATTAATTTATCGAATATTCATTTATCGAGGTTTTACTGTATTTTTATGGAGATGAAGTATAAATGGAGTCTTTAGTTTATTTGTTTTGTGAACAAATACTGTCTTTCTTAAGGAGTTAGGTTGTCATGATGCTAATATGATGATGGAAGCTAGCTAAGAAACTTCTAGATTATCTCTATTCTCTTAAGCCCTAATTTAGAAGCACTAGCATCTTAAATGTGCAAATGAGCGGGGTCTTTTACCTCTTTTACAATCGACTTTAATAAGTGACAGGGTCTTTACTATTCTATTGTTCAAATTGGTTTAGTCTATATTGTGTAGTATGGTGTTGTTTTTTATGTAAGAGATTAAGCCCCCATTTGGTTCAACTTTTGGAGGGTCCAAAAGCACTTTTATCTACAACAAAAGCTATTTTAAGGAAAAAGTAAGTGTTTGGTAGAAAACTTCAAAAGTGCTTTTACAATAGAAACAGCTTTTTTAAAAGCCAAAATATAGCTTTTTCGAGTAGAGGGTTTGCTTTATTCACGACTCTTTGGTTTCTCTCTTGAACGTCTCTTCACTTTCTGTTCCTCACCTTCATTCATTTCTTCTCTTTCTTATGTTCCTCACCTCTTCTCTACTCACAGGTTAGATTCTCTATATTTGCTGTTGGGTCTGCAAATGTCGACGTCTGCGTATTAGGTCTGTGTATATGCAGATGTCGACATCTGCGTCGTCTGCGTAACGAACGCACACGCACGTCTACGTTTGCGTCTGCGTAAGTTTTTTTTTCTTTTATTTTGGTAAATTTCATCTTTCTGTCATTTTTAGTTTTAATTCTTGGGTTTAGATCAATGAATGAAAAAATGGATTAACCACTAATGCATACCGATTGCGAAACCTTTGTGGAGTACTTATGTTCTCTTTTCCTTTTAAAAGTGAAACCTTTGTGGAGTCCTTATGTTCTCTTATGCAAAAGGAATAGAGAAATGAAGAGTAAATAAAA
>JANTNU010000005.1:33483552-33508378 GCA_024752395.1 Erythroxylum havanense | reverse complement strand
ATTGTTTAGTATACTTTAAAAATTATCTAGCATAAATAATTTTATTATAAAATAAAATATAGTTAAAATTAATAAAAATGCTTTTTATTTTTATATTGCCAAACAGTCTACTGTACGAAGCTCTTTTAAAAAACTGTTTTTAAATTGACAGTTAAACAGTCAACTGGCTTTAAAAAAAAGCCATTCTCAGAAAAACCCTACTGATAAGAGCTCTACTGATAAAAACTTAACCAAACAGACACTAAGAGGAGTACTATATTTCTCCTAACATTATTCATCTTTTATCTATCAATCTAAATTTTTAATTTTTTTAAAAAAAACTGACATGAGCTTTATGATTGCCAGAGTGACTTGCGTGCTACATTCCAATAAGCTTAGACTTGGATTAGAGGAAAGTTCATCTTGGACCAACTGCAATAACTAGAAAACAAAGTACGAGAACACACAATGATAATCTTTTCAGTTCCCAAATCACGGACTGCCTTTTGAAGGAAAGCTGTCAAATGCATATGTGCAATGAAGCAGCAGAAACCTTAGTTACAACAATAGGAATGTTTTTTGGTTCATTCTTCAAGATCACATGGATTTTGAAGAATCAATTTCACAACAATAACTTCAAACAATTTGGGTGGAATAAAAAACTTTTTTATCCCGCCCAGCAGTTTCATTTTCGTTTTCTTAATTTCAGTCTGTTATTAAGTCCAAACAAGCTTTTGCCTTGAAACAGAAGTTTCCAGTTAATGCAAAAGGTGCTTGGAAGAATCAATGGCTGCCGGGCTTGGCTCCATTAATAGACGGAGCTACACCTCTGCTTGCCTTGACATACGATGCGTAATCCCCGTAGGACATGGTAAATAGTGTGCTCTGGTAACGGGTCAATCTTATAGACTTCCGCAATGACTCAGTGATGGGGCCACTGTAGCCTGCTTTGCGCATTAGCGAGTCAATTGCCTCAACCTTTGCCCAACCTGAAACAACACCACCTTAGGTGCATGAACAACATTTAGGTGTACACAACTTGTGTTCCACCCACTCGTAAATATTCAAGGAAGTAAAGTCGAATGAAACAAACTATCTGACATATGTCCCATATTCAATACGACTACTCAGTTAAGCACCAATGATTTTCCCTTCCAGTAAAACAAACAAACAAGGATTTTGTAGAGAGGTTAACATCCTAACAGGGCCTTCCTCTTTCCTCCAAGAAAACGAAATTAGTTTAATTAATTGGCCTGCAAGAATGAATGGTTTATACCTTCATGGGCAGCTATCTCAGGTAAATATGTTGCACTTCGCCTTGCATTGTTATTTGGATCAGTAAACTCAATGATCAATCCATGCTTCCCAATCTGCACCAAAAACCAAGTTACTTGTATAACTTTCTATTTCCTTTTCAAAGGCTTGATGACATTTTTATCCAGGCATGTCATACAACAAAATTCAGCCACTATCATCATCTCCGATATTCAAGGCGGAGAAATGTCAACAACATGCAGAGTTTCCAGCAATTCTGCTTAAAACAACTATGTCTTCAACTGTAAGAAATAAAACTGCTTCAATAAATGCTCTCACCATGTGAGAAGGGGAATAGAAACTTCTGGAAGGAAAAGAAGGAATTGAAGCAGGAATGAGTTAGTTATATGAGCTGTACATAACAATATAAGAGTTAATTCAATTAGTTTTAAAGCCAGTATTATGTGTAACTTATAACAAACATTGTATATATATACAGCTTAGTAAAATAAATGATTAGAGAACATTTTTACAAGTTAGTTCAGTCTCTCATTCTTCCTTCCGCAATCTCTAAAAGTTCAACATGGTATCAGAGCTAACTTGATTCTAAGGCTTCAAACGCTACCTATTATACTTGACCAGAGTAAACCAGATATCAATGACCCACTTTACACAGCATGGATTCCTAATCATTTCCCGGTTACTGAAATTCATGAGTGAATCACTAGCTTTGACAGTTTTTTACACAGATTCAACTGCTAACATATGGGAACTACTCACAAAAACGCTTTGGTAAACCTGATGATAATCGAATATGCAGACTGCAATATCACTTATACATGTTGAATGAAGGGAACAAATCCATTGATGCATATTATACAGAACTTACCAAGATTCTTGAGGAACTTAAGTACTATAGACCTTATCCCCACAGACTGTGTGGAAGCTGCAATCCACAATGTTTTCAGCATTATGTGGATCACCAATTGAAGGATGTTGTTTTTAAGTTCTTGAATGAATTAAATGAGTCATATTCTCATCAGACTTTACAAGTCTTATCGATCAAACCTTTTCCTACCTTAGAAGAAGCATATAATATGGTGATGAGAGATGAGTCTAGGAGGTTGATACAAGGTCTATCTCAACCTTTGATTGAACAATCTGCTTTAGCATCTCTTGGAGAACAGAGTAAGAAACAGAAATCAGAAATTATGTGCAGTCATTGTGGGAAGAGAGGACATACAACAGAAAAGTGCTACAGAATAATTGTTTTTCATTCCTGACTTCAAATTTAGCAAATCGAAACGACAAGGAAAGACATTAGTTAGCACAATTAGCTTCGATGGAAATGATTTTGCAAACAACAAAGACAGTGAATCTGCTCAAATTCAAGAAACATTTCCAATGACACTACCCAATAATCAAATGCAGTGGTCGTTAGCACTTCTAAGTGGACAAGGAATTCAACAGCTCAATCATCAAGCTCTAACTCTGGCGTACACAATGCGCAGCCAAGTGATATGGGTAACACACACTATTCCAATTTTGCAGGTATAACTCTCAGCCTACCTTTTCCATTCACCACAAGCATGCTTGATGCATTTCAGGCTACTACAACATCATTACATGATAAATGGGTGTTAGATACGGATGCTTCTGATCAAATGTGCAGCAATGCTTAAATCTTGCATAACGTCAAACCAGTTAAAAATCTATATGTTCAAATGCAAAATGGACAAAAGGCTCCAATCACACATCTGGGTTTCAGTATCACTCTCCTTTTCACTACACATACACAATGTTATGTGCCTACCCTCTTTCAAGCTCAACCTCTTATCTGTCAGTAAATTTGCAAAAACTCACAAGTGTTCATTTGTGTTTTGTTCTAAACATTGTGAAATCCAGAGCCAGTGTCCCCAAATGATGCTTGGTTATGCTAAAGAGCATGCAGGTTTGCATTTTCTTCAACAAGCTCCAATTTCTCTGAAAAAGCGTCCGGAGTCTCTAGTACTATACATAAACTTGACTCAGTGTTTGTTTCTAATGTAAACACCTATTTGGAGTCACCATTGTTTGACAGTTGGCATTATAGGCTTGGTCATGTTGCTCATAACAGATTGAGTGTAATACATAAATCCAAACCTGATATAATTTCACATTCAAATAAAATCTGTGAAATCTTTCCTTTGGCAAAACAAAAGAGACTTCCTTTGCCTTCATCGAGCACCCCTTTGTGTTATTGCATATTGATGTATGGAAACCATACTCTGATGCTGCAATCGATGGTTTCACTATTTCCTTACATTAGTTGATGATTTCACTAGAGTCACCTGAGTTTATCTTATGAGGCACAAGTCAAATGTTCAGTATATCCTACCTGGATTTTATAAACTGAATGAGACCCAATTTAATAGGACAATTAAGCAAGTAAGATCAGACAATGCCAAGGAACTTGACATGAAACCAATTTTTGCTGAAAAAGGAATTATACATCATTTATCCGAAACTCCTCAACAAAACGTTGTGGTTGAAAGGAAACATCAGCATTATGTTTCAGTCCAAACTTCCTAAAAAATTCTAGGGAGAAGCCATACTCACATCCTATTATATAGGTGGGCCATAAGTTGGGAGAATTTATAGGGGGACTATACTAATTGAATGGTATCATGGTCAAATATACTGACTCCCTTGTTCGTTCGCAGCAAAATATTTTCTTTTTGCGGCGATGGAAAAAAAAGCCTTTTGGAAGAGAGAAACTCCTTTTGGTAGACGGAGTATTTAGAATGTAACTTTTCAGGAAATCAGATGGTGTATGAGGTGGAGGTAGCAATTGCTACCAACGTCATAACATAGAAGACGAGTTTTAAGTATCTCGGGTCTGTCATTCAGAGTGATGGTAATATCGATGCCGATATAGTACATCGCATTAGATCAGGCTGGGCCAAATGGAGGAGTGCTTCAGGAGTTTTATGTGACAGGAAGATTCCCTTAAAACTCAAGGGAAAGTTTTATAAAATGGTGATTCGCCCAACCATGTTGTATGGGGCAGAGTGTTGGCCTGTCAAACGTAGGCATATAAGATAGTTGCTGATAGCAGAAATGCGTATACTTCGATGGATGTATGATATTACAAAGAGAGATAAGGTCTGGAACTAGATGGTGAGAGATAGACTACAGGTAGCCAGCTTTGCCGACAAGTTGAGAGAGATTAAGCTTCGGTGATATGGGCATGTGCGTAGGAAGCCCTTCGACGCTCCGATACGAAGCTGTGAGGGAATAACACTTAGTGAATAAGCGGAGAAGAGGGAAGCCTTACAAGAACTGGCGGGAAGTGATCAAGGAGGATATGTCAGAGTTGGCCCTTAATGAGGTAGTAGCTAGAAATAAAAAAGTTCGGCGTGATCTTAGGTAAAGGACAGTACAACAGTTACTAGGAGATGTTGTGTCACGATGCGCAGATTGTACGACAGGTGTGAGGGGACAAGAGGGGGTCACCCCGATCGGACTTTGTAGCCTATTCAGTTCTCGCAGATCTGGCCTCCTTCAGGTATTCCCTATTATTTATATTTTCATTTATTTTATGTTTTTAACGTATTGTTTCTGTAACCTGCATCATTCGTATATTGTCTCATTTGCATGTAAGTTCACCGGAAACAGCCTCTCTACTATGTAGGGGTAAAATTGCGTACTATCGAACTTCTCCAGGCCCCGCTTCATTCAGGATCTCGGACTGAGTGATGATGATGATGATGATGATGACGTGGATTCTTACGTATTAGGTTGCTGGTTTTTTTTTTTTTGGTGGATCTTTAGCCTTGCAAGGTGGTCCTTTCTGATTCACGAAACCTAGAAATCGATCACTGATCCAATTTTAGTACCTCTACAAGATAGACCTCAACAAAAAACCTAAGAGTAACGGCAACAAGTGATTGAGTTAAGTAGTTCCTCATATAAAATTATTGACTCTAGAGATATAGTAATATGGATCTTTGATGATTCTAGGCAAATTGAAAGTTAAGCAGTGGGAAGAAAGAATTGGTGGAGAAATTTTGTGCTAGTTATATAAGCATTGTTTTCAAATCCAAAGGTTAATCGTACTCTGGCAACTTTACATAAGGCAAAGTTTGGAGTTTTGGGGATCAAACAATCCCATCGAATTGAGTATGGAGCCAATAACTTAAGTTCTAGTTTAGGTGAAGGAAGTATGACTACTTTACCAATAGTCGAGACCCAATCGGGAGATGTTTCAGCTTATATTCCTACTAATCAATAGGATACCTACAAAAATCTTGTAAAATTTTGACACCTTATGAAAAACTTTTTGGCAAACCACCTCTCTATACACAAATGAAGGTCTTTGGTTCTCATTTTGCCTCATCACTTCACAATCACAAACAAAGTTTGAAGCCAGAGCAGGAAAATGTGTTGTTATTGGACACCCTATTGGCATTAAAGGATACAAAGTATATGATCTTGATAGTCATGAACTCTTTTGTCTCAACAGATGTTGTTTTTCATAAACATGTCTTTCCTTTTGATTCCAATTACGCATCATCTATTAAAAAGCTCAATAATCACTCTCATTTCTTTCCTAATACTGCGTACTATGACATTCCACAGTCTACATCACATTTGCATAGCGGTGATATTAATGAGCCTGAAAATGCACTGAGATCTTTCCCTAATAGCATCACTTAATGCCCTACATCATCCTCACAAGATAATTCTACTTCAACAACTCAGTCAACTCATATTCAATCATTCAATCAACCCACTAGCCTTCCACAATCTGTGAGACGATCAACAGGACAATCAAAATTTTCAAAATACCTTGATATATATCAACATCACCTTAAGAAAAATCCTTCATCCACCACTCAACACCCTGTCTCTAATTTTCTCACATCTAACTTCACCAAGAAACACAATTATTTTGCTATCTACACTTTCAACTTTACAGGAAGCCACTCATTATCACAAGGCTGTGCAAGTGAAACATTAGAGGAAGGCAATGATTGAAGAGCTACATGTTTTGGAAGAGAATGATACATGGGAAGTACTATGTCTTCCACCTAAGTAGCACATAGTTGGGTGAAAATGGGTATATAAGACCAAGCTAAATTCAAATGGGACAATGCAAAGATTGAAAACAAGACTTGTAGCAAAAGGGTTCAGTCAAAAAGCTGGTTTTGATTATCACAAAAACTTTAGTCCAGTGGTTAAGCAAACTACTATGAGATTGTTCTTTACTTTAGCTGCAAAACATTGTAGGAAATTACAATAACTTGACATCAAAAATACTTTCCTACATGGTGATTTACATAAAGATGTATACATGGAATTACCTCAGGGCCATAAAGTGAAGGGGGAGAAGCCTGGGAAAACTGATCATTTAGTAAGCAAGCTTAAAAAATCACTTTACGGACTCAAGCAGGCTCCTAGACGGGGAAACTCCAAGTTCACTAAAGCTCTTCTTAAGTTTGGGTTCTCTCAGTCCAAGTCAAATTATTCCTTACTAAAACTTCTTTATCTGATGGTTTGGTATCACTACTAGTTTATGTAGATGATATTCTGATTGGATGCAAAAGACAAGAAGGGATTGATAGAGTACTCAACTTTATGCATACAAACTCTAGACTTAAAAACTTAGGACAACCTAATTTCTTTCTTGGGGTTGAAGTCGAGAAAAGGATTAGTGCTGTGTCAGAGGAAATATACATCAGACCTTGTGGAACAATACGGATTGGTAGGTGCAAAACCGTGTCCAGTTCCTATTGAACCAAGTCATGGACTGAGACAACTGGAAGAATAATTTCTGGATGATGCAACAGCCTATATAAAACTTGTCGGGAAGTTTATATACCTCACTTTTACAAGACCTGACCTCAATTATTCAGTGCATATCCTATCACAATTCATGAGTAAACCTTCCAAGGTACATTGGCAGGCAACTTTGAAAGTAGTCAGATCTCTAAAGGGAAAATCAGGTCAGGGAATTATCTTGAACATTGAGGAAAATACACAGCTAGAATGTTATACAGACAGTGATTGGAGAACATGTCCAGATACTAGAAGATCCATATCTGGTTTCTGTGTGTTTTATGGAGTAGGTATGATTAGTTGGAAAGCCAAAAAGCAATCAGTAGTGGCTTAAAGTTCAACCGAAGCTGAGCACAGAGACTCTTGCTTGTGAAATTCTTTGGATAAAAAAACCTATTTGAAGACTTCAGGCTGAAGTATGAAGGAAAAATTGTGATGTACTGTGATAATCTGTCTACTCTTCAAATATGTAAAAATCATGTGCATCATGAGAGGACAAAACAATTTGAGATGGAATGTCATTCTAATAGGGAAAAGGTTGAAGAAGGAACTGTGAAAGTGGAATATATGCCAACCAAACTGCAAATTGCAGATATTTACACTAAGGCACTTAAATCATCTCAGTTCAAGTTTCTAATTGCCAAGATGAACATGATCAACATTCATGCTAGGGAGTGTGAAGGAAAAGAAGGAATTGGAGCAGGAATGAGTTAGTTAAATGAGCTGTACATAACAATAAAGTGTTACCTCAATTAGTTTTTAAGAGTCAATATTTTGCTGTAACTTATAACAAACACTAAATATATATATGCAGCTTAGGGAAACAAATGATTAGAGAACGTTTTTACAAGTTAGTTCAGTCTCTCATTCTTCCTTCTGCACTCTCTAAAATTCAACACACCATATATGCATTCAGGAGCAGGTATGATAAACTGAAACAAGTTACACAGGATAAGGTTCAACAATCATTTTCCCAGTTTCTTTTTTGAATAACAGTCCTTACAGATAAAGAAAAAGACACTTCTTGGCAATAAGAAAAATGTAAGCCAAAAACTTCTATAAGATAACCAGGCTATGATCAATATTTTTGTTTTAGCCTTTTACGAAGGTAAACAATACGCAGCCCAGAACGACAAATATTGGTTTTAGATTCTCAAAAGCTGAATTGCGCCCTCAGAATTCTACCATCAAAGAATAAGTTCTTGAAGCAAAATGGAGAAATTCATCAAAATCTCTGCTAGCTCGATGTAAACATTGTCCAGGTAAACAAATAAACACAGAAACCAAATTGAGCAAAATGCCAGAATAATATATAAGTACAGAACAGGGAGCCAGCCTACAGAATATAACCACAATGAGATATCCAACAAATTGAAACCTAGTTTTCAAGGATTACAGGAAATCAAAAGTTGCATACCTCCCAGTCAAGATAGTTGTCAGCAGTTTCATAATCAGTCAGAATGGAAACTGTACATTCCAGAGAAGGCAATTCTTTAGCCTGTATTGGAGGAAACCTACGGTCCTTCAGAGCACTATGAGACAAACGAGAGAGGTTAAGTGAGCATTTTTCACCCCAGAAATATCAAAGGAGAAAGTTAGAAAAATACAGAGAACAAAAGATGGGACTTGCAATGTTAGGCTAATTTGCCGCCAATAGTAACAGGGTCCAGAAAGTATTTTGGCCAGTCCAGTGTAGAATTTCTTAAGCAGTAGCTACTCTCACAACTTGAAATATAGCCAGTTTTCGTAAGCTAAGATTTCAACTCTACACTAAGTGCCACATTCTAATCTTTTGATGTGAAGCCTGCATGATGTATATTTCTTAATAAGCATACAAGAACACCATGAAGAAGCCATATACATCCAATAGCATCAAAACAAAAATTTTAAACCCTTAACCTTTATAGCACTTATAAAAAGTTGTGAAGCATCAGTGACTTGTCAAAAAACCAATATCCTAAATACTTTAGGAGAATATTCAAAGAACAGTCATGATTATTGCATGAATGTAGTTAAAAATTGGAAGTGTCAGTCCTAAGCTCTGACTAACCTTTAAAACACTTACAAAAAGTTTTGAAGCATCAGTGACTTGTCAAAAAACCAATATCCTAAATACTTTAGGAGAGTATTCGAATAACAGTCATGATTATTGCATAAATGCAGTTAAAAATTGGAAGTGTCAGTCCTAAGCTCGTATGTTGGGCCTGCATTCACATATTTGTAAACATAGAACAATACAAAACACGTAACCATCTTATGTACCTAGTAAAATCAAGACGAAGTAAAAGCAATTATTCATTATGACTCATTGTTCAGTTAGGATCTTAACCTAGTCATATATATCATAACTCATTTCTTTTGAAACCCTATTATAAAAAGTATGACCTCAGCAAACTCAATTGCCGTGAGGAAGTTGCATGTCCAGTTTAGTAGGTGACTATATGCATTCAGGGATAATAGTCCATCATTTATGCATTATCCGACTGCATAATTGATTCTTTGGTTAATTACATCAAGACTTCTGCAGTTAGATATTTTCTGCAAACACCCATGTGGATCTGAATTTAGCTTCAGAGGTCCATATGCTCTTTTCTGCAAATTATATCGGTAATTGAATTTTTGTTTTTACTTGCTCTGCTAGCGGAGTTCAACAGTAATATGAACTCTGCTTTAAAGTACGTGGTTATACTAACAATTTATTAATTACATAGTAAAATGCTAAAATGCTAACAAAAATGGCCTTGTGTTGTTAATTATTAGACCAGATACCCATAAAGCTGAGGTATTTAGAAAACCACAAGAAGCACTGTCGTAATTCAACCTTGACTGTTTAGCTGTAAAAGGAGTTGCTTTTGTTTGTTAAGAGAAGCTGAAATTAGATATCTGTGGCATATAGAAATTCACTGTCTAATTATTGGACAATTCAATCCACAACAGAAGTTGCTTCTCTTTCCCTTTCATCTTCTATAAATAGTTATCATTCTAGTTCAAATGACAATGCTCATCTTCATCCACATCCACAGAAATAGAGTCTCAACTTTGGTTTTAGTCAAAATACAACAGCATAATTCAAAGAGAAAATAGTCCCAATTACAACTACATATAATTCCAAAGCTTACAGTACGCACAATCAAAATCCAGAGCAAAGTCACAGACACATATGAAATGCAAGTTCATGAAAACATTCCTCTCAAAGAAGCAAAAGATGGAAGAACAGAGGTTCTCAATCTTGAATGGACACGAAAATGATAGGATAAAAATGCAAACTATTGCAATACCTTGTTAAAGCATAGTCTCTGAAGCCATTAATCAAGTACCGAGCTTCTAGAGTTCCAATGCATCCGCGTAATCGAGGCTCACAACCATTTACCACCTTTTTCCATGTGACAAATAAAGGGCTAAAAACCAGAATATTATCCAAGTCAAATTACATGCTTAGTATCTTTCAGTGTGTTCCATTTTTAGGCCAGCAAATGTAATAAGATCTACTTTCAACCATCTTTATGAAACAAGACATAAATCTGATTAATATTGTTCTCACTGCGGATAAAGCCTTATTCTGATACAAAATCTTTGTTCATCTGTTTATGACCTGCCTAGAATGAATTTATTCCTGTTGGTAATGCAGAGAATCTTTGAGAAGCATTTGGAAAAGTTGACCACTATTTCACTAGTTGAACTACAAAAAATTTCATTAAAAATTTAGTTTTGAGTTTTTGTGATGAGAAACTCTATTCATCTGTACGTCCGATTTTTCAGGCCTTCAAACATTATCACAGGCTGAAAGATATTAGTCTCACTAAAAAATTAAGATGCAGTTGCTATAAGTGACAGTAAATGGTATACATTCTCCTTCTCTTGCTTAGGCAAATACATTTGATAGCAAATATTATTTATTCTCATATATAGACGAATGATTTATGATGCATATTTTGCATGTTTCAAGGAATTAGGTGCAGGTTCTTGACAGATTCTACCCTGAAGCATCCTCATATCGGTATACCAAAGTACCATATTCTCAATTGCTCATTAAACACATCAAGCAGATAAGGAACCTGTAGCGACAGACGTTTTGTCGAAAGTATACTGACAAAAGCCGCTAAACACTATGCAGAATCACACGTGGATCAAAGAAATTTTAACAGTTACAACTTCCATTGCTTGAAAAATAAGCTCCATTTCCCTGCTAATCCTCAGGCACATGGAAAAATAAATAAAATTTAAAAGTTTGTCTTTGTTTGACAGGATCAACCTTAGAACATATAAGCCATTTGTTCAGCGAGGAAAAAAATCTGCTAACCAAGCGTAAAGGTAAAAGAATTAGCGCTCACAAATCGACAAAAGTTTATAGCATTCTTCCATCACATGCAACCACTTGAAAATGAAAGTAAAAACAGCATTAAGGAAACATCAAAAGTTTGCAAACGCCGACCCACCCAAGAAGCTAAAGCCATCAAGAAGTTTAGAGAATGATCAAAATACCACATCCACAGAGCAACCAGAGGCAACCCTCAAACCCAGAAAGAAGCAAAAACAAAAATTTTGACTTTCAGCAAACAGCAGACCTTTCTGCATAAAAAGTAATAAACTTATAGGCTTTGATTCATGCACACATACAAAGTACACATAAGATATATATGTCACAGCATAAAATAGCATCAAAAGAGAAGTTAAGAGAAAATACTGTTGGCCCTCGTCAAAGGCGGGAGGGGGAGCTTCATCGCTGTTGTAGTGGGCAACGAGAGTGTCAAAGCAATACACTGCCATTTCCCTATTTGCCGACACCATTTTCTTCTATAATCTAGCACCAAAAACAACAAAAGGCAGCCAGAAACTATTCCACTCTCTGCCCACCTTCAATTACCCAATTCAAAAACAATCCCACCACTCCAATTCTGCTCTTTCAATGTCAGCGATCTTAGCTCGATGCCTTCTCAAGGTTTATATTATAGAGATGAAGAGTTCTTTCCGAAATAAGTTCAAAATAAAAATTGTTGTTTTTTATAATAAATCGCAAGTGTTTTAAATTAGGCAAGAAAGAGTTGTCGTTTTCTTTTTACACTCGCTTTCGGAAACGTAGAGGTAAGGGAAAAGTATATTCTTTTGAAATTTTTATAAAGAATGTTGAATGTATTGTATTTTCTAACACTTATATTAAGAGTTAACGTTTGAGAATGTTTAAAAAAAAATCCTAATGTTTTAAATTAATCATTTAATTGATGAAATTTCTAAAATTAATGTACCACAATTCTCCGAATTGCACAGATAATGCACTTTTTTATCATTTTTATAAAAAATGTTATTTTCGTCATTCGAATTTATAATTTTATGATCAAAAACAGACAATTTGAAGGATGAAATTTCTAATTTATATAAGATTTTTATTTTGAAAAAACCTTTTCTTAAATCTCCATTTTGGTATAACAATTGAGCAAAGATTGGAGTACAATGACGTTCCAATTCTTAAAAAATGTGCCAAATACGCGAAATAATAGTAATATGAGGTAGGAAGTATTTTCATTATATTATTATTTGCCTTATATTAATGATTAAGTATATTTTTAATTTATTAAATACGTAATTTTATTTATTTATTTTTTAGTTTATTAGTGTTATGATAAGTTTTACGCATACTCTTCGGTTGAAACTCTGGTATTACTTTCCTTCAATCTATTATATTACTATTCTATTATTATTTGTTTATTTATTTATTTATTTATTATTATTATTATTTTTTTTGTGATTAGTATTATTAGTGTTATTTGCATTTATTTTAAATATATCTTGAAATTTGGGTATTTTTATTATTATTTATATTTAGTGCTTTTATTTCTCCTTTACTTATATTCTCATTTATTTTATGTTTTATGAATTGTTTCTGTTACATGCATTATTTATATATTGTTTCATTTGTATGTGGGTTTATCAAAAATAGCCTCTCTATTATATAGGAGTAAGGCTGCGTACTATCGGATCTCTTCAGACTCTACTTTATTGCGAGATTTTTGAATTGGGTTATGACGATGATGATGATGATGATGATAAGGTAGGAAGTAAAATATAAGAACTAAATTAAAAGACTAATTTATCCTACCAACCCTACTTGTCGAATCGGCTCCAGTCTCTCACAATGTTATTCCTCCGTCCTCGCCCCACCTTTTCTCACCATCTCTCGTCAGCAACTCTTTTTGCTGTCATCTTCAGCTCCTCTCTCCATCACGCTCTAACTTGCTGTCTTGATTGTGAAATGCTATTACTGTATAAAGTTTGATCCAGCTTAAGAGATTAGTTGAGATTTGTTTTGTTGATACTAGAAAAGAAAAAATAAAAAACCAGAACGGAAAGACTAAATAGAAAACAAAAAAGGAAAAAAGAGCTTGTATCGTGAGTTGTGACTTTGTTTAATAATAAAACCAATATGCATTTTGCAGTCTGCAGTCTGCAGTCTGCAGTCTGCAGTCTGCATTGCGCACTGTATGCATAGACATTTTGACTAGGTGTTTAACAGGCCGTGAATTAGAATGATAAGTCTTTCAAGGATGGCAATCCACCAATCCGGTTTCATTGTTTTCAATATTTTTTAAATTAAAATGTAAAAAATATATTTAAAAAATTGAATATCAAATAAGTCTGAAGTTAAGCAACTCAAAAAGTTGAAAAGTGAAAATTGTATCAAATTTGAGCATCTTGATACAAATCATGAATTTTAGAAAAATAAATGATAGATTACTAGAGTGGATAAGCCGAAATCACAGCTAATGTCATATTCACATAAAGAGTTATAGTTTAATTAGAAAACTTATTTACATTCCTATTATGTAGAGATTTGGATTTGTTATAGATAGAATCTTTATAAGATATAATTAAACTAAGGTTTAAGTGGGAAAGAAAGAAGGAGAGACTTCTTTCACCTTTCTAACTTTCTCTTTTTTGTTTCTTTTGTCTTTGCTCTCAATCTTTCATCTGTATTTTACCTTTGGCGTTGAAACTTAAGTCATGTGTGGCTAAACTCAATTATTATGATTCAAAGGGATTCAAAACTTTAGTTGTAACCTTGTGAGATTTTGTTTTAAATTTTTATTCATGTTTTAATTCAAGTATTTTTATTTTACATTCTTATACTTCATAAATAATTAATATTGATTGATTTGAAAAATTAATTTGAAGTTGATTATTCTCTAGCTATCCATAAGTTCAATAATTCATAATTTTCATGAAGGATTAGTATAGGTAGCAAATAGTTTATTTATGAATTTACATATTTAACTTATGATAAACAAGAAAAGTAAATTAAATTGTTGCAGCTATTGTAATTATTTATTTAGGGTTTAGTCTTTTTCAATAAGCTTATTGCTATCATTTAATTGATATGAAATGTTATCATATCCAGTCAATTGATGGTAAATTTTGGTTTAATGATGGGTTTGAAACAATTAATTTACCAAGATTTGAGACTTATTATGGCTTTCTTAATATGTTTCGAGCTAACTGCTTAAATTTTGACAATTATTTTTTTTAGACCAATGATCAATATTTTAATTAGTTAAGATCTTTTCCTTGAATCATAGTTAAGTAATCTTGAATTTCTCACATTTATATTTGGTTGATTTATTTTGATTTCTTGTTAATTTTAGTTAATTAATCAAAAACCCCTTACTTTATTTTATTAATTAAAATTAAGAAACTAATGTTTAGTTCTCTTAAGATTTTATCTGGTTCCACGACTAATATAAGAAGTTAGAGAATCAGAATAAATTTTGAGGGCTTCGACAACCTAATCAAAATTTGTTGTGGTTATCAAGGAATTATTTTAGTTTTTTGGTTTCTTTGCATTATTTTATAGTTTACTGCTAATCTTTTGTCTTGTATAACTTGTTCTTTTCAAATAAGTGAATTGCAATATAATCCGAAATTGAGAAGACGATGCGTCATTTACAAAAAGATACTAAACAAGGAAGCAATCATTCATCTAAGATAGATATTAAAATTGGTGAAGGTTCTAATTTTCAGTAAGTTGAAGAAAAGATAAAGAATCCTAACGCTAGAATGTTGAGGGAGTTAGCAGCACCAAATTTGGATCAACAATCCCTATACATATGATTTCTATAAGTTGAGGTAGATTTTGAATTGAAATATGGTTTGATTCCCTTAATCCCAATTTTTCGTGGTCTTGAAGGTGAAGATCCACTAAACACCTAAGGCCTTGTTTGGTTGAGGGGTTAGGGATGGAAGGAGATGGAACGTAATATACTTCTATCATTTGTTTGAGGTAATGGAATGGAATGGAATGAGATGGAAGTGGATGATTTCATGGTACATTCCATTCCATCCTAAACAGTGAAAATAAGAAATCTTTGATTCGGAAGGTTTAGGATGTAATGTAAACTAATAAATACATACTACCTAATATATCCTAAATAATTCTTCTTACCAATTATTTCTTCTAAACCTACCTAAATTCATTTATTATACTGTACACATGCTTATCATTTCCAGATTTCCCTTTCCATTCTCCATGTTCTACCACTTCTTATTCTTCTCTTGTTGTTTATTGCTGGGGAACTAGAAGAGGAATTGGAAGACTTGGTCACCCGTGAGTCTTCCTCTTTGTCGAAACCTTGTTTCTATCCTATTTATGTTCATTGTCGAATTTTTTTTAACAATATATGTACGTTGCTTTTATTATTAGACGTGTTTTGTTTTGGGTGAGGAGATTGTACTCTGTTTTCCTTCACTTTACATATGGATTCACACATATGGCATAGAAGTGAACATTCTCTCTCAATCTCCCTTTCTATGTAGTTCAAAGGAGAGAGAAACAACTGTGAATTTTGAGTATTTTGATATGTCGATGTCTTCTTTGTCTTTGTTTTGCTATTACTTTGCTTGAAATTTTTAGTGGGGGAATGATTTAGATGAATCTTTCCTTTTAACATTGCTTCTTGTTGCTATTATAACACCATATATAAATGGATGTATCTATGTCATATTTTTTATGTTTTGATTATCACAATCTAAAAACTACTCCTATTTACATATTGGTTCACACATATGAGTTTACCTATTATTCACATATGAGTTTACCTATTATTCACTTTCTCCCTTTCTGTGTAGTCCAACAGAGAGAGGAGAGAAGCAACTGTGAAATTTAAGTATTTTTCAATATGGTTGTCTTCTTTGTCTTTGTTTTGTTATTACTTTGTTTGAAATTTCAGTGGGAGAATGATTAAGATGAAGCTTCCCTTTTAACGTTGCTTTTTGTTGGTTTTATAAAACCATATATAAATGGACATATCTATGTCATATTTGTTATATTTTGATTTTCACAATCTAAAAACTACTCCTATTTTTTTATACATGAATGGTGAAGGTAAAAAAAAAAGGAAAATTGATTCCTATACATTAATTAGCGCTTGTTCATGTTGCTTGTCTTATGATCTATTGGTGGGTGTTACATAAGAGAAGTGCAAATGACAAACTTCCTATGCTTATACCATGGGAGAGATTGCAATCAAGGGAGAGTATCATATGAAGAATTTTATTTCATTCCAATGGGAGAAATATAATTAGAATGCAGCCTAAACCATTTGGTGAATTATGTGATTTATTAGCTGGAAAAGGTGTGCCTCGGCTGACTGTACATGTAACTATTGAAGAATAAGTAGCGAAGTTTCTATACATATTAGGGCATAATGTTACCAATCGAGTGATTGGATTCTTTTGGAGTTGATATGGGGAAACTGTAAGCCTTCATTTTCATAGCATTTTGAAAGCAGTTTTATAACTAGAGGATATGTTTCTAAGACAACTTGATGTATTAGAAACCCCTTCGAAAATATTGAATAGTAGTATATTCTACCCATTTTTAAGGTGATTTTCTTTTCTTAACTTACTATAAGTATATTAAACACATATATTATTTGAGAAAATATACTTTAATGTTAGGATTGTGTTGGTGTAATTGATTGTACATATATCAGTGTGAAAGTACCTATTCGAGATGCCCCTAGATTTCGTGGGAGAAAGGATTATCCAACACAAAATGTGTTGTGTGCTTGATCTTTTGATATGAAGTTCACGTATGTATTGGCTAGGTGGGAAGGAAAAGCATCCAATTCACGAGTTATGAAAAGTGCATTAACTAGGCAGTTCTCACTTAAAATTCCCCAAGGTAAAATGGGGTTCAAACTTTATTGACTAATAGATGTCATAAATTGCAATTTGACACAGTTTTATTCATGATAGGAAAATACTATCTTGTTGATGCTAGATTCATGTTGAGAAGTGGACTTATTACATCGTATAGATGGGAATGATATCACTTGAAAGAATATTCAAGGAATCCTCCACGAAATGCTCGTGAATTATTCAATCATCGACATTCATCATTGCATAACATTATCGAAAGGGCATTTGGTGTGTTGAAAAAATGGTTCTCGATTATAACATCCACCATAGAACCATCATATGACATTCAAACTAAAAAAATTATTATGGTTTGTGTCATTATGCACAATTTCTTGATTGGTGCATATCTAAATGATCCATTTCTTAATGAAGAGTATGATGGAGGGGAAAATGATAACCAATAAGGGTATAAAAATGACGACGAAGATGATGCACACAGTGGAGAAATTATAAGAGATAACATGGCTGCTCATATGTGGGCTAATTATACTTTAGGATAGATATTGTCGCATCCCAATTAATTTATGTTTTCCATGAATTTATATTGCTTTAAAAATATCTATTGGCTACTTGTATCTAAATATGACTTTAGTTATTAGTGTTGTTAATGCTTGCACATCCATTTGTGTCTTTTCAAATGCTAATATTTTAGAATGCTAATTTGCTTTTATGAAAAATCAAGACTTCCTTAATTACATAATCCTTATAAAACATATATAAAAACCATATATAAAATTTCAATCATTTTTATGAAGTTTTCATGGCTCAAAGAGTACAATATATATATAAAGAAAATTCTTTTACACTAAAAAATGACTACAAAATTTCAATCAAACTTAACAACAAACATAATTAATGATCTAAAACATATAATAGATATGAAAACTATAATTCATCATCCAATAGCTCTAATGTAAAGTTATTCAATCAATATGCCTTCTTATCTATTATCTTAACATTAAAAGCCTTTAAAAGTGAAACCTTAAGCCTAATAATATTTCATGTAAAGGAATCTTCACTAATATAAAAAGGTATGTTTAAAACTCACTACTTGTACATGATGAATTTTATATTGGGTTTATGCTTCTTATTCTTATCAGGCTCAATTTCATTGTCTGTTTGAATTAAAAATTAATATGTCAACTTGTATTGATTTATCATTATGTTATTTACAACTTAAATTGCATATAGTAATTTACTTTTAAATTTATGGCTAGATAGATAAAAGTTGGATGTCTCATCGGAAATGTTCCACAGAATACTTAGAAGGAGTTAAGGTTTCATGCAATTTGTAAAAGATCAAATGGGGGTAAAATGTTGTATTCACTACCAATGAATAAATTGCTTAAATATGAACATTCAAAGTCAAAATGTTGTGTATAATCACTTACTAATATGAGGCATAGATAAATTCTATACTTTATTGATTTATCATGGTGAATGTTCAAAAGGAAGTTGTAACAAAAGTGTTGATATAGGTGTTGATGGTAGTAACAATAGTGATGTAGAAGATTGTGACATTAATGACGATGGTGATGAATGAGTTATTTTAATGTGGATTGTTGATAGTTGAGTTATGTTAATATAGATTGATGATGATTGAATATATGTTTGTAATGATGATTAGATGTATCGTAATGTTAATAAAATATATGTTTGTTTTTATAGATATTTAATGTAATGGCACCTGGTAGAAATAAAGGGAAGAAGGTAACAGGTATCAAATTTTTTCCTACCTAATAACAAGTAGATCAATCAGTTCCTAGCCAACAGCAACATTCAAGCTTATTAACCAATGAAGCAAGTCAACAACAACCTCATTCTTCCTCAAACCAATAATGAATCAACTAGTACATAAGGATCCACATGTTTGTTAATCTTTAACACTTTAAAATAGACTTATGCTCAAATATATATTTGCACGTTTAATGTTTATTTTCTTATTATTATTTATTTTTGTTAGGTTCCAATATTAACATCAGAAAAAAAAAAAAGAGATAGAGTTATAATTAGAGGTTATGAGTTGCAACGAATTACAATGAACAAAAAGTTTTCAATGCATCTTGATACTTTATAACATCGTTGTCTAGATAAGATTCAATCAGCAAAATTTTTAGTAAGTTAGAGATAATTGCTAAAACATAATTACCTTACCTAAGGCATGTTAAGGACTTGAAGGAAGACAATTTACTCAAAAATGCTTTGGATAAAGTTTCGGTAAAATTTTAATTTATTTAACTATATACAATATTGTTTCACTTATTTTAAGATTAATTACTCTTTTACTTGTTATTCACACATGAAATTGAATATTGTTGATATCGACAACTTAATGTTTTAAATTTTGTCACTTCCTTGTTAAAACAAAGGACCATGGATCATCATTATAGTCTGCATCACTATTACAAATCTTTTCCTTCTGATGCGGAGGCAATGAGACATGTTCTAGCATGGATGTTTTGAGAAAATTGGAACAATTTGTGTGATTATTGGGCCTCTTCCAAACTTTAGGTTTGTTTTCTTTCCCTTCACATTTGCTTCCATTAATCTTCTTAAATAATTTAATGACTATCTTTTTTCGTTATTTAAGAAAAATGTGAGAAGGCTACGGTGAATAGAGGGAAAATGAAACTCCTCACAACTAAGGCTCCAAATCATTTATTTTTATGTAAAATGAATATGTAAGATCTTTATTTACAAGTTATAATTATATCAATGAATACTATATTATTTACTGTGCATTGTATTTTTTTTCCATAAAATAGAGTGAGAAGCTAATATATGAATAAGAGTGTGATCCTACTTCATCACTATAAAGAAAGTCAAAGGTAGATGTCAAAAGAAGCAGAAAATAATTATGTAAGTATAAATATTTGTTTAAATTTTAAGTTTATTTATTTTATGTAATACTAACTAACAATATTTGAATTAAACAATGATTTTTTAATTTTATAATAAAATGTAAGAGTTGCTGCAAACATTAATATCTGAGGGAAATGAGGCAAACATAGAAGACATTTACAATTTCGTGCTTGGTACACGATCTAGATATATCAAAGGTCTTGTATTTAGTCCTAAGCCAATTGTTTCATCATCATCAAGGTCAACAAAAGTTCACCTTCTTGAAGAGGAAAACAAGTTGCTTAAGGTTAAAATTCAATATACTGAAAAAAATGTTAGCAAAGCATGAAAAGTACCTCATAAAAATACTTGGCTCGAATTGTCAAAGCAACAAATATGAAAATAAATGGTATTAATTCCATCTCTTATACCTTTTTCTTTTAATTCCTATTTTTATTATAATTTAAATTTAATAATTTTCTCGAATTACCAATTTGAAGAAGATGCAACGAGGCTGAGTGATTTATATTATATCTTGGAAACTAATCTTTATATTTATTATTTTATATATAAGTATTTTAATGTTTTAAGTAAAATCTTGTACGCAAACAAATTTAATGATATTTTATTGTTTATATAAAATGTTTCAAATTATCAATTATTTTGTATAATTTTTATAATAAATTAACAACAAAAAATCTAATATTATATACAATAATACAAGTTAAAATTTTAATAAATAATTATAATTCAACATGGTATAACATTTTATTAAAATGTGTATTAAAAATTTGACTACATTTTACAAAAATGTAGCTAAAAACATATGGCTACGTTTTAAAAATATGTAGGTAAAACTTTTTGGCTACATTTTCATAAATCTACATAAAAACATTTGGCTACATTTCTAAAAACGTAGCTAAAAACTTTTAGCTACATTTTTTAAAATGTAACTAATAATTTTTAACTACGAAAACTAACATAACCAAAAAGTATTGACAACAATTTCTTAAAACGTCACTAATAGTTTTTCAGCATAGGCAAAACCTATTAGCGACGATTAGCTAGAAATATCGCCTATAGTTTTTAGCTACGACAATTTGGTTACATTTTTAGTTATGAATATAAATCGTCGCTAATGACTATTAGCAACGATTTTCATTAGCAACGATTTTGGGACTTTTAACTACGATTTTTTCGTAGCCAAATGTATTTTTTATTGTAGTATGTATTTTAAATTACCATCATTATTTAAAATCTCAAAAAAAAGTTTTATGTTAAATTAAAGTTTCATTGATATTCGTATGATAATTTTATATCATATTTTCTATAAGATCTACTTAACAGTATTAATATAATTTAAATATAGAATCGTAAGCTTCAAGATTATATTCTTAAATCACTATAGAACACTACCCATAGAGGATTTTATAGATAATTCAAAAGTCCTTTTCCAACTTTTCAAAAAAATTATATGGTTTTAAGCAAGACCATACTTTGGTCCGTGAAAACATCATAACATAAATTAAGGTTGTTCAGGGATTTAACAGGTTTGGTTTGGAGACTCCGACATGAAAAGCTAAGTGACAAGATGAAGAACTTCCTAAAATTTTGAGAGCAATAGTGTAGCATTTCTACATTCTTAGTGGACATGTTCTTTTTCTTGTAAAATTTCATCTCAAACCCTTCCATGATATTTCACTACGGAACAAAAGTTCAATTTGTCATCCTCTATCAATTGTTCTTAACTTCTTCTACCTTGTTGGAGTGTGGTCCATAGAAAATTGTTAACAAATCAATCCCTTACAAGATGTAAATACACATTCTGGAAATGATATCTACAATAATATAATACGAATTACCTTTTAAGGTGTTAGTGAGACACGCCCTCAAGGGGTGTGGCTTGATGGTTGAGAGCGGGGCTTGACTTTGGTTAGGTCCCAGGTTCGATTCCATGCTAGCCTCTCTTGTAAGAGCCTGGGGCAGCCGGAGTTTTTCCTGTAGATAGAGAATTAGTTGGGCCCTCAATGATGAGGTGCGCTCGCTTAGTCCGCCTGTGAGGTGGTGCGCCAGTTGAACCCTCAGAGAGGTGTGCTCGCTTGGCCTGCCTACGAGGTTTCCTCCAATTCAAAAAAAAAAAAATTAGTGGGACACTATTCTGCTGCTACGCTTTCCTTCATGTTTAGTTGATTCCCTACCGTTAATTACTAGCATTAAAATGCCAATCTAGTTTCTACTACACGTATTTCCTACTCCATACAATAATAGATTTGGAGAATTTTATTTACCATGAGTACTCCTCTATGATTATTCTTGTGACAGCTGGTTACGCTTTAAATTGTCTCAAACTGACTAGTCAAGGCTTGGCCAGCAAGCACTGAAGATTCTGTACCTTTTGGTTGATCAATATATTACTTCAATTTTCAAAAAAGAAAGAAAAGAAAAAACCGCAGAAGATCACGTATTATTGTGGTACTTCTGAAACAATGCACGTAATAAATTGGCCAGGACAATTATTGATTCCTTAAAAATAAAAGGGGTAGATTTATTGTGTAGGTTTCTTAGAAAGTGAATTAAAATCAATTATGATAGCTTGCATGTAAGAGAGGAACCACGTAAAGAACCGTTTTCATTCACGGCTTGCCACTGCCTGTTTTCTTTTCCTGAATCGCGTTGACCTCAGCTTCAAACCTTGGCGAGAACGCCACTTTTGATTTTCTGAACGGTATAAACATCAGTTTTGAATGCCTTGGCCAGAATTCCATCATCAATACCAGAGGTGAAGACAGAGAAACGCACTGAGACCGTTCGAGCACTAGCACTTCCAAACCAGCTTATACTGTATATATTCTTAACAGTATATATTCTCTTCCTGTAACCAGCTTGTGAAGATGGTAATGCTCCCCTTTTGGTTGATACTGACGCCCACTTTGTTCGCCTTGATTGCTATGTTCAATATATACAGTTGATTACAATTGTTAACTTGCCAGGAATAAATGAAATCATATCCCTATAAACTTGCAAAGGTTACAACAGATGTCAACTAAAGTGGGATTATATTTGACTGAATTTGAAATGATTATAATTTAGCTTGCTAGCTGTCAATTTTCCTTAATACCCCTACCCAATGTTTTTAGAAAAAGCCTTGTCGATGGTCAAAACGCTTTTAAAGAAATGTTTAAAATAGTGTTGAATCAAATTTTGTGTATCTTATCTCTGAAAAGACTTCGGAATTGGCAATTTTAATTTAATTTTTGTAGATTTTTGACAAGTCGAATAAAGTGTTAAAAAGTTGTAGAATGAGTGGTCAACCAACTAAAAGGGGATTATGACCAAATAGACAATAGATTACCAATAAAATTACTAAAAGGGGCTTTTTGTCTTGTTAGGAATTCGATTTGGTTTGTTAAAAAACAAGTGATCGGGTAGCCATTTTAAAAGTTAATTTATGAGTTTAACGATTAGTTTAATTGGTTTGGGGGTACAAATATATTATGATTGGGTTGTGAGAAGAATTTTTGATACATTAAAGGGTTGCTTTATAAATATATATATATATATACACTTAAATACTAGTTTATTGGTGTGGACAAAAGAGGGATGTTCTAATGTATTAGTATAAGAATTGAAAACGTTTTGCACCAAAATAAATAAGAATTGAAAACGTTTACTTGGATTTACATTGAGAGGGTCACTCTTGAGTAACGAGAAATTTGTCTTCAACTGTTCTTTAATAAATTTATTATTATTACTAACAAGAATATAATTACGTCGGTAATAATAATTAAACAAGATTTTATTTCTATGACCTTTTGATTTTGAATATGGGTTCTTGCCTTTGGTTTTTATTTTTAAATTTAGTAACAAAAAAATATTTGTTTGAGTTAAGATTTTTATTTTTGGTTTTTGTTTCTTTGAATTTTCATGAATTTATGAAAACTTTAGAAGTTGGGTCTTGTTATCTATTTTTATTTTTGTCATAATTTGATTACTATCAACTTAATATGCATTATTTTATAGATATCATTTTATAATTATAATTAATATATCTTTTGAAAAAATACATATACTGTCAAAATATAAATATATTTTAAAATAATAACATAAATCACAAATAAAATTAGTATTAGTAATTAAAATATATAAATTAATAAATAAAATAAAATAAAATAATTATTTATTGATAGATATATACAAGAGATTAAAATAAATAAGTTTATTTAATTAACTCACAAAATTAGTTTGTCTCTAATTTTTATTTAATATTTAATCATTATTAATAAAATATAATTATATTGACATTAATAATCAATTTTGTTTTTTTGTAAAAATAATAAAAACCAAAAAATATTTTATAAAAATAAAAAATAAAATTAAATAGTTCTTTAGATAAAAGTTAAAATCAAAATTATGAAATAAAAATCAAAATCCGAAAAGAAAAAAATAGGTGAAGAAAAACAATTCATTAATTAATCTACTTTTAGATTATAGAAAGTCAATCCCAACTCTAAAACCTTTGAAACAAATCACTTCTCAAAATCTTGAAGAATTAGTGGTAAAAAGTATCGATTTCTTCTTATTGTTATTAATAATAATAATAATAATTATTATTACAATTTTATAGTTAAGTAATAATGTAAAATTCTTAAGGATATTTTTATCCAATATGGTTCTGCCGGATTCTGGCTGAACGGTACGTTGCCGTTTGGATCCATGAGTTGGCAACTTTTGGTGATGATCCTCA